>VXBO01007893.1:799995-900685 GCA_013400135.1 Rhinoptilus africanus
GGCTTGTTTCGCTCTCTTCAACTGACAATATGTCTAATGGTGGTATTATTACAACTCAGTAATTGCATCAGGCAAAAAGGATATTTGCAGTTTTGCGGCTGGCAAACTAAGAGCAGTGACAGTACGAGAGAACATGCTCTAAATTCCTTATGTAATGAGCTGCATTTACTATTACAGCTAATTTTACAAAACTGTCTCAGCATTTTAACTTTAAACCCAAAAAAGCAACAGCACATATTATGAAAAAAATATGAAGAGCAATCCCTTCATATATCTCAAAAAAGGAAGCAATTAAGACTTGTACTTTTTCCAATATCATCAAGGACACTGGAAAATTGCAGAGAAAATAAGAAGATTGCCAGGAATTACACTATTTTTGTAGATGAAAGGATGGGGAAGAAGTGGGAGGAGAATGAGCTATCTTCCATATTGTGCAGTTAATTTTCCAATTGAATTGTCATCGCAATGCTTTTACTTCAAAGTTTACCACGCAATTGCAGAGACGTGAACTGCTATCAAATCTTCAAAATGCAGCTCAGATTTTCAGTCCAGAACTACATTATCATCTTTATACTAAACTTCACGAAACAAGCCGTTCTGAAAACTCACAGAAAGGTGGGGTTGCTCCAAACTCCAGTGTAACAAGCATGGATCAGTTCATTTCTTCAACACTCTGCTTTTTCTATCCAAAAATTGGGTTACATTAAAATTTCTTGCTTTTCTTTACCTTAAATCAAGATGCTCAGTGTATCAGCCATAACCTTTGAAGTATTGTACTTGTCAGGCTGGGAATCACGTGCTATTTTTTTGGAGGACAGATTTCTCTCTCCTGCAAGAACTATCAAACACTACTGAATTTGGACTCAAAGATGTGTTGCACAAATGGCTTCAAAAGCGTATTTATGCAATGGGGAAGAAAGCAAGGAGGGACAACCATAGAAGATCATCAGGCATTGTCATTGTCAACAGCCTCCTCCACTAGACACACCCACACAGCTTCACTGCATGTGCAGAATAAGAAACTATTGAAAAATATACACCTGTGATATTTTAAAAATATACCTGCTCCCTTCCGTTTGATTCAAAAATATTTCCCAGACCACATCCCCCTCAGAGTTTGGTTAGTGTATTGAAGTAATGTACATAGCAGGTACCATGGAGACCCAGATTAAGGAGCCACTAAACCAAAAACTTTCCACACATGGAAAGCAGTGCTATTAATACAATAATCATATATTTCTTCACAACTATGTTTAAACCATCTTTAACAGCCACTTAAATAAAGGATGGAGACAGTATTTTTTCCTGCAATGAAGCGCAAGATTTTCTGCGTGATTAAGCTAAAAGGACAGCCATCATTTGTCATAATGTCTATCAAAAGATTTAGAAGATACTGGAAGTGTATGATGATAACAAGAGAATTAGGAATTTCTCATCTCTCAAATAAGCTTTTCGCACCACCTTACCCATAATTTTATCCTCAGGAGGAGAATAAAAGGCTCCTCTCCTGGACAACATTCACTAAGCAGATCACTAGTTTCCCTTACATAGTTTATTAATTAAGAATTAGTTTTAAGAATTTAGTTTTAAACTTCACCTTAGCCCCAAAGACTAGGCTTTTCCTTTTACATGTCATTTTCACTATGTGGTTTTTCTTCTCATTTCCTATTCATACTTTCAAAACCAAACAACTGTTTTATTTGTGACATAAAACATAGTGTTTCAGCAAAAGTAACAATAATTTTAAAATCCTATCCTTCCACCTAACTGCATCATAGTGAAGGGTTTTCTTCTCTTCTGTTTGTTTTACAAGCCTCATTGCCACAGCAGTAACGGAAAGGATGCACTCTTGGAACATCTGATGAATCAAAATAAGAAGGTGTTGGGCAGAAAGTGTCATGTATTACTTCTTCCTTACGGTTTTTTAAAAATATATAGAACAACTTTACTCTTCACTCAAAGTATCAAAGCACGTCATATAGTTTAACTAAATAAATCTCTAGTACCCAAAAAAAATCTTGCGAGGAGGCTTCCCCCTACCACCACCCCTCTTACTCAACCTCTAGTAGAAGTTTCTCATTGGAGCGTAACTGAACAATTCAAAGAATCAGCTTTTGAATTCCTATTGGTTAGGATTTCTAAATTATTCTCCTCTACTTTTTCCTTTCTAATATTTACCTTTACACTAGGCTTTCTGTGCCTGTTTCTAAATGACATAGATATCATGTGAGTAATCTCTTCTGGTTGAAAATGTAATTTATTTTAATTGGAACTGAAAACTTGTTTGAGGGGTGGCAGGAGGAAACTGTTCCTATTTCCTGCTATAGTTCTCTCAGCATCTAATTACACCCATAAAGAGGAACAATGGGGAGGCTGTGTGTTATTCAGTGTAATGTGGTTAATTACATGATTCCCTGTATGCATGCAAATACACCAGAGCCTCACAACTGATACAGCACCCACACAGCACATTTATCAGCTCTAACAATTGTGCTTTGAGATCACATACGGTATACCCTCTAGATATAAATACTTATTTACTGGAAAAGCTTTCTAGTTCGCAAGAAAAAAAAAAAGAAAAAAAAAGGAAAATGCAGCAGAACAGACACTGAATGAAAATTTCTAACCATCAGCATCTGTATTTTCCACAAAATTCTTGTCAATATGAATTAATTTCTTGCAACAAGAAACATATGCTTCTTACTGAAATACCTTTCCTCAAGCTTTCCCTGTAGACAGGTACTTTGGAGATGTCCTTTTTTATACCCCCACAACCCAAAATACTAACAGGAGCTGAACCAAACACTTCACTTACAGAAGTTCGAAGAGATCTTGGCCACCTCAGAATGGAATTAAGGTACCAATCAGATTTTTTGCAAGTCAGATTCTGTGCCCAGGTACTCCCGAGGACACAAAAATTATATTTTAAATATTATCTGTCACTGAGGATGAGGTTTCAGCTGGGACAATGACACATCAGATGAATGGATCCTCTTCATTATTACTCTTTCCTTCAAAGTCTTGCCTAAGCAATACTGTGTGAGTCCAAAGGCAGAGTGAGAGGGTAGGTGGTCAAGGAGGGTACAGATGAGACAGCTTCAGGCACTCATAATGGCCTCTGTGAACACCATGCTCTCCTCCATACGCTTCGGTAAGCTTAATGGGGAATAATCACCAGTCAGGCACTGCAGAGGAATAGCTACTAATGACAGCACAAATGTCAACACTTGCTGTCCCAGGAAGCACATGTGAAAGGATTTGGTCTTGAGAAAAGACAGACAACTCAGTGCTCAGAGAACAACTCTTCCAAGGCCAGATGCTTTAAGTCATCAAGGAAAAAAAAAAATGGGAAAAGGAACTGCTTATATTCCTCCCTCCTATGAAGAGTCAAAGAAATGTTTCAGAGGCTTAGCATGAAATGGTCTGAGCTCAGATGAGTCACTGGGGTTCTTGAAGCAAAACAGACAATGTGGATTATTGATAAAATAGGGGCAGACATTAAGAGGGATAGTCCTGTCGATCGAAGAATATGATGGCTTTTGTGAGGAGTTAACCTCCCTCCCCCACCACACACTTGGAACAGTAGGAAGTCTGTTCAGAAACATGGTGTTAAGAGGGAAAGAGGAATGTGTGCAAGTTGCAAGGAAGAAGATGGATTAATTGAGAAAAGAAGCGGTAGAATTCAGCCCTGATCTTGAAGCCTGCCCTGCTTTGAACAAGGGGCAGGACCATGCGACTTCCAAAGGTACCAGCCAACCTCAATTATTTTGTGATTTTAAGGAAAGGGCTTAATATAGGAAGAACATAACAAAAATAACATTATCTTTACTACTGAATGAAACTCCATACTGATAAAAAAGCGCTTTAGTTTGGAGGATAAGTCACCAGTGCCTAGGGAAAGCGTGTGATGAAATAAGAGCAAAAGAACCTGCAAACGTAAGAAAAGATAGATGTCTTTTGGCAGACTAATGCTTTGATTTTGTTTAAACTAGCTTAAGTGAGTAATTTAGCTTCAATATCACAGTGAAGAACTGCTATTGCTACCAAGTTTTAACCTTTACTCATTCAATTAATGTTAGACCTTAAAAGCTCTTCTCAAAGAAAAAGGCTTTACATAAAAAGTAGGAAAGATGATACTCATATTCCTGATATTCTTACAGAACAAGGTTTGATCTACTAATTTAAAAGCTTAGAATTTTTGCTTATACAATTGAAACGCTATTCCTTCTGCCATAAAAATCTGCACCAAGCAAGGGTGGTAGATCTTCATCATTTAATTGACACCTCAATTCAACACAAATCCAGTTTATTTTTCACTGCCTTCTCAAGTAGGACAACCTGAATTTTTTCCCAAATGCTTCTTTAGAAAAAGAAAAATCTGACTCCAAAGTAAAAGGCCGTCTTGCATTACTTGATTATGCTTATCTTTTCTCCCACACTTGTGGTAGTCTTCTGGCCAGTGCCTATAGCAACAGCTGGAGACCTTTAGTGTTCTGGTCTTCCCGTAATGGTTATGCTTTCTCTCTTGCATAGTTACACGTTAAAGAATATATGGCCTTATGGCAGGTACATCAGGAAGAAGCCAGACATACCAAACGCACACCACCAGATGGCATCTTCAACCAGTTACATTTTAAACAGCTCCTGCCTTCAGGACATCGTGCATTTGACATACTCTTCGTATTCTGAAGCCTCAAGCCTCTATGCTACAAAAAGCAGAAGCGCTTTTGAACACCTCCATTGGTGGCAGCGATCTGAAAGTCATTTTGCATTGCTAAAATCATCAGTTTGCCAAGAACAGATTTGTTCCCTCAACAAGAATTCAGGGAGCCACAGAAGTATTCTGTATCATGCTTGGTGTCCTCCCCACCCCCACATCTCCTTAATGCTCCTTCTTTCATTTTACAATAAAATCTAGGTGCAATGCCATTGGATTTCCACAGCGGGACTGCCGATTTACCCAGGATTTAATTACGTTCAACCCTCTCCTCTATATTAAGAGGTGATTTTGGCCATAAATAACCTCTGTGTACATTTGGAACTTTTCCACTGCAATTAACAAGTCTATTTCCAGTAGCATGTTTAAGACACCCCTCCCCCAGCCCCAAGTAATTTTAAAAGAATCAGTAGACTACAAACCATTTTTTAATCTGCTGCAAGCAATCATTAAAATAAGCATAAAATAAAAAAAAGCACCCTCAAATCCTTAACGATGATTGCTCTATTGTACTTACAGAGCAACCCCATCTCATTTCAGCACTGGCTTACCATGCTAATCTCATTTCAAGTAAAATTTTGGTGAAATGGCTATCACCTGTCATAGGCTCTAATAATTAGCTGCAGTTTAGAGACACATTTTTGTTGTTGTTGTTTAGAATCTATAGATTCTTTTCTCCCCAGAGGAGTTTTACCCTTTCAACAGGAGTTTCTGAGATTGTTTGGGGAAAAAAATATAACCTAGTTTTAAATATATAGGCTCATCTTGCAAGCAGCTCTTAGGTCTACTTTGCTTTACTTTTAATTGTGTGTCTGCACTGAGGCTAGCTTTTTCCCCACTTAAAGCCTGATAAGAGCCAAAGGAAATGAAATGGAACAAAGAAGCAACATTAGCTTTCATTATTTATTGTTCTAGACAACTCTGACTATTGCCTGTGACAGAAAGCAAGCCAAGCAGAAAGAAAGTGGAAGTGTTCTTGCACTGCCACTTCATCAAAGGCTGAAGTCACAGGATTGATTTCTCTGGCCACTGGCAATGCCCCCAACCCACGTTGCCACTCTGCAGCTCTTAGGCTGTATGTACAGAGAGCACTGAACACAGAAAACGCATGAAAGATGAGGTGAAATGTGTTGGTGGGTTGTTTAATTTTGTGTTGGTCTTTTTAAGGTTATAGATTAAAAATGATAATTAAAAGTTTTCTTTATTAAAACAGATTAAAGCAGTTCGCTCAATTTATCGCCTTGATTATTCAGGAAAAAATATTTTTTTTGGTCTGGCTGGATAAACTCCTGCAGCAAACTCTCACAAGGAGTTCATTTTGATTTCTGAATTCAATCTATTTTGATAAACACAATACTTTTTTGGTGTTTTCCACTTGTAAAGGTAGAATTTGTTGCAGAGCTAGATCTGGAGTAAGAAGAGAGAGTAACAGTGACTGTCAAATATTTAACATGGCAACTTGCAGAAGTAGCATCTGAAAGCAATGATGCTGATAGACCGAATGAGCTAGAAGGATCCTCCGCAGCACCTTCCCTTGTGCTGAGCACCAAAAGGCTAGTTTTGATTCTTAGCCTCAGGCTCTCAAATTGGAGTTTATTGCCATTGTGTCCTTGGGTTGCCTGCTTTAAAGATGATGACAGCTGGATCAAAAAAAGAAACCAATTCACAAAAAGGAACGACAATGACTTAATCCTAGCAATCCACAAGGTTCAACACAACTACTGAGCTCAAGGGATTATTTATGCAATAATGAAAAGGAATGACAAAACAGCATAGAACTTAGATCCCTCTTGAAAATTTTGCTGAATCTTCATCAGAGTATGAGGAGCAAGACCCTCCTTGCTTATCAAGAATGTTATCTCAGGAAGTAATTAGCATCCCAAGTGGTATCAAAACATTTTTCAACTAGATTTAGATGCCCAAACCTAAGAGAAGAGAGAAGCAGAAGCCATCACAGTCATTCTGGAGACAGAACAACTCGGAACTTACCACTGAATGATTTGATGCCCTAAGAAAGGTGCATAATGACCCCTGGGTCAGAAAAAAATGTTATGGCTTGACACATTACCAGGACAAGTCACATACACTATTGCCACAATCCCCTGTGACACTTCCCAAGACTTTCTGAAAGTCACCTGCAGATTGAAATCAGGCTCCTGTTCAGCCCAATTAATCTTCAAAATTGGTGCATTTATTTAGAGATCATGGATTTCACAGAGTTTAAAGACAACTTAAAAATCTGAGATTTTTTTAAACTAATTAAAATGTTTTGGACTATAGCAGGTTTTTTCATTTAAAAAGGCAATATCTTCATAGAACATATTATTCACACTTGGAAATTATTCTACAAATGTTTTATCTAGATAAGCTGCAGAAAACCAAATAGAGAAAGTATCTGTCTCAGCGCTGGTAGTATTTTTTAGAATAATTAAAATGCTAATGAAAAAGCATCTAAAGGCAGGAAGTAGAAGAACCACCCACCCCAAAATAACATCCTTCTATAAGCATCATTTCTAACTTGTAATGCTCCCTGAGTTATGCTCTTCCTAAGTGATGACAGGTAATGTTTATAATACTTCTTAAGAACGAACCTGCTAGTTATCTTCCTTTGCACTTCCCAGTGCTTCACAGTCAGGTTTTGGTGAAAGATTAGACACACAAATGTAAAGCACAGATGAAGGCAAGAGACGGCTGGTGTTAGCTCCAAAAGCACAACCGAACTCTAAACAACTGGGGCACGCATCCATACAGCAATTCCCAAATCAGATGGACACAGCAGTACCTCCAAGTGGCAATGAACAGCTGACATAAAATGCTGTTTGTCTCTGTCTTGCTATTAGTCAGCCCCCTCGCACCCCTCCAGTTCCTCCTCTTCTCTCCCATAGCTGCTCCCAGCCCAATTTTTACACTATGGCTGCTCTACAGCTGTTGCAGGTACGGTGTGATTAAGACAGAATCAATCCCCCTTCCAGCCTCACTCACATATAAATCATGATCCTCTATTATTTCACGCACACACAAAGTGGGTAACACCAGTTCGTGCATGACTAGTAGATTTTTGTCTTGCTGGGGAGGACGGGGGGAGGCAAACATATGCTGGAATTTCCCTCTGCCCCCTTCTAGGTCTTACTCATTTCTGTAGCTCCTCCATCCAAAACGGAGGAGGAAGGAATGTGGGTGGCTGCGATTTCAGCACTGATCCCACTGCATTCCCACACCCCTTGCCAATATAAATTAAGACCTACAATTGAGTTAAATTAACCTGAGGCCAGAATCAAAAGGAGGAATAACTAGGCAAAGTCAAGAGAACACAAAAGGGAAGAACAAAGGATCTCTTTCTTTCTAGTGAGGATTATACAGTGCAAACATCACGGTTATTTTCAAAAAAGAATCCAAGTGTCTAAAACACAGAACTACTCACTTCTGACACAAGCTGTGCCACTGACTACATAACTGCAAAGCAAATAAAAAACCTGATTTACAAGTTTCAGAAAAATCTTTGAGAAGCTACAGTAAACACCACTGCTATGATGTACTATGTCTTCTTGGAACAGCCCTAGAAGAAATGCTAACCTTCTATGCCATCAGGATTTACATCATGAAGAAGCACCCATACGCTAAATAAAAAAAGGTAAGAACAAAGTCCTAAAGACTTAGTTACTTGCAAACCAGTTGGTTTTGTATTTTTGCTGATGGTTATTTTGCAATCAATCTAATTTTTGTGCTGACTTGAAGACGAACACATGTTTGATCCTCCATTTCACAGCATCAAATTAAACTCTGTATCTGAAGGGCATCTCAGATCCACAATTTCACTTTGGCTTATGTAACTGATTTTTGCACCGAAGCAAGTTAACTATAGATGGATAATTTATAAGAACAAGGGAGGTAGTTGTAAAGAACACGGTCTGTAGTATCCACCGTCTTGGCAATAATGATAGATTTAAGCAGCTGCTACTAGAAAACATCAGCTCTGCCAAAATGTCTGAAGCAGCTCAATTAAGCTAGAAGACGGAATCACTCTGTTGTACCAGGGATGCAGGCAGGCATATTTCAAACCATATCTGGAATCGACAGAAGCGTTTAGGGAAGGAACAGATAAAAAAAACCTGAATACACACAGTCTTACATCTTCATCTTCTTTTGGACGTCCCACTTTTTAAGCCAGAAGTGATCTGATGTATTATGAGTTCTCAATAAAGCATGCAAAATAGCTGGAGCGGTGTCAGTTTTAATCAGCAATCCAATTAAAGGATCCAATCACATTCATTTTAACTGTTCAACAGTATGTTTATACCATAAATTAATTTTAACAGGAGTTTAACATGCAGGTTCTCCATATTTTAATAACATATTCAACGGTGATATGCAAAGGAAAATAATTGTTGCAAAAGCAAACTGTGCTCATGTGTACATTGAGAAAAGAGTATATCTAACACATTTTAGAAAATTATGGCAAATATTTCTTCCTAGAATCTGATTCATTAAGTCAGAGAATACACCTGCCTTATAGAAGCATGTAAAAAGAACTGGAATATCTTTTGTTTTGCTATCAACAGCATCAGATGATGCTGTTGATACTTCCCCTTTCCTCCTGCTTCCATGGTTTCAACCTGTTCTGTTGGAATGTCATATTATTTGTGCAAACGAGATCATGAATTAATATTAAGAAAGAAAAAAGCCAAAGTTTATTTCAAACTAAAATTTACCTCATTGCAGCCAAAATTAATTTTCCTGTGATGGAGAATTAACTTCAGAAAATTTATTTTAAGTGTGAGAATCATTAGCTGAAAAGTATTCGGTTCTCAGGTGTTTCTGGTCCACAGAGGGAATGTGTACCAGTAAAATGCAGAAACTCAAACTGACGTAGTTACAACAGGAACACGGGGGACTCTCATGCATTTTAAGACTAGAATGAACAAAATACCAGCACCTTTTCAGAATGACTAGCAATACAGTTAAAGCCGCTAAAGCAGGTACCCACAACTGAAAGATAGCACTACTGGGCTGCGATGCAGAACAAAGTGTCGTACTGTAACCAGCACCCTGTACAGAGGGCAGACCCCATCACCTACCCTTAGTATCACAAGCAATATTAAAGATGCTTTTTAAAGGTAACTTTAATGAATGCGTTATGTCAAAGAAGGGAACAGAATAATTCTGTTTAACACTTACCCTCAGAAGCTGCAGGCATCTAGACTTCAAATAAGCATGAAGTTTCATGGTTTGGTCATGTAAATGCTTTTTTCACAACACATAAGTAAATATTTTGCTTATAACAGTGTCCTGGAAATTTAACAGTTTCCTCAACGTAGATCACGGTACATTAGCTTAGCAGTATAAATCAAATTACTTAAGCATGAAATAGAGAAGTTTTAACTAAAACTGCTTTTACTGAAATGTTAATGTCAGACAAACTTTGAAGTTTTGCTAATATAGATAGATTTTACAGTACTTCTAGGCCCATAATTAGCAATCCTTCTTATTTTCCGTGACAGAATTCTATCTTAAACTGCTTCAAAAGTAAAAATCGGAAAGAACTGTTTCAGTTTGACTCTCCAATTGCATCAGATCATTTACAAGCGTGCTACAGTTTGATGCAATTTTAAACATTGTTTCCTTTTTACTCTAATGTGGGCATAAATACTTAGATTAGCTTTGATTAATTACCAATGTTTACAAAGTTTTAACGTGCACAGCACTAGCAACCTACTAGTATCATTTTATGCTACCAAATGAGAGAAAGTGAGCAATGGAAAAATGTATGTGGAACACGAGGAAATATTGAGACCAAGCAGACCCTATCATCCCATGGAATAATGTACCCAAAACCACAAGGATCATAAAGGCACATGCTGGCAGAAAAGGGCTTTCCCTCTACAGTTTTTTATGCATTTTTAGCCCTATAATGCACAAAAGGTTTCCAAAGGTCACCAAAGTTGCTGTAGTACCCCTTTAGGTTCTGGAAGGCTGCTATAACATCTCCCCCCCGAGCGTCCTCTTCTCCAGGCTGAACAACCCCAACTCTCTCAACCTGTTCTCATAGGAGAGGTGCTCCAGCCCTCTGATCACCTTTCAAGGCCCTTCTCTGGACTCGCTCCAACAGGTCCATGCCCTTCTTGTGCTGTGGACTCCAAAGCTGGATGTAGTACTCCAGGTGGGGTCCCAGCGAGCATGGAGTAGGGGGGGTAGAATCACCTCCCTCAACCTCAACAGGCAATTCAAGTATTTAAGTTACATTTCCATGCTGATGCGACATTCAACCAAGTCAATGGAATTTGTTATCTAAAGCCACTACAATGAAACTGCAAGTGGGTGTATTCCCCCTTAGAATGCACGACCTTAGCACCTATGTACCTACTGGGGATACACAGGCACCCTGCCTTACATTACGCAGTGCAAAGGGAACAGCAAGGAAGGCTCTGCAGGCAACAGTGGTTTCCTTGCATCTACCACCTCTGTAAACGTAGGAGCTGCAAAAACCAGGACTAGTAGAGGAAAACATTACGGCCAAGGCAAAGACCTGCAGGGACTGAGACACTTTCCCTTCCTTTTATAAAAGGAGTTTCTACACTGCAACAATAAGCTTTTATTCTGTCTTCATCTGGTGCTCACCTATCTTCACATACCAAGCTGCAGGTACCAAGCATTTCAGAAAGCTCTGAACACAGGACAGCAGTCAGGGCTTTCTCAATAAAGCACGTGAAGGTTTAGAACAAGAGTATATGCCTGTTTTACCTATTTTTCATCTTTTCCAAATGACGGACTAAGAGATGCTGCCCCCTGTGCCTGCATGTGGCCTGGCTATTGTCACCAAGCCAGAAACTGTTGTCATTGCCACTGCTGGTGGTGGCACCCACACAAACAGAACAGAGAACATCTGTACACAGGCAGCTGCCTTAGTAATGTTCATACATTACACAAAAGTACCATATGCAAAAAAAGTACATTTTTATATAGATACATATGACTTCAGTTTTTGTGTTCTTAGTTTACTAGAGGAAACTCTTTTTAATAATGATGGGCAGAGACTAATCAAAATGACCGTGCATCAGGTACACAAAAAGAGAGATATCAAATATTACAAGAAGGAAGAGAACACATGTTAATTACTTCTATAATAGGTATGAACAGGGAAGAAAGACTTACCTTAAAACATCAACACAGATCTCTTACAAGCTTATTCACTCGTGCAGTCATACGTGCAAGAGATAGCATGCTATTTTCATTCAGTATCTGTAAATCTAACAATATTCTCAAGAACAATAACGCAAAAGGTACAAGCAAAGACACACAATGATAGATATTAGACAAACACACCACTTAAAGTTCTCAGTCTACTCTGTGGTTAAGTACGTTGTTTAAGGAGGTATACATTAAAGTCATAGAAAAGTTAAGGTGGGATGGTCATCTAATGCAACCTGCTCAGCTCAAAACAGGGCCAACTTCAAAATTAGATCTGGCTTCGAAGCTGGAATTGGCTGTTGTCATCAACTACTTTGTTGTTGAAATCAAATTCTGCAATATGACCTCTGGGTTCCTATATTTTAATCGCAGCCCCTCAAGATTAATAACGCTATTTAACCTCTTGTAGCTGGTAATTTTTGCAGATTTCGGAAAACACCATCTTATTATGTTCCAAAAGTGCAGGTTTGGTTGCTTTGAAAAGGACCAGTGAACTGAGGCCCATTAATGTCAATAAATCACACACCTAGTAACTAAAGTGAACACTAAAAATGTTAGCAAAAAAAGAACTCTGTATGTTGGCTGTGACAGAATTCAGGTTTCAAGTACCACCTCTCTTGCATGTGCATTATGCTACAAATCCCGTAATTATATAGTCACTTTCTGCTCTTTTCCAAGCGGTGGACAGAATGAACTATATACTCACACACTGAGCAACTTCCAAGTTGTGTTCTCTTCACTTGTGTGAAATATGCTTTAGTTACAAAACTTCTATGAACCTTACTCTGAAGACAGCACGATCAGCTTGCTCACTTACTCTCAACACCACTCAGTATAGCAGTATCTCATCACTTCAAAAGACACGTGTGAACTGCTGTCTTCAAAACACTGGTGAGTTAAAGGCTTCATTTTACAGACTGGGAGCCAACCAAGAGAGCATTGCCATCAAAGGCTTTACCTGAATTTGTTTCTCTGTCATAACACATTGAGAAACCCAAATAACTTATTATTTTTTACATAATTCTATAATACAGAGATGTACATGTATACTCACACACAGAGCAAGTTACCCATGCACTGAAGTCAAAGGGACACATGCTTGGCATGCAGTTAATACTGTTCAGTGCTTAAGAACAACAGATTTTAGATCTGGAAGTGAGGGCCCATAAAAACAAGCAGGTAATTAGTCAGTCATCATGCAAAGGGTAGTGTAAGTCACTTGCCCAGAACTGTTCTGTATAGTAATGAACCTGTATTATAAGGCCACATAAAGCTACCCAGGAAATTCGAAATCTGGCATTCCCAACTGTTCTTTGGAGTGTGACTCCAGTAAATATTGCCATCAGGGAGGTTCAGAGATATACTTCCTTAAGCCGTCTAGAAAAAAACAATTAAAAATGAGCCAATTTCTCCATGTGTCATTATACTGTTACAAACGTAAAACAGGAGTTGAAATTCTAAGGCTGACATAGAGACATCTTTCCTCTGAATGGCTGTAGTCTAGTGGTAAATCAACCTCATTAACCCCACAAGTTTAAGAAAAAGACCATGTGCCTCCTAGAGAAGAAGGTACAGACGAAGAAGTCAACAATCCATCTGTGTCAGGTGGCTCCCTGTCCCCTTGCCGTCTGCCCATTCCCTAGTGGGTGAAGGCTGGCACGGACATTCCCCATGGTGCTGCAGGCAACTAGAAAGCATACTGGTAGCCCAGGGTGCCTGGCTGGCTTTTCCCCACCGGGGGAAACCCAGATGACCCCACAATCCTTGTGCCAGCCCTTCACTTCTGCCAGTCACAAGGCAGATCTGTACTGGTAACTGCTTCTACCACAGCTGTCACTCTGCAGCCAGGCCCTGTGCCCCTTCACCTTCCCAGAGCAGGTGCCTTGCCCAGCAAGTCCCAATACCCTTGTCAACCTCTTGCTCATCCTCCTACTTTGTCTTCTGAGCCATCCTCTGTCAACCCCCAACTCAACCTCTTGGCTATTTCCTTGTCTCACAAGCTTTTCACCTCTATCTCATATTCTAGTCTTCAAGTCAAGTGGCCAGTCTCAACCATTTCCTAGTCATCTGTTGACCAGCCCTTGTCACCACTTTTCATCCCTACTTTCAGCATTTTCCTCAATACATTCACTTTTTTTGACCCAATTCTCTCCATCCTTCTAAACTCACATGCACAAGTCAAGGCAAAATTACTTCAACCCCTCCCAGATGCAAGAAGAATCCTGATAGCAGAGGACATGGAGTCTTCTTAGTTCAGGCTCTATTCAGATTCACACCCAGCAAACAGCAGCCTTACGTAACAATTGCACGAACAGTTCACCTTGGTTGCAAGCCAGAACTGTGGCAAACTATGCATGCACGTACATACGTATGCAGCAAACTATGAGCATATGAGCTAAGGTAGCAATGAATTCATCAGCAATACTCCAAAAGGCCTATAACCTTGCCAAATTTGAAATCAAAATGCATTAACTCAAAATGACAATCACATTGGTGCTTCCAGCTAACCACAAAAACAGAGTAAGCTTTATACACAAATGTAAAATAATGGATTGTGCATGCCACATTAAGGCTCTTTGCATGCCTCCCCCTAAATACAAATCATCTTCTCCCTCAAATCCAGGTCTTCTACATACCCACTTTATTTCACATGACTTTGCTTATAAACAGAACTCTGATATTTTTTATGAGGACAATTATTTCACCCCTTAAGATAAACAAAAGAGAAATTTCAAACTGAGGGATAGCTGCACAAGGCTTTAAGAAAAAACTTTTCACGTTCATTATCATTTACCAAGTATATCACTGCACGAATCCACAGTGCTCTTACTTCAACAGTTACGCTCTTCTATCTCTCTTCTTTTTGATGATCACCATCTCATTAAGCAGCTACAGGGATACGTTTCTAAAGGATGAATGCATCTACCACAAAGGATCACATATTAATGATTTATAACTGTCACTCTTCAACAATACTGCTTGCCACGTCTAAAATCCATTTTCTTCTCTGCTCTATCAGTGTTCTGTTTGTTCTTCCCTATGTTTGAAAAAAAGCTTTCCTCTACTCCGTAGATATTTCTTGACTGCCTATATACCTTGCACTTCTACCACATCACCAGTCAATTGACATTCTCTTTATCCAGTCACCTGCTGTCATACTACTCATACAAAGAAAATTGTCAGGCCCACAACAACATGCCTCACAACCTCCCCCTCATAATTTATTTTTTTCCTTCTTTTGATGATCAGCTTTCGTGTTTGTTCATACAGAACATTAGCACTTCTCAGCTACCCCGCTAACAAGCATTAGGAGCCCAGCTTTCCTACGCTAGCTTAAAAGAGAGTAGCTACCAGCCCCCCTGAAGAATGCTGCAGTATCACAATCACCATGTGAGAATAATTTCAAAAGCAGGAACAAAGCAAGATGTAGGCTCAACAGACAAAAAGAATCAAAGACTTAAGTTATACCAGTGTTATAGAATGGGGTAACCTTCAGGAGATTAATCTCCAAAAAATAATTCAGAACAATTCCGATACCTTCAAAAGCATTTAAGAAATAATTAAAAAAAAAAATTATGAGAGAGAGAACATTAAACATAGAATGGTTTGGGTCGAGAGGGACCTTAAATATCACCTAGTTCCAACCCCCCTGCCATGGGCAGGGACACCTCCCACCACACCAGGTTGCTCAAAGCCCCATCCAGCCTGGCCTTGAACACTTCCAGGGTTGGGGCATCCACAACTTCCCTGGGCAAACATGGACTTATGGAAATCAGTTGGGAGACAACACAGCAGACCCGTCTTCCTAAGGGCAACGTCTCTCAATGGTAGAATTTCTGCATGTCTGCCACTTGGCTACAGACAACAATATTGCACCTCTACAACTTCTTTCATTTATCCTGAAGTGTCAAAGAAAGTATCTGTAGAACTTTATTCTCCGTCTACTCAGAGGATCCTTTTATTCGTCCAATTTCCTTTATTCATTCATGAGCTGCAACATGATTGACATCTTTTACATCAGAATTGTACGGCAGCATGACAAGCTAATTATTACATAAAAGATGATACACAATACCTCTCCAGGTCAAGCTACAATCCCCTATTTGGATATCATTTTCAAAATTACAAGCTTTAATAACTTGTGCATCATTCTAGCCCAGACACTATGCTCTTCAGTTTCAGACAAGGTTTCCTGAAAATGAAGGTTTTGCTGCTGCTATGTAGTTTTTGGAGAATGCTACCAGTACCTATAATAAAGACTGGTAACTCTTATTCTGCAGCAGATGAACCTATTTCTTTTACTTTTGCAAAGGCTCTCCAGAAACAGAAGTGACAAAAGGACTTGCCTTCTTAAACCAAATTTTATAGTTTGGTTTCATAGTTTAACTTGGCTTGAAATAGTTATGTTTTGCCCCACAGCTAACTTTCTATGGCACAGATCAATCTCTTGCCAAAAACGCATTCATATCTGATAACAACAACAAAACAGGGGAGGAGGCACATTAGAGCAAGCAAATGCCTTCATACGTTCAGAATGCAGTAGAAGGCAGGAGACAATTAGAGAAGGAAATTCGAAGTTTAAGGCATTTCCTGAGGATTAATGAGCGGGTGGTAGTGTTTGATAGTCAAGGGCAGGATGGGTTCTGCAACCAGCTCGATTCATTAATCCCCCAGGCAACACAAACTGGGATTCTGCTAATTTTTTTTTTTCTTTTTGCTGCACTCATTATTTTCTTTAGCATTTAATTAAAATTTCCATTTGCTCTGATACCATTGCTCCCTCAGAGCCCAACACTGTCTGTATGTCTGAACAGTGCTACTATGGTAAGTGACATCTATAAAATTATGAAATTAACAGCTGGTGCAAAAGGCCAGATAACTTTTCAAGTTTAAGAAAGTTCTCCTAATCTTCTCCTAACACTAAAAACGTTCTCTGTCTTAGAAACAGAAAGGGCTCAGCAGATGTGATCCTTTCCTCTAATTTACAAGCTGCTCCATTATCCCAGTGCTAGCAGACAAGGAGAGAATTGAATATTGGAAAGAACAAATGATTTTCAAGCTGCCTTTCAGCTCCTTAGGAAGTCACATGCACTCAAGCATTACTTTATTTGTCCTAAACCAGCAACCGTCCCCTCCATCACCGTAACTCCATACTAACCTGTGACCGGTGCATCTATGTCCAGCAAATTTTTTTCCTGGCGGAGAATTGAAGCTCCCTCTGTTATTATTCTCAAAGCAACGCTCTCTTCCAGTCTCCCTTCTTTCATAAGGTGTGCCTTTAAGATATCCACACGGGGTTTTCCATCGTTATCAAACACTTCCTTAGCTGTGAGCCGGTGACTTGGAGGAAATGGGACAGCTGAATGGAAAAAATGAAAAATATCTGGTCATTTTTTACAGTAAAGCTTCTATTACTGATAATGACACATTTCAAAAGACGTCTCTGCGGCAAAACAGCGTTAACATGAATTTTCTACCATCTCTTATAATCTATGTACAATTTCAACCACAAATTATCAAAGATACCATTAAAGCACATGTATTCTGCAGGCTACATTATTCAATCATGCGAGACCAACTAATTCATGGTTATGAAACACCGAGAGGAAGATTTAGGCCATTTTTACAGGTAGATACATTCAAACAAGCCCTCCCAAAAGGCATGGGAATATCAGGGAAAGGAGGGAATGGAGGTTAAACTGCTCTAGCAGCACTAGAGAACATCGATATAATGCTCCCTTCCATTAAAAGCATAAAATGCACAAATAAGTGCAATATTTAATTTCTGTGCATGGACATGCATAGACACACTCCAATTAAAATGCTAGAATCCAAGACAGACTTCTTGCTAACAACTTGGAGTAGGGGTATGGAAGATGTCTTCCCCATACAAGTAATAGTTAGCTAAGCAAGATACATCTGAAACCCATCAAAGTGTGCCCGAGTGCCAAACAGACCACCCCAGCACAGGCAGGGCAGGGGATGTACCAGACTGAAGCTGGAAATAAAGGAATAAATAGGCAGGTTGCCCTAGCAACATGGCAGCGACTAGGGAGCTGCGTACTGCCTTCACGTAAGGTCTGAGGCATACGGCAACCTTCAGATGCTCCCTGCTCCCGCACTCCTGGCACCAGCTGGAGTGAGAAGGCTGGGAGGTGATGCCATCAGCTGCCAGGATGAGGCTGGATGGAGCATTATCCTGGCTTAACCTCCTTTCCCTCGCAGTTCAATCAGAGTGGCATTAGGCACTGCCTGCCTCGCCAGCCACAGGGTAATTATCCTGATCCCTGCCACAGCTGTGGAAGGGCCAGGAGGGTCAAGATGCACTGCTGCATCTGCAGTGTGACCCCATCCCTGCCAAAGGGCCTTGTCTCCTGTGGAGGGTCTTACTGGAAGCTCGGCCACATCATGAGACACGAAACCCTAATGCAGCAGATCAATGGATCCGTTCACTTCAAGTTTCTTCTCATTTCACCATCAGTGTACTTCAGAAACAGCCCACAAATCATACACATCAGTTAAAGCCCAAGCCAAGAACTCATCGCTTACACTACCCAGAAGTACCAGAGCAAATAATGAACAATTTCACTTTGTGCAGTTATTTTCCACAGATATTTTAAACAAAAACATTTTCAGAAAATGTTCCTTTTTTTTTTTCCTCCTCTTTGCTACCCTAGCTCCAGTAGCTCATTCACTGAAATAGTCCAGTGTGGACTAATGAATGTGCGTCTTCACAATACACTAAAACTTCAGTGCTCTTGGACTTCAGTGTGGGACAAAAGGAGGAGAAAGGGAAAGTTTGTGACATCTCTTGCACTGCTGGGATTGTCCTGAAGCAATGACACCTACAACCAACAATGAAGTTAAAACACAGTCCTCAGCACTGGAAAGTCCTGCCACTAATCTGTGATGATCTTACTCAGTCGACAAGAACTCCTAGACTGCTCTAAATTAGTTTGTTTTGAATGGTACCTTCTATGATAAGAGGTAGGCCACTAAAGACCAACCCCTCACTTTTCACAGCTACTGCAGTTAAGCCTGTCCCATGGCAATCACAAAAAATGAGGTTATGTGCTTTGTTAGTCTTTCACCTATATCTGCAGCAAACCCTAAAAGCAAGATAGCCACATACATGAGCTATAAAGAATTTATTATGCAACACAGAAAAACAATAATCATTGCAAGAGAAAGGAAGGTGAATGAGAACTCAGCAGTTCTACAAGCTTCCATCCTCCTCCTCAGAAAAAAAAAACCCAAAACCAACAACAACAACCACCAACCCCAAAACCCCAGGAAGGCTAGCTAGTCCTAACCATCCTGCATTTCCTGCGTGGAGGAAGGAGAGGGAGAAGTTGTTACTTATCTCCAATCAGTTTGGCTGGCAGAAGCACCTACCATTAGCTTGCATACCTTTGCAAGGCAACCGCCTCTCTTCTTCCCCAAAGGTATCACAGCATAAAAAAATCATGCGGCATACTATTACTTTGAGATAACTGCCATATATAGAATCATCGAATCATAGAATCGGTGAGGTTGGAAGGGACCTTTAAGATCATCAAGTCCAACCATTAACGTACCCTGACAAAAACCCCTTCTAAACCATGTCCCTGAGCACCTCATCTACCCTTTTCTTAAACACCTCCAGGGATGGTGAATCTACCACCTCCCCGGGCAGCCTATTCCAATGTTTAATAACCCTTTCAGTGAAAAATAGATATATATGCATGTATGCTGAAAGGAGATTTTCATATTTATAGAGATAGAACAAAACAGACAAGGAAGCAACCAAACAAACAAAAGCTATGAAATGTTACCTACTGATTAAGAGAAAAATATAGCATACTCTGCAGCACGGTAAAATCTCTGCAGGCAGATTTCTAACAAACATGTACCAGTGGCTAATTAAAGAAAAAAGATACTGTTCCAATAGCAGATGATTAATGATTAATTAGCAAAAACATGAGCGACTGAACAGAGCACAAATTTCATCTTCCATTATGAGAATATTAATTTTCTGTGTACACATACACAGAGCTTCCATAGAAGAACAACTAAGAAATGGTCATGTTCATGTGGAAGTCAGTTAAACAGCGTTCTTTACTGGCATTACCCACAAGTACCTGGATCAACCAAAATCCTTTTATAAATATAGCAAACATTTAATTTCTATTGCTTTATATGTAGCACCGTTACCATCTGAATACACATGTATCCATCAGCTTTTCTCCATACCCGCTTTGTTTTTTCCACTTTTTTTAAACCTATGTTATTATCACTTACAACAAGCAAGTCTTTCTCTCCCAGTGGTCTTGCTTTTATCAGAAATAAAACCAAGAGCCCCATCAGACAGCAACCACGCACACAGGACGGACAAGAAGTAAGAGGACAAGGCCAGGAGAGGAGCCCACCAGGGACAGGCAGGAGCATCGAGCTCCTGGACACCACACAGCCCCAGGGGACACTTCTGTGAAAAGAAGTGGGAATCTGTATTAAGCAAAGGCCATAAAAAAAGGCACAGGTCATAAAATTTGCGTGTACTATAGCACATGTATTTTTAGGAAGTTTAGTGGCAAATCCCACTCCAAGAGCACCACACAAGAAAGTCATGCAGGCTTGTCCATACTCTGTAGAACTCAAAACCTGGACTGGTCTCCATCCCAATTTACATTTCTTTCTTTGTGTTGGCATTAAAAAAAACCAACCCAAAACAAAAAAGCAAACAAACAAAACCAACAACCAACTATTCACCATGTGAAACACTACCCTGGTGGTTTTGTAATAAAACGCAGACCACAACAAAAAGTAATTTAACAAAGTTTCTAACCATCTACCTCAGCCTGTCTGCAGCATCCTCCTGAGATCTGAAAACACAAGAAAATACTCTTTAACCACTTACTGTTTGGTTTTGTGTTGGGTTTTTTTTTTTTTCTTGTGCTATCAGGTCTCTTGAGCATGTTCCAGCAAGTGGAGAAAAAGATCAACCTGCTATTTTACTCTTCTTGCAGGCTCCTGCAAAACCCAGCTTACCAATAACACATCCACTGCAAAGGTCAGACACATCGTTACTGTTTCTCTCAAATATTAAGCAGCCTCTCTAGAACAAATAAATAAACCATAAAGAGCTGTGCTTAATTAGAGTGGACCATGTGTGCACACATAAATAAAATAGAAGCATGCCGCAAAGCAAGCATTATTTTGCTTATATATTATTCATTTAAAAATGAAGCTGTACACTAAATTAATACTCTCAGAGGAGGCTGCCCATAAGAAAAACTATCTTTCATCAACATTCAAGTTCCTTGCAAATATTCTGCCTCTGTAATGCTTGTCCTGTAATTTCATATAACTTATGCTGTATATCTGTATGTAGCTATGTTTATAGCACACCGTACTTTCATGAAAAATAAATGTTTTCCTCTTCGTTTGTAAGGAAAATACACAAATAACTATCATTATCTCAAACCAATGCATTGCATTTGTCTGATGGCAATTTACAATTCTGCATTTTGAGAAACATTTGCACTCCAGCAGTGGCTACAACACAAGTTATTAAACAGGTCAACTCAACTCCACATGTGCAAAAAGAAGTTGGGTCACTCTGCAGCTTTATTTTTTTACATCTACTTATTTGCAAATTTCAGAGTAAGGATATATATAATATTTTTTGTACCTCAAACCCCAACAAAAATGTATTTCTGAAAGCCAGGAAAATTTTTCATAGCCAACTAAGACTTTTTGCAGGCTGACTTTAAAAATCTACCCCCATTTTACAGTGTGGTTCAACACATGGCATATTCTTGGGCATTCCTGCTAAACAATAACAACATCCATACCAGAGTATTTACTATATAATCAGAGTTCTGCATTTCTGTAGCATGCCATGTCTAACCAAACCTATAGTCCAGTACAGAAAGGAGCAGCCAAAGATCAATTTTTTGACCTTATGGCAATAGTTCACCACAACATAATTCTGAGCATGTTCCTGCCTACAAATTTCTGGCTTACTATGACACAAAAGGGAAGGAATGATGAAATATTTTTTTTCCAAGAACACTACTTACTTCAGGTGAAAGAAAGGAACAAGAAGATGAGTCACTGCTATCCCCAGCTGCTGCCAGGGGAACAGAGCGGAACCTCCCAGGCAGCTCCGGGCTCACCAAAGCAGTGGGAAAGGGAAAGGGGAGCTGCCAAAACCTCTCAGCCGCACGGGATGTCGAGTTCTCACATGACAAACACCCACCTCCACAGACCTCCTCAGGTGGCACATGGACGATGCTTTCATCTTTATGGACAAGTTATCCTGGTGATAGATTCACCATTCAAACACACTGGATTACTGGGATCTTTTTTGAACCTACACCTTTTTTTTTTTTCTTAGCAGGTGTTTTTTAGGAGTAGTGTACAGCAAGGTGAGTTATTTAGAAGACAAAATGTCTTTTTGATATAAAAAAAAAGTGTACTACAGCATTCAGAATATGTGCAATTTATTACTAGTTTTTTGTCCACTTTAATTTTAGACAGGAAAATATGTTTCTTCCTGGAAAAAAAAAGAAATCAAACTATTTATGTGACACTGTAAGACTCAAATGAAATTTTTCCTCGATGGAACTCATATTCATTTATTTTCCAACAAAAACTATCAGGTTTCAGTTTACATTAGCTCCTTTCATTAAGAGTACGCACACACAATGTAAAGCCTGCCTGGTACCTATTCCTGATTCAGAAACACCACTGGAATTAACGTCCCCTTTCTAAAAGACAAAATTTTCACGTGCCATTTGAAGACACGATGTATTTGAGAACTATTTTTTTTTTTTATTTAAATCTGCTCACCAGATTTTTGCTAAACAATTTGACAAAACTTACTAGTTGCTGATATGGTGAAAGTATTGGCAATTAAATCTGGAAAATAAATCTACAAATAAAATAAGAACCTATGAGGACTCCTGTAGAAATTTAGCATTATTTTTCCCCCACTGTCAAGAAGTTCTTGCAGTGTAATCATAAGTGCTCAACTCAGCTTTACTTGTTTAAAGATGTAATTAAATCAATGTCACTCAAGAAGAACGTATGTTGCTTGACAGAAAACTGAGGGTTACACTGGGCAAGCAAGTCAATACTGCATAAGGAAACAGTCCATCAGAAAGAAAGTGCTGTTGCATTAAATCACCTCAGGGCAGCAGCACCTGGAAACCAAACCTGGAACAGACAAGAGGGTCAACTCCTCAACAAAGACCACATATACAAAGTTTAGAGAGAAAACAGAAAGATAAGAGATCTTTTAAGAGCTATCTCAGCTGGAAGCATGGAAAACAGGCTATTTGAGAAGAGGCAATAATACCCGCGACCCAGAAGTTACCATTAATAATAGACTTGACAGTCAAATCAGAAAATCAGTAAAAATTATCAGTAGTTACCCAAGATCATTGACTCCTCTTCCATGTATCGTGGGGTTTGGGGTGGGAAGGGGACCATCCCTATGAAAGAAGAGTTGAAGGCAATAAAACCCACCACAACAGAGCTGCTTAATTGCTGTTGAAGTCATTAACCAATTCTAATCCTTGGTGCCACCACCAGAAGGTACTACAGGTTGGCAAGGAAACTGCTTCACTGAAGACTGAGATGGGCCTTACTAGCATTATTTCTTGATGTACGAAGGCTCAAAATAAAACACTAAAAAAAAAGAAAATAACAAAGACACTTCATCAAATATCCCAGCTCTGATGACTGCTTTTAATATCTTCTGACATTTCAATGATAACTGAAGAACAGAACAGCAAAGGCAGAATTGCCTCGGAGAAGCTTGCCTAACTTTGGGCTCAGGCTACGCTAGGAAGGTGTTTGTAGAAGGAAGGGCTATGTCAATTGTGTAGTGTTCCCAACATATTGCCAAGTTGCTTGAAGTGCTAAGGCACTTGATGTGACCTTCTCATCAGTATGCTTCAGCCCTCCACTCCCTACATGAAATGCCCTACGGAAGCCAACCCATTCGAGCCCATCGCAAGCAGTCCTCCTATAGCGTAACTCTGTGATACCCATGGGAAGGAAATTCTTTACACAAAACACATTTTGCAGGATTTGAGCCTCAAACTTAAAGAAAGATTTAAATTTCACACTCCCTGTAGCACCCTGCTGCTTCCCAGGAGAAAGCCACGCCTGACTAGGGCTGCAAAGCAAGGACTGCACATTGTGCGGGGAGCTATTTCCTTACGTCTCAGCAACATGGATACATTTTTGACAGCCTAATCTTGTCTCAGCTACCTCTGTCATTTCAACTAGTACACGGGGACGTGTTTGCAAACAGATGGAGTGGCACAGTAGAGAGGAAGGGCACCAAAAATCACTATTAACTTGGAACCACGGAACTTGGCTGAAATTCTGACATTTCTGTTGAATTACCCAGCTGAGGTAACAGAGTAGTGTCCAGTGTCCTCAAATCTGAATTCCTAATGGTGTCTTTCCACCATAGGTACCCATTCTCAGAGCTATCAGGCAAAGAGGATTAAAAGTCACAGTACCACCCCTTCCCTACACTTCAGGAATTTGTGTGGTCTTTTCTTTACATTACTGACCTTCTCCAGAATATACAGTAACTAACATGAAGAAATGTATAGAGCAACACTTTTCTTCAACTCTTTAAAAGAGCATAACCAACCTCCTCATAAACTCAGGTTAAACTATACTTGAAAAGAACAACCGTAAGTAGCAACGTCACCTCAAGCCACCACACAAAAAAGAAAAATCCATTAAAAAAAGACAAAACAAAAAACCCCACCCACCACTATAGGATTTTATGTTCTTCACATTCACCGTAGGAAACCTTAAAAACTCTAAAGAATAATTCACATAACAGTTCTTTGAAAGTTTTAGAGCAGTGACACGTTATTCTTACTTGGGGCTCAAAAGAAGAGTAATAAAACACACAAAGGCCTGCATGAACACACAAGATTCCCTTGGTTGCTTGATTTTCATCTGGAGAATTGATTGACACATAGTCATCCCAAGCACTCTGAACACTTTTATAATAAGTCAAAGCACTGATATCAGTAAACACACATAAATTTAAATTACTATAACCAGCCACTTCTAAATCTAATGTTCAATCATTATCAAACAATCAGCAATAAAAAATGTTTTTCAGTTTTTCAAAAGAATCTGAAAAAAAAAAAAGATGACAATTTTTGCAGAAAAACATCTACAGGCAACAGGCTCATCAGAAAGCATATCCTGAGAAGCCAGGAAGAGGTACAGGTTGGAAAGGGAAGAAGGTATGCTTTAAACAGAGTTGACTGAAATAAAAGCTTCATAATCCAAAGAAACAGGTCTGTTTGAAATATACAGTCACAGGGTATGTGGTTATTTACTATCAGCATTCACAGAGTATCTTTTGGCCAACTACTGGAATAAGCAAACAAATCCTATCCCTCTTATGGAGCACAAAGCAACATGCGCCCCTATAAAATATTACAAAAAAATATATCCATTCCTTGTATTTGGGATCACACGCAAGTATCTTTGACATTTATTATCCCCTCCTGTCCACAGTTTATGGATAAAAAACAACTACAAAATCAAATAGAGAGGAAAAATTCAGTTTAACAGGAAATATTCCCAGTTAGGACCAACACACACAGTTAAAACTGGAAAATGTGATCGTAGCCTCCTGGCCTCATCAGCAAAGTTTGTTTTTCTACTTGGTGTGTTACACCCAAGTTTTTCCATAGGCCTCCAACTGCATACTGTTGAGCTTTGTTTTTATTAGCTTTTGGAACAGAGAACAATAATTATCCAGAGTTTAAATTCCTTTATAGGAACAATTCATTTGGAGAAAACAAAGTTGGGGGGAAAAAACCTGTAACAATGGAAAATACCAAAGGTCTTCCAAGACTTAGATAAGCAATCAGGCACACTCCTCCATCCTCCAAAACATTTGAGTGATGGATAATTTCTATGGTAAGACTTCACTATTGTTTCTAATTGGAAACAATTCAGAGGTGATTGCACTCAAAATTATTTAAATCTATTGGGGAAAAAAAATAACCTATTCTAGGACCAGAATAACCTTCAGGTGTTGGTACAGATTTATGACACCATTTTCTGCTGACTTTCCAGTTCAACCTACTTCAGTCAGTTGACACTATCAAATTTCAGTCTCTTATCTGTCAACGTAACTAAAAGGAGCACTGCAGACCATTCCTCACCCAGAAATTAAGGTCTTAATTAAGACCCTCTCACACTTCTTGAGCATAACAGGGTACCGTTACTAAGTTTGGTCAGAAATCTGCTCAGCTTGGAGGTCTTCCTCCAAGTGCCCAGTGACATGAGGAAGAGCAAAAAGCAAACGTCCCTTCTTTCCAAAGCCGCTCCATCAGGATGAGATGCAAATACAATGAAGATTCAGTATCCAAAAACTGACCACTGATCACAGTCTGGCATTAGTTACACAAGTTTGTTAAAATCAGTCCTAGAAAGAGAGATGATGAAATGCAGGTAAAGCAACCTTTATTTACAGATATTCCGTTTTCTAACACTGCTTAAATGTTAAATCACAGAAGTTACTCTGCTTAAACGTCAGCCAGC
This sequence comes from Rhinoptilus africanus, assembly GCA_013400135.1. Taxonomy (NCBI): domain Eukaryota; kingdom Metazoa; phylum Chordata; class Aves; order Charadriiformes; family Glareolidae; genus Rhinoptilus; species Rhinoptilus africanus. The sequence continues at coordinate 826,478 of VXBO01007893.1, forward strand.
AGAAATTGCTTCCTGAAACAAGACAGACCAGCTCACCTCTTGCTGCTAGAATAAAGTCCAGAAGCTATTCACCAGGCAGAGAAAATGGAAATTCCTGATAGTATTACAAAAGTAATCCTTTACAAAATATTTATATATATAAAACCTTATACTTCAAGTTTAGGATTGGGCAATCGATACCTTGCCCAGAGAGCCTGCAGGGCAAAGACAAGGGGGTAGCGACAGTAATAGAGTTCAGTACAGTACTGCAGCTTCCAGGCTCTAAGCTGCTGAGGACTTGCAAGTAGCGTCTCTGAACTGTGTAAGTTTTAGTTTATTTAACAGTTTTCACAAAAACAAACCTTGGGGGAAAAAAGCCAAACAAACAAAAACCCTAAGCACCTTACCTAAACCAGTAAATATCAGGATGTGAAGAATATTTAAAACATTAATGTCTGAACTATTCCATGTGAACCAAATAAAAAAATCATGCTGATCTATACATGTTAACATGGTTTATTATTTTGCTGGTCATGAGACGTGCAGTAAGTAGTAAAACTACACTGGCACTTCACAAATTAATCAGGCAAGGCCAAAGCTCAATAAATGAGAATAAAGCCTTACAGACATTAATATGTGCATGGACTTAGTGCAGCAGGAGCCAAATTAACCTTAAAAAGTGCTTGGAAACAGCAGCTGATGAGTGTTTTTTTGGGTTTTGGGGTGATTGGTGGTGGTAGTGGGGAAGGTGTACGTGTGTAATTATTTTAATACTGAATGGCTTTGCTTGTTTTAGTAGCATTTTTACCTTTGTCAGAAGTTTTAACTCAGCATACTTCTGTACAAGTGAGTCTATACTGACTAATACTGGTTTGTGCTGTATGAAGAACTGGCCAAGCTCTACACATAATAGTGCAAAAAAAATAATTTCAGAATTATACTAAAACTGAATTCTTCTTGTTCAGCCATAATCAATAGACAGGAATCACAGGACAGGCATAAGTAAAATGCACTTGATTATGCAAGAAAACTAACTTGTGCCAGGTTACACCTATTACTGACCCAATAACAGCCCCTTCCTGTTTAGAAGTCAGGTCATATATCTGGAAAAATAGTAAAATAAGAAAGTATTGGTCATTTTTTAATTATTTTTTTTCCTCTGCAGTTTAACAGCTAGACACCAACAGACTTCACAGCATGACTTGGCTTTGTCTAGATTAAGATTGAGGGGCATACACATCATGTTACATAGAATCATATTAAAAAACAACAACAAAAAACCCCAAGGCATAGTCTTTACAGTAAATACCCAGATGCAGTTTAAATGACTGGCCCCTCCTGGAACTCAACGTTAATCAACTCAGCACATGCTCAGCACAGTTTGTTTCATTTTGTCTGGTATTGGAGATACTCCTCGCCAGTTCAAACTGGAACCTTTAACAGGGAAATTCAGCCCTCTGTTTTTAGACAGGGTGCGAGCAGAAGGCAGAGGGTGCTTAAGGCCTCCATGGGCCCTGTTAAGCGACGGTGCCTCTCGCTCCCGATGAAAAGAATTGAAACTCTTCCAGTACATTGTATGAACCAATGCCCAGCGACAACTTGTTCTTCTTCCAACATGCTCAAAGAACTAATTTTCTTGTGATGTTATTGCAGTTCGCATAGATCAGTGCTAAAGATTATGGACCACATTCATCACCGCGCTATGCCGCTGTAATTCCATTAAACAAGCGTTCTTTCTATTCCAGCAAAAAAAGATCATACTGCGAGCTTTGAAACAGGGTTCAGCCTGCTCTGAACGTCTAAATAAAACCTACCAAACCAAGTGACACTGGCATTAATCTGAAGTAACGTGGCTGTGAATCAGCCTTGGTATTTTTGTTCAGTTTTCATGGCTCGCTTCTACTGGCACTTACACCACAGAGCATCCACATGGAAATTCTGCCTTGGACTCATCTCCCAAGCAGTGCCTTTCCACATTCACATTTATTTCCATCAACTAATCTGGACTGCTGTAGAAAGTTCTTTTTATTTTAAAAATAACACATGCAGGATTGTAAAATAATTTAAAAGGCAAGTTTTGATTGATTGGACCACTGTGTATAATAGGCTTTTTTAAAAAAAATAAAAACAAAAAAACAACTGTTGTTCTGGGTTTTATCAGGGTATACGTGGCAGCAACAGAGTTTCAAAGCCCTCAGTATAAGCTTCTAGTTCTGTATTTAAAAGGGTATTTAATCCAAATCCTCCTTTTATTTATTAAAGTTGCTTTTATATTTTTTGTAAACCATATCTTCCCTCAAATCTCAATTGCTGCATAATAAAACATGATGGATAAAAATAAATCTGCCTAAATTTACCATTTTGCTGATACTTTCTGAAACATCCTGTTCTTAAGCAGAACACTGGAGTTTAAAAAAGCAGCTTTATGAGGTAATGAGAGAATTGGAGACCTGCGCTTTATTCCCAGGTCTGTCAGACGCAAACAATTTAATCTTCACTTGCTGATGATGACACCCACAGAGAGACCTCAGCACTAGGACACTCAGTTCTGTCGTCCACTGGTGCATGCTGGGCATGGCGGCTCTTTGAAGGATGCCTGCATGGAGACCAGCATGGCACGAGAGGACTTCCAGCACCCTTATAGAACCACAGAATTTCCTAGGTCGGAAGGGATCTTTCAGATTACCTATTCCAACCAACAACCTAACTCTGACGAAAACCATCACTAAACCATATCTCTGAGCCCTGTGTCTACCCGTCTTTTAAATACCTCCCGGGACGGTGCCTCAACCACTTCCCTGGGCACCCTGTTCCAATGCTTAATAACCCTTTCAGTGTAAAAATTTTTGCTAATATTCAGTCTAAACCTCCCCTGGTGCAACCTGAGACTGTTTCCTCTTGTCCTATCCAAAAAAAGCCAGCGAATGAGCACAGTTACCAAAGAGAAACAAGGAAGAGAGGACTCTTTCATCCGTTAATGGCAAGATGGAGGGACGCACTTTTGGTCACACCTCAGGTCTCAAATCCCTCAGTGCAGAACAGGCGACTTCTTTCAAACCAAGATCAAAAGAGATTTCAATCAGGTGGAGCTCACTTCACTCCATTGAATTGCTGTTGCTGAGAGACCTGAGCTCAATACCATTCTCCTCTTCTCTTGGTGAACGTCTCAGCTATAGACCTGTCCAAGCTGAGGTTTGGAGGTCCTTCTCTCAACCCTGACCATGCCCAAAATACTTACCAAAGAGGACTCCAGAGTCCTGGATCAGATGGGAGAAGAGAAAATGTGACACTGCAGCTTAGGCAGGTGCAGGCAGCGCTGACACTCAACTCATGCCTTCTGCTCTAAAGACTGCTTCCACACTTGACATTCAGTGGTCGCCGGGCATAAAAAATGGCCTCATCTGTCCTAGGGTCAGGAATTTTGACAGCAGCATTCCTCTCCTACATGAACAACTTTTCTCTGGTCCTAAGGAGTCTGATTTTTTTTTTTTTTCATGCTAAAGCAGTTAAGTTTTCAAGAGAAGCTGAAGAAATTGTCTTTTCCACCAGGAAGATGTGTTGGTGCACCTTCCCAGAAGGTGAGAAATTTTACTCCTCCTTGAACTAAAAAGTTTTATTTAGCTTGGGATGCAGGTATGGCTACGAGATTAAGGTGGGGGAAGAATGGAGGCACAACTGTGCAAGTTATTGCTGCAGCATGGCAGGATTGCAGTGTGCATACATTTATAGATGTTATTATTAACAATGAATGTTAAGACAAAAAAAATTAAGATGTTTTCCACATAAGTAACACTGAAAACCAAGTGACAAACAGGACTCAAGTGGTCTAGCAAAGATCTCAAGTCAGGTTTTCTGCGAGATTTCTGCTTATATGTGAAAATGAGCACCATTACTCAGAGGAGAAGCCACAGATGCTATTTCTCATGGAAATAACAAAAAAACGACCCATTCACCAATGGATTGCAAACGATAAAGCTACCCTACACATTTTCAGTGGTTCTTAATCTCTCAAAACCATTTGTTCACTGTATTACCAAGAAATGAGCTTATCTGTACAGTTCATCAGAATTTTTTGATTAAATGACCTTAGCAAGAAACAGGAATTTATCTGTCTGAAATATCGTTATACTGACATTACTGATCTAAGTAATATAGCTGGCCTACTACATTTTTACCGTAAGAAGCAAGTCATAATCCCACCCTATCCCCAAGAACACACAACCCACGAACGTGCCGGGTGGCTTGTCTCTGACAGAGTGCCGCACTGTTCTTTTTTGTTATGTGCATTACTTCGTTTGTGCGTATCATCTTGACTCAAGGAAAACAACTCTGACTTAAGTGGAACATAGGGTTGTTAGTGCTTTTATTCAGATATCAAGGGGCTAGTTCCTGCTACTCGTAAACGAAAGGAGCGTTTTTCCAAGACTGCAGTTACCTCTCACACTGAACAATGGGTTTGCATTAAGTGTATAATAAATGCCTGCAGAGGAAAGGCATACTTCACAACTCAAAGGAGGGGGCACAAGGCAACAAGAGGCCAGGGAATTCACTAGTTCTTGCTCCATACAGATCTCCCCACCTGCGCACAAGGCAGCAGGAAGGTCAGAGAAGCCAGGAGGGAGAAAGAAAACTCCACAGCCTGAACAAACAGCGTGAAAACAAGCAGGGGAAAGAGTTTGGGTGCTCAGTACCTCCTGAAACAGATCTGTAACCACACAGAGAAGACGTTCTCCTGTTTGATTCAGCTCTTCCACATTTCTATGTACTCATGCAGTTTTAATAAAGCCCTACAAAACAATAATCAACAAAATTACCCCTCACACATTTTTTATTTCTTCTACACAAAACAATCTCCAAGACCTCTGGTGTACAGCTGGCCTCTAAAAATCAAAGTGAGTAAAAATACTGATAACCTGGTAATTCCCAAGGCATTCAAAATTCAGAAATACTCATGTTTTGAAATTGCCCCTTCTCTCACTCTGTTTCAGAGGCAACCTTCTGATGCACTGCATATTCCAAACCCCTGGCGTGGCCTTATTGTGATTCGACATGTACAGAAAAATGTCTGCGTGCTGACTAACGCCCTGATGCAATCCTGACCAGGCTGGGTGAAAACATCACAGAAGGAGCAAAATATTTGCTACATCTCTCAGCTGAGACTCCAGTGGGGATCCTGCAGATGTCCGGTGTTTACTCACATGATGAGCACTTCAGACCACCTCTGTCAAGGCTTGCTATGCTTCTCTCCGAGAAAGTGCAAAGCTCTCCCAGTTTTGACCATATGCGAGAATGACATCATAAAAGGGTAAATAACATCATTAACTGGAAGACAGAGTTGAAGTATGTGCCTTACTGACCCAAAAGGTACATGAAGATTTGCATAGCCAGTACCTCATCACCACTTCTCTGGATATGCTACAACCAAGGCAACAGTTACTACAGTGAACAGTGTAACAAAAGGAAGTATCTTTAAAATCTACAGAGGCATCAAATCATTTTCAAGAGCAAGAGGTTTTGTGGTTTGGCATTTTTTAAATACCTTTACACAACTACAAATAACTGCAGAAGTTACGATGAATATGCTTTCTGAAGTTACTTTTAACTTCTGTTACACTGCACCATCTGCAGCGAACGCAGAAGTAGCTCTAAGGTGGACAACAGATTGCACATGGACATGAAGCATTTATAATATCTGCGTGCGATTATTCTAAACAAGGTACTCTGATATATTTTCTATCCAATAAACAACCTGTTGAGGAAATAATGCTCGCCACAGTGGTATCAAGACATACCGTTGATGCCTTTCCCAGAATTTCTGTAATCATAATTCACTCCTTGACTATTAAACATGTAAAAGCATAACGAACTTCTATACCCATGGGCCTGTGTTTGCATGCGTGCTCATGGACAAAAGTAAACTCTATGCAGATTACAGATTTTATCTATTATGCTACGCAGAACTAGGGAGAAGTACCAAAGGCGATACCAACTTCTATTTCCTTTTCACACAAAAAACCCCACATCACGCACAGCTGAGAAATAAATAAATAAATAATGCTTCTCTAGGTTTACTGACAGGTAACATTACATTGTGCAGATGTGAACGATTGGTCACTTCCGAGAGTTTCACCCTAAGAAATCAAAACAATTTTGTAAAAGTTTGGGGAAAATATGTCTTAAAGCCTCGTCACCTCAACTGAGATTCCAGCAGAATTCAAAAGGGTAATGGACATGAATCCACATGCTTCCAAAAGCCTCAAGGATCGTATGTAGCAAACGCACTGAATAGCTGCAAGGCTTCTAAATTGTACTAACTCTCAATCAATACAAATTCAAGCACAAACCCCCAAAAGCACATTACCACCAGAAATAGCTATTCCATTTGAACAAGTTTTTGAGGGAATGGGTAAAAAGAAACGCATCTTGGGGCTGTGAGTACCCCAGGCAATTTGGATCCTTCAGATCCCTCTAAAATAACGTGTATTTTGCCTGAAGTGCATACCATAAGAAACTCCTCAGTACGGGCTACCTTCATTTTGACCCAGATCACTACAGCAACCTTGCCTCTGTTCAAAGAGTATCTTCAGCAAAGCCATTACCTCCAGAAGCAATATTGCTCTGAGAGGGGAACAAAAAAGAGTCTCTCATGTTCTATGGGCAGCCAGTGGGTAGCTACAGGTTTGAAATATTGAAGTACCCTCTTTTATCACCAGAAAACTCGAGGGAGAAGGCGAGTCTTTCAAAAGCCCTCCCCATTTCACAAAAAGTGCCTGTACAAACAAATTAAACCCAGGCAGACGCTGCAGTGAAGTGCTCAGCCGAGGGACAGATGCTTGTCTCCTCCTTACCCTAAGGACTAATTTTTGATCAGGTATAAAACGCTTGCCCTATTATGAAGGTCTCCGAAACACAATCAAAAAGGCACAGAACACCTTTGTTTCCAATTTAATAACCTATTTTTTTAAACAAGTTTTCCAGCACAGAACAAATGAGAAAGAAAGGGCAGTTTCCAGCCCTCCCATTCTGCTAACTGTTCTTCTGGAATAACACTGGAGAGCTGAAACAATGTTTAAAGTTGCTTCCACACTTTTTCATAGTCTCTTCATATTTGTAATGCAATAGATACTAAGTAGAGTGGAATGGATGCTTTTCCCAACTTAACTACAGCTTTCCAGAATGGCCTACACTATTTCCTTGTAAATGCAGCTGAGAGTTGCACTCCAGTATAAAAAGAAAACAGTTTAAAGATAAATAAATTTATAAATAGAGACAAGAGAGATCAAGAACCACTTTTGCATTAGGAATAACTTTGTATTTTCCCCTGCAGCATGTCCTGACTGGATACACAAAGGTATATTTCCGTACTTGTTAAAACCAGCTCCTTGTAGACTAAGTTGTAGATGTCAGAACAAAAAAAGGCTCTATTTCAGACCAGAATGCTCCCAGTCCATTAACCTGGTTCCAATTCCAACATGGAAGAAAGCGTCTCTTTTACCATTCACTTCATACTTTTCCAGGAGCACGTGTCTAAAGGCTACAGAAGCTGCTTCTCTTACTCTGCTGCCTGCCCCCTCCCCCAAAAAAACATACTAAAAATATGATTAACTATCTCAATTGTGCTTTACCATAGAAGAAAGCTGTATTTTTCACAATGCTTATACTGTATTGCATAAGACTTACTTAACAGAATTCCTGTCATCCAACATGTGCAAAATCTCACTGGGAGCTGCAAAGGCCTAAGTGATTTGCATCTAATTTGGTTTTGAAAACATGTCGCTGTGTACCGTTTGAACACTGAAGTCTAATTTATGTCTTTTTATTACAATGGCATAAACTACTGTGGACTGGGGGGAGGGAAAGAGTTACCACTTTCCAAAATCCAGCTAGCATCTCCAAGTGTAACCAGCTCTATGCGTTCTGCCCAACCACCCATTGGTGGCCACTTAATCTGTTGGAGTCTATGATTAAAATTGGGGGTGGGGATGGGGGTGTTGTTTGTTTCCTATTTGGAGAAGCATATCCAAGAATTAATCCATCTTTGATTTGATAAGATTTGCAATTCAGTTCGATGTATATTCCAGCTCCAGAGAGTTTGGGATTTTGCTCTTCATTTCAGCACAGCTGATTTCCTTCTACCACAGCCCGTACAACCAGTGAGGAGGCTTCCATCAAAGCAAACAGGGCACAGCACAGTGTACTTCAGCTCAAAGTAGCTCATTTAACCATGCATGCCTCACACCACATGCCCAAAGCCTTTGTTTATATATCTTCCCTGGTAGGAAAAGTTACTATGCTAAAAAGAAGATATTTCGGTCCTGCAAATCACGGAAAAAGCTTGTCCAACAGTCTTCCTCCAACCTAACTACACATGTTCATTTTCCAACGTGCCTGCCCTGCCACTCTCATGAAACACACCGATTATGCTACGTCATCTCCTGACTTGGTACATCAGGTGAAGAGAAGCTACTGTTGGAACAATTTCAGCCCTACTTGAGCCACACAATCATTACTTAGCTTCCTTTGCCAGAGACCTGCCAAGAGCTGCGGAAACTCCTTGGCACAGAAGCTCATCGGTGAACTCCATTTCAAGTTCCTGACTAGAAATGGAAAGCTTCAGCTTTTTGAACCACCATTTTAATTTTATTGAATGCTTGAATTAACAGGCATTTATGCCTTGCAGCCGCAGACTTCCCTCTGTCTCTTTTTTAATACATGAAGTGAACCCCCCCCAGTTATCTACTATATTACTACTTTGTTAATGTCCCCAGAAGTAAAGCACAGCAGCAGCAGTAGTATCACACGGATTGTGGAAGGAGTATCTTTCACTTTGCAACTGGCAAGTTATTTTAGATTTCATTTAAACTACAAAATAGTGGATTTAATTACAGTCATTATTTGCTTAGAAGTTTTTTCCTTCCCCTATCTACCTCCTTCAAACTTTGTTAATCTCAGACTGCTCTGCTCATAAACTGTATCTGATCTTTCTAAGAGACATTTTGTTTTCCTGAATAGCTTTAAAGAAGAGTCTTTAACGAAATCATCACTATTTTGTTAGACAAGGAGGAGACAACTTTATTTTCTAACAAAAAGGATGGTGAAAGACAGGGCGGAAATTTGCTCTGTTGAAGACAGGGCAGTATTTCTAGCATTGTCTTCTGGGGAACAATGCAGAACACCCTACACTGAATTAGAGCCAGTAAAAAATGCACGGAGATAAAAAAAGGAGACCATTTTTCCCTTTTAATTAAAAAAAAAATTGGGGACTTGCAAGTGAGACAAAAAGAGTTGTCTTTTTTACTCTTGTCAGTATCAAGGTGACTGTAGTAACGTGGATAACAACTAGTAAGGAACTCACTTTACAGAACCAGCACCCTGATCCGCCTTCCAGCAAACCAAAATATGCAGCAAAATCAATCCCAACCTTTTATGTGCTCTCCTCACCCCTTCCGAGTTACTTTCACAAATGAACAAAAAAAGATTTGTTAGAAAAATCTAGAACTCATTGTATATTGAATCAATTCTTGGCCACCTCGTGGCCAGTGATAACTTGCTTGGATTACTAACTCAGCATTCCCACTGTAAGACGTTTTAGATGCACATTTAACTGGCTGCTCCATCAGCTCTGAACCGAGTCCATAAATGGCTTACTTTCCAGCATAATTCACGTTACAAATCAGATTTACTGACCTTTAAGAGGGAGCAGGCAAAAAAAAAGAGCAAACCAAAGTCTGGTTTAACTACAAGTACAACTTTCTGAAGCACAAGTTGAGGCATTTTCAATTATCTTTTATCAAACACTCAGTGAAACAGAGGAGATTAAATTAAGTGCACTTCAACTGAATCATTTTCCGTAGAACCAAGCAGTCTTAAATTGCTCGGCAACTTGATAAAGAGCAGAAAATCCTGCCCTTCTGTCATGCAAGTGAAAGGCAAGTACAAATGTATTATATATTACATTCATATGACACAAAGGCTTTTCTAAGATTAGTATTATCTTAGCATTAAGAACGTAAAGATACTAATGTTTACTAAGTAGGATTTAGCACACAAGAAACAAAATCCTTTGTGCTTAATTTCTTGAACGTGCATTAACAAAGTCCAAGACCGCCTCTGGGAATTTCCCAAAGCAGCAAAGAATCCATCTCTTATCCAGATGCAAGCAAGTCAGCAAGCTCAAACTCCAATTTCTCAAGTTTTATCATTGTCGATCTTGTTCTTGTCAGAGAATGACTTTCATATTTTTCTTTGTTTAAAGATTAGACTAACAATAATCTGAAAGATTGCTGGACTAATTGCACCATCGTCCAAAAAGCAGTAATGTAGGTCTAACAGATTTGTCCCGAACTCTCCCCTGCTTCCCTAGATACAAATACGGTTATGGCTTCCATACTTCCTCATGCTATTTCAGTATAGCATGTCACAATTAAAACTTATAAGCTAAATAATCATATTAATTTTTAGTAATATTAATTTCTGACTCTTGCGTTGCTGCCATTTTCTACCTGAGGCATCACCAGACAACATGCTTTGGCAAATCTGCATCAGCAGCAGGCTTTTTCAGACCCCTGCTGTTATGTTACCTTTTATAGACTTAATCTTATAGAAAGCCTATCAACCTGAAAACAAAGGAACTCAGCTGCATGAGGACAGCTATCACACTTTTAAGGCCTTCAAGTTCAAACTCAAAACCTGTTTTACAGTTGTGCCCCGTGGAAAGCATTAGAGAATGCGTACGTGGATATCCAGTCTTTTTTCATTATCTTAAGATCTTGAAACCCGTGTCGCTGTCCTAATCATTTAAGATATTTAAATATTAAAATGAACACTTGATGGCAAATTCAAAAGGATAAGTTCTACATTTAAAGCTTTATGGTCAATCTTAAAAGCTTCTGATTTAAATCCTTGGGGGAAAAAAAAAACCCTACTTACTAAATTCTCCATCTCACAAAAAAGGTATTTCTAAATTACTCAAATCCTACACTTACACTTTGCATGTTCACAGGATAACTGTCAGAATATACCCTGCCTACAGTCAGGGGCAGATACGCCAGGGAGATCTGTTTAAATTGAATCACAACCTCTTAATCAGTAATTAATAATCAGAAAAACAAAACAGTACTGAATTTATGGTTCTAGAATTTCCCTCTTCTGCAGGCAGCCAAAGTGATCTGACACATTTACGCACATCAGCTTTAGCAGCAGACATCAAGCAAGTTAAGTTGTTTGTCTGTTTTTCCCCCCTTTCTTGCTTAAAACCTTCCAAATGGAATCCCAGAACATTTCCTGGCTAGAAGCTATGTATGAAGCTGTATTTTCAAGAGGGGAAAAAAAATAATAATTTCTTTGGGCTAATCCAGCAGGCAAGAAGGAAATGTTGTTCTTCACATCAAACGCAAGGCATAGGATGATGAATGGGTTTTCTGAGGTTTAGAGTCCCAGAGAATGGAAAGAAAACATTGCATATCCATCTTTTCCATACGAGGGACTGTGCTTTATTTTATAATGCCACACCATAGATAAAACATATAATGCCTTCCTCTACAAATGATGGGCCCTGGCAGAGATCCTGCAAAAAGAGATCTAATGTAGTTTCCACAGCTGTCCCTTTTTCCTCAAACTTCACCTTTAAATTTTTGGGATGCACACTGGACTGTGTTCAAATTCACTCTTTTCCATGGGATTCCCCCGTAACAAGTTGAACATACTGAAATTACAATTCCAGCAACATTCACTTTCAGCAACTTCAAAATTAGTTAGATTTAATGGATTTGCGTTACCGATAGACATTTCAGCACAAGAGCAAAAGGCTTGCTTCCCAGTGCACCAGGTCCATAAACCAGTAGTAATGCATTACTTCTCATAGCGTGCGGGAGAGCTGTATTGAGTAAAACATCAACAGTTCACTCATTTGAGCTAACGTCATAAGTTTCCCAGCAAAACACGAGCAGTAGCATGCTGAAGAGGTATTCACTGAAAAAAAATCTTGCCACAGGGAGGAAAAACCCTGACTATCAAAAAGCGAAATGTGTATTTACATATGCATATGTTAACACAGAGACCTTAAAATCCTTTCCTCTGGAATTCAAAATGAACCAGGACAGGCAATCACACCATACGTTTTGTTTTCTTTTTCCAGCACTAAGAAACAAAGTCTGCCATCCATGCCATTGAAGTCTACCTGGTTACCTGACAAATGACACCTCAAACACAATACTTGAACTACATTCTCTGTCGCATGTCCCAGTGTTCAGAAGCACATATGGGGAAAACTCTGATCACAAATCACAAGCACAGAATAAACATATCTATGAGGCAAGGACAGAACAGGAATACGCATGTTTCTCCAAATAACAGGCAGATATAGTTAATTCAAAATACAAAAAGACAAAATAAAACCACATCCAGAAACAACAAACAATCTCTCCTGCAGCAGTAACAGGCAAGGCGCTATTTTCCAAACATTTACTTTGGTGTAAATACCGAGGGGCTCTTTAAAGATAAGTTTATACATAATGCACAGACAAGCACCTCTTTCAAACAGGAGGCTGTATTACCTGCCTTTGCCTCTATACAATTGATTTTTTTTCCCTTTCCCTGCTTCCTTTTCATGATGCCTTAGGCCTAAGGAAAGGCATACTCTTTTCCAGAATTGAAAATTGCCCCTCAAAACCTGGTAGCTTGCATTAGCTCAGCACTCCAAGGTTTGCCACAGAAGTCAGGCAACATTCACCCTCAGAGACTCCACCAAGAAAATTCCTAACAATTTTTTCCTTCTAGTATAAGGATTTCCCATTAGAATACTTCTCTTATTCTTAGGAGCAAGTATTTGTAACACCGCATGTCAGACTGCAGCGCCTTATAGCTGTCATGGTATGGGGATACTTGGGGTCTGGGTTTTGTTTGGGTTTGGATTTTTTCCTGTTTGTTTGGGGGGTTTTTTGTGCTAACGTATCAAAACAGGTATCTAACATCTCACTATGTTTATATGAACAAGCAGCATCATGATAATACAACTAACCTTTTTGTTAGACTAGGATTAACTCCTACTTTTAAAAATATAAGAATGGAAACACCTGCAGTTGAGGAACTTTCTGAGCCGGGTATGTCTTTTGTACTTTCTTTCGGTGGATTTCTTCCTTTCAAATTTTTAATTCACTTTTTGAATTCTTGCAATCTTTCACTATAACTTACCACAGCGTTCCAAAGAGCTTGTGGTAGGTAGTGCTACAGCTTAACTATGCTGCACGGTAGTGCAGAACTGCTCTGAGCATTTCAGATGTGGGCACGCCACTGTACAACGATGTCTTGTTCTTCATCTTTCCCGTAGTGATACCTGCCATTCGACTTGCTATGCACTACTTAGCCTTGCTAAGCCACAAAATCCTACCTTCCTAGAGTTACCCATGGGAAGATGATTCTGGAGCAACAAGTAAGTGACAAGAGCCAGGTCAGAGCTTGGCATGGTAGAACTGTAATTTTCTCATGTTTCCCATTCCCATGTGTGCAATTCCATTTCTCTACATCAAACTTCATTTACAATTTTGTGGCTTAGTTAAGCAGGATTGTAAAGGTAGTTGCGCAATTCTTTAGAGCTGGCTCTCGACTTCCCTGAATAAATTAGTACTTCATTACCTCACTGTTCACCTGCTCTTCCAGATCATTTATACAGCCAACACAACAGGGAGCAGAAATCTCATCTTATTTTTCCAATAAGTATTACAAGGTCTCCAGCTTTCCACAGCTGATACTGCCTATTCCAAAGTGTATTTATACTTGGAAGTTACCGTTTAATTTGACATTTAGGGCTATGGAACACAGTGCTTTTCTGCAGGGGAAAAAAACCCCACTGTCTTACTCATACTCTTCATTTTTGGCAGTCTCTCTCAGAAACACTTTGTCTCATCACGGAGATCATTATCCTGAGGTGATGCAGGCTGCGTGCAGGAATGAGCTATGTGCCATTATGTCTGCTGCAGTAACAGACCTGATTCCAGTTTCACACTGTTACAACACATCATACTTCGTCCTTATTTTATTGCTCTTGACTCCATTAAGAATGACAGTTTGATCTATTATCAGGGACTTGGCTCAAAGGGAATGCAAAATAAGGAACTCCAACTTCAGGATAAGTACTGAGCCATGCTCAGTTCAAAAACTAGAATAAGATTATTTAAATGTCATTTCAGCGCAAGAAAGAGATTTTTCATTGCTTACAATAAATATTTTGGCTTTTGCCAACAGATCTTCCATTTCATAAAATTTCAAGTCTACTAGCTACTGCAGCCTCACTGCAAAATGAACTATTAATCTGGTGTGCCCCCTGCCCTGATGACCCCTAAAGCATGGGGATTTATGTTAAAAAAAAGTTAAGAAAACGCAGACTGGCAGAACTCATGAGACTTCACACATTTGAGCAAGGTAGTAGGTAAGAGGAGAGAGGAAAAGCAGTGAAACAGCTGGGTGTTTACACTTGAAAAGAAATCTAATTTAGCAGTTTATGCCTAACATGGAGATCGTATAGGGCTTGCAATTAAGTTACTGAAGATTAATAAAGGAGGAAATTCTCATAAATTTGAAGCACACTGAACTTAGACATTAATCTAAGTTTCTAAAACCTAACAGATGGAAGATGAAATTAACAGCCATGGAAGACAGGAATAAAACTTCCAGTCAGTATATCTTGGCTTCATGCAATACGTAGTTACAGTAAAAGACAATAACGGGTTTATCGCTGTGCCCATCAGTTTCAGCAGCTGATACTGTTTTTCATGCAATAAAGAACAGGTACAAACAAAAATCTGGGTCTAGTTATCAAAATACTATGTGAAATGACAAACTGCATAGCAGTAAGAGGTTTTCCTGAAGCCCAAAAGCAAAAGGTGCGTATTACATACTGTAGCAACTAAGCCAGACAAAAAGGAGGTCTCAGATCAACTGAGAAAAGGCAAACTTGGAGCACATAAATGAATACCTTTTTAAGTGTCTTCATAAGTCTGGATGCTAGGATTATAAAGTTTATGGGGAGGGGGGAGGAAATCAAGGGAGCGATTATTCCCCTATACAGTGAAGTATCCTAACTGTTCCTGCTGTTACACACATCTCTTCACACTACACATTATCAGACATTTCAGAAGAAAATATGAGGCGCCAACATTGGAGGGCTGGGTTGTCCACTTCACCACTGGTTATCATGTCTAGCAGTGACAAACTGGCTTAAACACAGAAACATGAATTTCAATTCGTAACATCATCTCTGTAGTGTAGCCATATAGCATCATTCATTAGCATAGATTTCCTGAAATACTTAAATGGGAAGATAGAAGGTAGAGGCAACCAAACAGGAGCAACCAGTGAGAGTTAAAAGTTAGTTAATATATTTTTCTATATTTCCTGAAAAATCTCTTCCTTCTATGATTTTCTTAGTAGTTTTTCAGTTTCATCACTCTTTTCCAATTTTAACAGAAATTCCTGCAGGTATCAGAATGCAAGAGACGCAGTAAAAACCTCAATTAGAAATTCAAAGACTGGATTCAAGGAAGACTTTTTTTTTCTCTTTTAACTCTGAACTGGAGATTGGTTTTCATCTGGCTTCTTCACACAGGTAAGTTGTTTCTTTCTTTTGTCCCCTCCCTAATTACAGAAAGAGAGGACTGGTGCCATACCTCTGTGTGCCCCTTTTCACTTGCCTAACAGCTCTCTCTGTTCAGACTGCTACTCGTGAGCATTTCGGAGGCCTGCATAAAACATTTGGCTGACAAAATGTTTATTTTAAAGACCTTTCAACCCATTAAAACACATTCATTATGGTATCATTAATAATCTCTTCACAAATCACAATTTCCATGGTAGCGCATCCTCCTAGACAGTATATTTTCATCACTTCAGTATTCAGAGGAGGGGAGAAGAAATGATCTGAGAACTGCAGGCATGTGGCACAAAGGACGAGAGCCACATTAGGGACCTAGACCTTGGCTTGTCGGAGGTGCAGTGCCTGCATCATTCTCCCCCTGTTCGCTCTGAAAGTGCACAGATTCTGACAGTCACTCCAGTGATGCCGGTTAGGTCCATGGGGGCTGTGACAGCCCTAACCACACGAATCTGTCGCTTTAGTCCAGCAGCAAGGGCAGGATCGGCTAAGGAAAACTGCAGCAGAGGATGCAAGGAGGTCAAACAGGAGGGAAGACAAAACCAGAAGAGGCGGCAGAGGAGCCTGCGCTCCAGAGTCTCCTGTCACTCCAAATAAAGTGGCTGCAGAAAAGCCAGCACAATAGCACGAACCAATAAATGTGACCGAACAACTTCATCTGAAGCAAAAATCTGTCCTATACTAATTCTGAATCTTAGTCTTTTCACCGTTTTCATTAATCCTGCATTGTTTTCCATTTATATCTTTAGATTCTCACAAATGGGAAAGGCACTGAAGCTAAGGACTGTGTCCAGTGAGGTTTTGAACATCTCCGAGGATGGAGACTCTACAACCTCTCTCACAACCCATGCCAGTAATGCAGGGGGAGAAGCATCAGTGTTTCATACCACATACAAAGACATCAGTTGATGTTTAATAATAAGCACAGTTCCGGATTTCTATAGATTGTCCTACAGCACAGAGCAATCTGATGCACTACTGACTTGTAGTAAGTAATTCAGTACTAACTCTAACAGCGTAATGTTGTCACAAATTAAGCTTTCAACTTGAAAGTTAGTTAAATTGGTCAAAAAGTGGCAAAACCCATGGAAAACTAAGTTATAAACATGGATTTAAATAGTTAGCTATGGGCTGGATAATAAGAGCATCCATTTGCACTCTGACTCAACTGAGCATTCTCAACTCCCATTCTGATACACAGAAACACTGGTATTCTGACATTGAGAACTGCTTGCCAAAGGAAATCTGGCAATGAGGAACATTTTTATTTTCTTAATAAAAAGGAGAATAGCTACAAGAAGAAAGTCAAACGTGCAAACCAGTTCCTTCCTCACTCAACACATCAACTCAACGGCACAGAAACAGATGCTAAAATTCGGAGGCAGAGGGAAAGCGTTTCACAAGGGGCATGAAAAACTGGGAGGCCAGGGCCAGTTAAGAAGAAGCTCTCAGGAGAGATTTCAGTTGTGATCACACAACTGACAGCGCTACCATGATGCATATGCAAACAGCAGCTGAACAGGTATTCACACTTTATAGCTCACAGACCAAGCATTCCTGCTTTTTGGCACTGAGGGAACATCATCTGCTTTGTGACAAGCCCATGTCCCACCATCCTCACTAACAATGCAGAACCAGCAGCTGAAGCTTATAGCAGTACGTGCTGGATTCTCTTCTGACTCATGCATCATTAAAAGAGGTCTTTAAATTTAATTGCAGAACCTCTACAAAACCAGAATAGTGTATGTACTAAAAATACATACGATATGTATATTTTTTTTTTCATTTTCATGCCCTAGGCTATAACTGAAAAGCTGGCAATTACAAACATACATTTTTACCTGCACATGGAGCAAGCTTGCTCTGGAGAGTTTCTCAGAAGAAAGCATAACTCAAGTCATGATCAATCATGCTTTAAAAAGCATCTGTTGATGTGCTGTTGCAAATAAAGCTCTCTGATATTAGTTAGGAAAAAAAAAATAATCTGCCTCTAAGCACCAAACATTCTCTTTTGTCACAGAAACAAACTATTACTTAAAATCACTAAAGGCTAAACAATCACACAGGATCACACTCCCAGCTGTCAATTTCACTCAGCACACAGTTAAAACATTAAGTAACACACACAGAGTCTAATTTATCAATAAACCTAGAACTGCTTTGTCGACACCATATATTAGACCACAGGAAACAATCTTAGAAGAAACAGGAAAAGCAATAACAACACTCACTGAAAAAAAAAAAAAAAAAGAAAAAAAGAAAAAACAAGCCACAACAACAACAACAACAAACCCTAATCTGTATCAAAAGATATTATCTATCCCATCATATAGTGCAACTACACAAAATGCCTGATCCTATCAGAAATTAACTGGGTAATTCTTTTATGGTATAACTTGAAGAAAATGTAACATTTTATTGGTATTTAACCCACACAAGGCTACCTACCACTTCAGTAAACCTTAGCAAAAAGCAGCATTTGGTTTGTGCAACTCTCAGTTGTGACTGGGCCATTATTCTTCCAATAACTTGCAACAAAAGGAAAGGCCAGCAAATGTCAGTTAGACCTTATGGTGCTCTCATTCCAAGAGGACAAAAAAGTGTAGCGTAGTATAAACATCCAAACTAGACAGGGCACATTCAGCAGGTTGATCAGTTGGTTATCAATACCTGTAATATCATCTTACTCTCCATATCATGGAGAAATCAATTTGTAGGTTTCCCTAGAAACATGATAAACTGCCTTCACTCTTGTAAAAAGAAAAAAGTTCTGATTTAAATATACCTACAGAAGAATGGAGAGGGGGAAGTATTATATTTCTAAATAAAGAAACCCACAAGTGTGTTTGCAGAAATTAATATTAGCTAATGACAGGTTTCAGGTGTGATACTGCTGCCTCCAGAATATGAAGACCAGTCAGCATTCCTCATTCTCTATTTTAACATATCTTTGCAATCAGTAACAGCAAGAACAAAAAGATGTATTCAAGACCATTTCATTGAGCTGTATTCCCTACTGCCCTAATTTCAGAACATTGATTCTGGGGAGTTATCAAGACGGTAAGACATGGTCTTCAAAAACCTTTCTGTTAACACTGTATTCACAAAATTTGAAGACACAAATGCACACATCCATGACTGAAGAGCTTTACCACTTGAATACTTAGCCTTTACGTACTTAGTCCCTCCAATATCCTCGCTCTTCAATGGTTACCATCACTGTCCTTCCTATCCACACTTACTATTTCTTTCTATATGCCATGAATAGCTCTAAACGGAAGCAACAGCTGCAAGCAGCCATTAGAAACGTCATTCCTTTGAACATTGATGTTACTGTCACTGGAAAAAGGAGCAAGAATGAAGAATAAATTCCAAGTACATTATCTTTCACAATCAATTAAATTAATCCCTGCACGTGCGCCCTTCATTCGGCCACCGCTGGAAATCACTGCAAGCCTGAGGAAGTCCCCTGAACGCAGCAGCCAGGGAAGGGGAGAACACGCTGCCCAGAGGAATAGCATGCGACAGCACTGCTTGCTCAGGCAGCAACTTGGCACCTACTTTAAAAATCTCCTGCACGTGCCAGCCACAAGGATTAGAGAGCTTTTTATCTGCTTTACAGCAAACAAAGCAGTTGCCAAGATAAAGCCATTGTGCGCAACCCAGCAGGGTTACAAACATACAACAGCAAGCTTAAAAGGTAACAGGAACAGCAATAAACTACCCACCTCTCTCCTGCCACTGTAAGACTATATCAGAGTCAAAGTATGAAAACATTCATGCTGGTTTGAAGGCGAGAGCTAAAGAGAAAGAGAAGTGGATTATCTCTGGTTCTTTAGGCGGTTCTGCTGCGCAGGCAGACCATTCTGCTACCTCCTGCACCCTGACATCAGGGCTTGACTCTGCCAGGGGCTCTCTTCCCCTTCTGTGTACTCCTGTAACACTCCCACATGCAAGGGATTATGATAACCCACTTCTACCAGAAACTACTGCATTATCATTCAAAGTCTTGTAACAAATCACAAAAGCACAAACCACATTTCATCTACACAGTGTTAATTCCAGCCATATATTTATTATTTTTTTTTCCTCACTTTTCTTTTTCCTTGTCAGATTTTTTGGGACAAGGACGAAAGACAGACTAAGAGAAAACGAGGTTTTATCCCAAACTATGCCTGAATATGCAACCAAGAAGTCTTCTATCTCTTAAATCTCTTTTTATCCCCCATTAAGGGCAGGGATTTACAAAGCAGAAATTAAATGTCAGGTTTTAAAAGTTACAGTTGCATGTTGGTTTCAACATGCTTTCGTCACTGTAAATCCGTTCAGCTTATTGCTGTCCCCATGATTTTCTTGCAAAAGCGGGTTTCCAGTTTTGCTTTATGCCTAATAGTTGCAAGAGTTGTCTGTTTCCTCTGTTGGGAGACAAAATACAGGACACTGTGCATCTAATCTATAGATTAGCATAAGAAGCATAACCATCTTTTCACAGCACTTGGGAGAAAGCAGCTGAAACTCAGATGAATATATCAGATACATTCATTTCCAAGCGAAATACAAAACAAGAGGAAGTCATGTTCTGATCCGAGTTCTTTTACTTACAAAAGAGGATTGGGGGGATGCAGTCAGGGTTTTTCCCTCAACATGTTGGACCTCCCTTATTTTACTGAAGGTCTCTTTATACTCAGTATACTAAAACCAGGATGAAAAAAGAATTCCTCTAGCTCTGCTTAATCCAGTTATAAAATTATAGTCAGGTCGTATTTAGACCTACAGAGATGAGCTAATATACTGAAGAACAAAGCTAGACCAACCTATTTCTTTAAAACTAAAAGTTAGTTCAAGTCCAGAGGACTGGCTCTCATATGCTCTAAACATTTCTGGTTCGGTCATGAACCTGCTCCTTGACTGCAAGCAAATTTCACCAATTCCCAGCACTCTTTGCTTTCTACTCTGCATTTTGTCCGAGAACCCAGGCAAACCAGAACTCCGATCATGAAACCACCTCAGTGACCATCCCAGATGCAAGACCATCCGGGCAAAGCTCATCCCAAACTTATGATTACCTACAGATATGCATGACTAACCTAGTATCTTTAGACTCCTTTTACCAGCATTTTGACAGCATGATACAAGCCATTCTATGGTATGAATCTTAAACAGGTTGTATTTGTGCCCTACATGCACATTGCTCTCCACTGCCTAGAAAAAAAGATGAAAGCAATTAGCTGAGGCATAGGGCAAGATGAAACCAGCCCAAAGACTCCATGCATACCTCCAAAAATGGCCTCTCCTTTTCAGCTAAGGCCTCTAGCTGCTACCATCACACAGTTTCAGCAATACAGTCAATTCAAAGATCTGAGCCAGCAGAGTAAAACGAACAAAAACAAAAACCCCACCGGTCACACAACATGATAGGAGCACATGTAAACCTCTAAACGTGAAAGTTGGGCTGTCCACCTATTTGGTTTGAATGCTTACATGACAGTAATCAGAAATGAGAAGCTTTTTCTCTAACTATGGCTCTTTCTGTGAATTTCTTTTGAAGATGATGGTAACCACGCTACCCACACACATAATCCCTACAGCAGGAGAAACTGTCAACTTCCACCAGCCTCCCACCAGCACAACCATCTGAGCTCTAAGGTTTAATTTGATTCAAGTCAACCAACCTCCTGAACCACACTCAGCAAAACATATTTCACTTGTTCCCTTTTAGGAATCCCTTCTTACCCCCCACTACAAGCACTTCAGAACACTGCCCAGAGTGACTAGCTCTTCTGGAAACAGATTTTTCTCAGTGGCTTGACAGACTGATCTGTGAAGAAGGCAAAATTAATGCCTTCATTTTCAACTCATACACTCAAGATGTAGCTTTCCACATGTCTATTACTAGACAGCAAAAATAACTATAAAACCCTGACAGCATGAAAAATATCAGTTAGAGGTAATGGGTACACTCTAAATGCAAACTTAATTATAATGGAATTGAAAAGTTAAGAAGCCATAAAAAACCATTAATAAAATATTGCCAAAGAGTACAGATAATGGATAAAAACCCCTACTCGTTTTCTCCCCCCTCCTTCCCTCAAGTCTTTCCCTGAAGTCAGTTGCTTCTATGGACATACTTTGCTCAGTTGCATGCTCGTTAAACCCAGTGCTGTAAAGCTCTGCTCCTGGGATCAAAATATGGGATAATTTCTTCTTCTTCTGGTTTAAAACGTTTCTACAACTAAATAGATTCTTAAAGGACAGAAGCAATTTCCTCCCCCACCTTCCAAGTTTTCACATATGCATCTCCCATTTGCAGGACACCATTAAGCTTCAAATGACTGCCTTAAACTTGCAGATGTAACCCCAGCTGAAATACTATTTGACTTACAGCAAGTGTAATATTCAAGTTGAGGATTGTACCGTCTACAGCCTAATGCCTTGAAAACGTAATGCAAAACCAGTCCCTGCATATGAAATACCTTTAAATCAGGAGATGATTGACTGGTCCAACAGCAAGTTTTCTCAATATTTCTATTTTACGTTTAAATTTGTGTTTATATTTTTTCTTTTAAAGGTAATAACAGATATTCAGTAACCAAGGAGAGCTTTTATAGATGCTGTCAAGACAACAGTCTACGATTCCAGCTTTCCTCAGAGCTGACAGTAGAATTTTGTGTATTTCTACTGGATAAAATTAAAAGTCACCATGCTCCCCCCAAATCCAAAAGTGACTCTTGCATTTAATGAACCCCTCTTTCCCCTTTTGTGTTCAGCTACTACAACCCAGTTAGAGTTCAGAAGCACGCCTGCAAATAATAAACGGCATCATTTATTAGCACCAGAAAGAAGTAAAATACTTAATCTGTAGATTACTATCCATTTTCATTTGAACATCACATATTTGAAGATCAGTTATTCATTTAGTTTAGTACAATGCAAAGTTTTGGAATAGCTGCACATTTGGTTGTTCTCAAAAAATCAATCATCAAAGTGTTCTTTTGTGTGAGTGATTTATTTAATCACTCTTGTTCATTTTAAAACTTAATTGCCAAAGGAAAAACGAACACAATCCCTGCTACTAGGGAACACTGCACTAAGGACTTTTGATATATTTTCTTTATACTTATATTCTTACAAATTACGTATGTGAGAAGCAGATGATGAGCAGCAATTTGGCAACACTTCACCATCTGCTATTTGTAGATCTAGTCAAATTCAGAGAGTTAATTAAAGATTAAAGAGAGGGACCAGATCTGTTGAAGCAAAGAGCCACCTTCTTTCCTGTTATGACCGTAAATAAGTAACTTCGGTACTTATTTGGAGCCTGTTCCCACTCACTCCAATGCAATCACAAAGCTGCAACATTGTAGGGGCGATGCAACTTCCATTTGCAATATACCTGTACACCTTCTCTTTTAATTAACAAAAAGACACTAAAATCCCATCAGCTTTATTAGAATGCCACAGTCGCAACAGGCTAGCCAAAGCTCTATTGAGGAAAAATGGGCAACACCTCTACCACTGTAGGAAACAGAAATTATAACTGAAAACCTCTTGTGGAAGGGGTTATGGTAAATCCTAGTGAGAGAAGTAATTTTTAGTCTGCTTGCAACAACTGTACTTTCTATTACATACATATTTAAGGAAGCAATATTTAATTAAGGGTGAATGAAAAATTAGATGATCCTGACAGTTCCCTTTCATTACTACCTTGATGGCAGGCTACCTCCTTGTCCTCCAGTCTACATCTCCTATAACCCTGCTGCAGGAACCAGCCCGTGTTAGAGTATCACCCTCCCTCCTCTGGGCTCCTAGACCTCCTCTGCAGCCTTACTTCAGTTGCCTCCCCCATTTACTGCATCTCTTCTGTCAGGGCTGGGAAGAAGCAACCAAAAAAATAAAATAAAATGTGCAAAACTGGAATGGGTGCAACAAGTCCTCCCAAGATGCTGTGTGTGAAGCAAAGGTTTCTGCTCAACTCTGAAGAGTAGTAACCAGAATTTCCTCTTTCATAATGGGTCTGAAACCACCATGCTGCTTCCCCTGCTACCTGAGACCGTAGCTGAGCCGTGCCAAGACCAAAGCCAAGCACCAGGCTGTTGCACAGCAGCTCACTGTGGCTGGTTGCCAGTTAGAGCAACATCGGTGGGGTTGAGTCCCCCGAGATGCCGGTTGCCAGCTGCCCCTGCCTGCTGCTCAGGGCTCCTCGGCCAGCTGGAGAGCGATCGATAACAACGTCACAACTGCAAGGCTGTGGATACCCATACATGGGTATGGAAGTTACTGGAGGATGGGGAGCCAGCTCTGAGGATGCTGTGGGGAGAGAGCAGGAGAGGCCTATGAGCTGAAAAATGGCAAACTTCGTACTCCCCCCACCAAAAAGTAGCTGGTGATGGGTTGAGATATGATTACTGAAGAGTAATTATAGAAGAAACAGACTACTTCTGTAGATTGCCAACAAGTGTGGCATTTGTTGTTTGTTTGTTTCTTTTTTTTCTTGAAATTAAATGCCAAACGTTAGTCTCCTTGCTTTCTCCTGCTCATCTTCCCAGCAGTAAAAATTTCCAGAACTGGTAGTGAGAGCATCAAGGTAGTAAAACTCTGGTTCACCAGCACCTCATTGAATCTTACCCTTCTGTGAGAGTGTTACATAGGAAACAGTGCAAACTAGGAATTTATGGAGCCTGATTTGGGTTAAATAGTATTTTGTTTAGACAAAGAAAACTTGAACCAACAGAAATTTCTTTCATAAATGCCAACATGAAGTTCTCCAACTTTTGAAGTATCATCTCTCTGCAAGAGAGAAATCACTGCATAAAATCAAGATGAAGCCAGAAATACTTTAGTGTTTATAAAATTGCACTTTCTGCCACAAGCACCAACTGAAAATTCTGCACAGTTCCTATTAGGTGTGGACTTTAGAGTTTCTGGGGCAGAGAGGAAAAGGAAGTTGTTTTGACACACCTCACTTCAGGGTTAGACCAAAACCAAGATTTTCACTGGTCCTGTGGTGGGGAGGAACCACACCACCAGAATGACTCACTCACGCTGAAAAACTGCAAGAATCTCTCAGATTTTTTAAAAAATTATTTCCTAGAAGAAGCGTATTACCTGCTGAAACTATGAAATTACATGAGCAAATCGTGGACTTACAGCTTCTAACTGCAAAACTGAACTGAAAAGAAACATGCAATGCAATCTTCGGTCCTGTAGATTACATTTGGCTGCTACACCAGAGAAGTTTGTGTGAAGTATTCGTTGTGGGCACAATATGCTGCAAACAAAGAATGGAAGTGTCAAGCAAACTTTCTACTGGACTAACTAGAAAATATTTATTAACCATCAGAGAAAAATATCTAGATTAATTAAAGGAGATTTGTCACCATTTATGAAGTAGAATTCCTGCCAGTATAAATTCTGTGTTGAAATCACGAGGTCAGTGTGCGATAACTTAAATGAGCAAAAACCATTAGGTCATTTCCTAGTTCGCATACCTGAAATGCCTCTTCAGAAATGAGTAGGAAGATACTATTGCATTTTACCTTTCCACTGCAGAGACTTGCTCAGCCCTCTGAGCCTCATGCTCCCAACACACACAGTCCGCATCACCAGTGTGAGAGTCTTGCGAGGTTTGAGATTGCTATTCCCGATCATGTAGATTGAAGCAGGTTTTTATAGTCCCATCCTTACGCAGGCATCTATGACAATCCAGCGCCCCCACTCCAAATTTCAGGATGAGGGGTTCAGCATATTCCCATGCCAGGAATCCCTATTTAATTCCTACCTGTATAACTTCAGGTGTTAAATTTTGCAAACATTTGCCTTGCTGTTAAATTTCTCTCCTTCACCTCTAAGAGTTCATGCCACGTTCAAAAGATTTTTGTAAACAATGCTTATCGCTGCCATTACTGCAGAGATCACATGGAGTTTTTCAGATAAGTGGGGTAAACTAAAGAAGTCTTGTTTGATCTAAAAGCAAATGCATCACATCCACAGTGATAGCAATTACATAGCATCTAGAGGCAACGTTTTTGTAGTCTTTGCTAGGTTAGGCATTCAGCGGGTAAGAATTACTTAGAATTTCATGGGGTTTTGTTCTCTCATGGCAACAGCAAGTATTAAAAATAGAAAGTTTTGTTTGCTTTCCAGTATGCCCTCCCTTCCCCCAAGAAAGGAAGGGGAAATAAAAGCTTGACAAAAAAAAATAAAATACTGAGGTGTGTATTCCCATAGTACCAAAGGCAAGTACTCAAGGTCTCCAAGTACTATATTCTGAACACCAAAATTGCTACACAGCGTTTTCTGATCTGCAAAGAACCAGCTGATGATTCCCCTCAAGCTGGATACTGCACTTAAAGACTTGGTGTATCACATCCAAGACCATTTTTAGGCTGTGTTTCCACTGCAGTCTATTTATTTCAGGCTGCCTCTGTACATGATTTTCTGAAGTGCCTATCAATGGTATATTACAGAAATGTTGAGGTTAAAAGAAAAAATGCTGATTGCATCACCCAGAGCATTCTCCTGACAGGGTCGGATTTTGTTCCTATTTAGGATGTTTCACACAGTCCAACTTGAAAAATATCAAGCAATAGCTTTTTAATTCTTATCACCTACATCTATTTACCAGCAGAGGTTTGAGGGTCTTCTGCTTTTTTTTCCTGAAAGATTCCATTAAAATTTTTCATTTTATTAGCCTAAGTTTTATATTTCTATTTCTCGAGCTCTGTAACTTCAACTTCAATACTTCTACACCCTCACCGTTAGGTTGTTGCTCCTTGTTTAAATAAGCTACATACATTCAGTTTCTAAATACATTTAAGAAAGAGGAAAGAAATGCAGTAAACAGCACTAGTTATTTATGTATAGTCCTGGGACGTATGAGGCACGTTGAAAACACAGTAATTGGAAAGGCTTTGGTGAGCAATTGCCCGGACCACCATCTACAACTCAGGTCACCTGAGATCAAGAAATCAATTCATACCCCAAGAGGTGCAGAGCAGGGCTGTGGCAACGATCACAGCAATCCCGGTTCTGTTTTATGAGAAGCTACAAGAGTTTGCCACCTCCTACAATGCAAAATGAAAGTGGTGAAAAGGGAGGGAGGTGGTTGCCTGCCATAGAGACATCAGAGCAGTAAAGGGGAAAGATGGGCTGGAGAGAAACCAGTGGACAGCACTGACCAGAGAACAAGTGGGTATAAATTGGGTCATAAATAAGAAGCTTGCCAGACATGAGCACTGAAAAGGTCTCACACAGTCCAGGGAGAGAGAGAAATGAATCTCAACAATGTTAAAGTGGAGTTTGAACCATTTCTGGAGAGGGATGCAAGAGCGCTGGAGGTGACAGATTAGCGGATTCAGTGCTCCAGGAGAGGTCCTTTCCCCTCCTGTAACTCCTCCTTTTGTGATTTTAAAATAATCCCTCCAGATTCCCCGTCAGTTGCCATTATTTTACTGCTAATTTTGGCAGTGATGTCATGCGTACAGTGCTCTGCTTTTGCTATCAAGNGTAACTTCTCTACTAAATATAAGGCTGAAGACTGTTCTCACAAAGTTTCACTGAAAAATATATAAATTTTCTAATATTAGATATAAAAGCATGAACAAAATCTGAATAATCTTACAATATGGTTTAAATAACATTATGCCCCATGTACCTTTCCACGTTAGACATGTTACAGTGCTTCCTGTAAAGGTACCAGTTTTGTCGAGTGAGGCTCCTGTTTTTTGAGGCAGCAGGTCTCTTCTGGCTCAAAAAGCCAGAATAATTTTTCTAGTCGTTGTCTTTTTTTTTTCCCCACATTGACAATATATTATCCTCAGAGATGCTCTTGCAACTGTTTCCATTATGAAACCCTATTATGTATTAGGCACTTCCACTTCACAAAGCTCATTTGGCTCAAGAGGAGCACAATTATTACTACTTTTATTTTATCACGCAGCTTATTTCTGCAATTTAACATGCAGATGCAGAGAGGGTTTATCATATTAAGACCAGCATTTTTGTATAGATATTTATCTATAAAACTAGACTGCTTCCAATTTATATTTAAGTCTACATTTTTGAATGTCTCTCTTCTTTCACTGATATGTTTTTGTTACATTTACACATCACCTTGGTTGATCCCCATATGTGGGATATTCCATAGGCCTATAGGCATATAGTTATAGACATAACTCAAACGCCATTAAGACATCAAATGATTGATGCATAAGACTTTATACGTTATTATTAATTAGTCAATTTCTTCAATTAATTTGCCCAACAATTCGACTAGCTAATACACAGGTCAACGCATTTCTGAGCAGCAGTTCACAATGAAAAATTACTGAACCTTTTCACTCAACCTAATTTCTCCAAAATAAATTAATGGTAAAGAAACTGAGTACTAGTCAGAAGCTTACAGATTTTCTTAGAAATGTACAATTAACTGTGAGTCTTGCTAATTCCCAGCTCAATTACTGAAAGAAATGTGATCATTTAAAGCATATTGGAAAATAAAAAAGAAAACTTAGCTACAAAAACAAACACTAACAGATGTGAGCTTAAAATTTTTAATAAACAAAAAACATATCCCATATTCTACTATTTGACCAGAAAGGATAAAAAGTTTTGAATGAGACAGAAAAGCGTACAACCATGTTTCTAAGAGAGCGGTTGGTTTAGAGTTGTGGGGTGTTGATTTTTTGCTTTGTTTTGTTGCAATCTTCCTTTTTTATCACTAAGATGCATTAAATAGTTTGAAGCACATTGAGCAACTTTGGTTTAGGGAAGAGCAGTGTCAAGCATTTAAAGACTATGAATGCCAATTGTTTTATCCCATGTATAAGTATTTCATATTCCCAAAGCAACCCATTTGAAAATGCAGGCATCTTAATACTTATTTCTTTTGCTGGGCTTTTCTTCTTGTTTGGGTTTTTTTCTTAGCTACTGTAGTATCATAAATACCAGAATTAATTCTCAAGGTAACTAAGTTTTAAATGGCAGCATATCTTTGAAACGGCATCACAGGCTTATGATTTGAGAGTCCGCTTTCTGAACTGCAATTTCGATGGACCTTTCAATAAGACTGAGATCAGTCCCTTAAGACATCAATACAGAAAACAGAAACTGCTCAAAATCAACAATTTTGGTGTTTACAGAACTCACATATTCCTTTTGTGCCTTTTTCCCCCCCTTCACTTTGCAGTCGGAGGACTTTCAATAAAAGATTTTCCATGTTTTGGGTCGAGGGTGAAAAGGTTAGTGGTTTACCAATTTAAAGAAAACAAACCATACTTCTGCAGAACAAACTGAGTAAGTTTCCTATATATCCTCATATTTGAACAGTGCTGTGAACTGAAAGAAATGACAGACCAAANGGTTGCTCCTTGCTTAAATAAGCTACATACATTCAGTTTCTAAATACATTTAAGAAAGAGGAAAGAAATGCAGTAAACAGCACTAGTTATTTATGTATAGTCCTGGGACGTATGAGGCACGTTGAAAACACAGTAATTGGAAAGGCTTTGGTGAGCAATTGCCCGGACCACCATCTACAACTCAGGTCACCTGAGATCAAGAAATCAATTCATACCCCAAGAGGTGCAGAGCAGGGCTGTGGCAACGATCACAGCAATCCCGGTTCTGTTTTATGAGAAGCTACAAGAGTTTGCCACCTCCTGCAATGCAAAATGAAAGTGGTGAAAAGGGAGGGAGGTGGTTGCCTGCCATAGAGACATCAGAGCAGTAAAGGGGAAAGATGGGCTGGAGAGAAACCAGTGGACAGCACTGACCAGAGAACAAGTGGGTATAAATTGGGTCATAAATAAGAAGCTTGCCAGACATGAGCACTGAAAAGGTCTCACACAGTCCAGGGAGAGAGAGAAATGAATCTCAACAATGTTAAAGTGGAGTTTGAACCATTTCTGGAGAGGGATGCAAGAGCGCTGGAGGTGACAGATGAGCGGATTCAGTGCTCCAGGAGAGGTCCTTTCCCCTCCTGTAACTCCTCCTTTTGTGATTTTAAAATAATCCCTCCAGATTCCCCGTCAGTTGCCATTATTTTACTGCTAATTTTGGCAGTGATGTCATGCGTACAGTGTTCTGCTTTTGCTATCAAGCCACAGAGTTCATGTACGCAGCTTCCCAGAGGACTAGCAACTGCTAGTTCGATACCAACCAAGTATTTACATATGCAGAAACACAGGGAAGAGCCCTCAGCGATGAGGCAGCACTACTATGGCAGGGAGAGGACATCAGCTCCTGACTTGGAGGCAAGACTTTCTTCGGAGATCAATATTCGCAGTTACGATTTGAGTTTTGGCAACACTGCCCAGCACAGGCAGCTCTTCGGCAGCAGTCACTGCATGTGCATTACTCAGTGGGCACTATATAAAAACATCCTTATAGAATTTTTTATGTATTTCATATATATGATTTTTATAATTTCTAGTGTGCATACACACAATAGACTTTATGGTTTTTTTTATATATATATCTTGNTTGCAACTGTTTCCATTATGAAACCCTATTATGTATTAGGCACTTCCACTTCACAAAGCTCATTTGGCTCAAGAGGAGCACAATTATTACTACTTTTATTTTATCACGCAGCTTATTTCTGCAATTTAACATGCAGATGCAGAGAGGGTTTATCATATTAAGACCAGCATTTTTGTATAGATATTTATCTATAAAACTAGACTGCTTCCAATTTATATTTAAGTCTACATTTTTGAATGTCTCTCTTCTTTCACTGATATGTTTTTGTTACATTTACACATCACCTTGGTTGATCCCCATATGTGGGATATTCCATAGGCCTATAGGCATATAGTTATAGACATAACTCAAACGCCATTAAGACATCAAATGATTGATGCATAAGACTTTATACGTTATTATTAATTAGTCAATTTCTTCAATTAATTTGCCCAACAATTCGACTAGCTAATACACAGGTCAACGCATTTCTGAGCAGCAGTTCACAATGAAAAATTACTGAACCTTTTCACTCAACCTAATTTCTCCAAAATAAATTAATGGTAAAGAAACTGAGTACTAGTCAGAAGCTTACAGATTTTCTTAGAAATGTACAATTAACTGTGAGTCTTGCTAATTCCCAGCTCAATTACTGAAAGAAATGTGATCATTTAAAGCATATTGGAAAATAAAAAAGAAAACTTAGCTACAAAAACAAACACTAACAGATGTGAGCTTAAAATTTTTAATAAACAAAAAACATATCCCATATTCTACTATTTTACCAGAAAGGATAAAAAGTTTTGAATGAGACAGAAAAGCGTACAACCATGTTTCTAAGAGAGCGGTTGGTTTAGAGTTGTGGGGTGTTGATTTTTTGCTTTGTTTTGTTGCAATCTTCCTTTTTTATCACTAAGATGCATTAAATAGTTTGAAGCACATTGAGCAACTTTGGTTTAGGGAAGAGCAGTGTCAAGCATTTAAAGACTATGAATGCCAATTGTTTTATCCCATGTATAAGTATTTCATATTCCCAAAGCAACCCATTTGAAAATGCAGGCATCTTAATACTTATTTCTTTTGCTGGGCTTTTCTTCTTGTTTGGGTTTTTTTCTTAGCTACTGTAGTATCATAAATACCAGAATTAATTCTCAAGGTAACTAAGTTTTAAATGGCAGCATATCTTTGAAACGGCATCACAGGCTTATGATTTGAGAGTCCGCTTTCTGAACTGCAATTTCGATGGACCTTTCAATAAGACTGAGATCAGTCCCTTAAGACATCAATACAGAAAACAGAAACTGCTCAAAATCAACAATTTTGGTGTTTACAGAACTCACATATTCCTTTTGTGCCTTTTTCCCCCCCTTCACTTTGCAGTCGGAGGACTTTCAATAAAAGATTTTCCATGTTTTGGGTCGAGGGTGAAAAGGTTAGTGGTTTACCAATTTAAAGAAAACAAACCATACTTCTGCAGAACAAACTGAGTAAGTTTCCTATATATCCTCATATTTGAACAGTGCTGTGAACTGAAAGAAATGACAGACCAAAAGGATGGTCTGCACACGCAGCAGCAGACAGTACGCAGATGTAGTTTTGGAGCCTACGCTCTGATCAAGCCTCTTCTGTGGGAAAAGCCTTAGGAAAACATAAAATGATAATGAAACCTCGTAAAACAGTGAAATCATCCAGGTTTGTTTTCAAATGGGTAGGGAGGAGAAGCAGCCTCCCTTGCGAAATCCTCTCCAGCCAAGGCGGCACTGTGCTACATCTGACAAGGATTACAAAGGTCAGCTCTACAGCAGTCTGAAACTAACAGATGGCACCAGACTACTTTTTTTCAAACCTAACAGGAACAAGCAAATCTAAGCTAGGAAAGCAAATACTGAAATAGTGATAACAATTATCTGAGTAAAGAAATAACATGGACCAACACACCTACGCACACTCCTGTCCTGGTACATGCACAGCATGTTACCACAAATCTGACATTAAGAAACTAAGGGGAAAAAGTTTGGTTAACTTTAGTTAGGGAACATATTAGAACAAATGCCAAAATAAAGCTAAACACCAGAATTCAGACAGGGAGACTAAGTAAACGTTTGCGACTGTAAAACACTATTCCATAAAAATACGTTACTAAGAGATCACTTGTATCTTTCTCTCACTAGAAAGAGCTATCATTTGTATGAGCTGGGGAAATATTTTTAAGTTTTAATACACCATCATGCATATTTAATTAAAAAAAATAATAGAAGAACAACTGCTTGTACTGCAGAAAAGCACTCATTATGCTTGCACATGTATAGACATTAATAGTGGACTCCAGAAAGCACATAGAGCAACAGCCCTGCTACAGAGAAACCAGTAGGAGATCTTGACCATCACATAGGAACAGTAGTTGTAATGTGTCCCTCAATGTAGTTGGCAAGGTAGATCTTCCTTTGCAAGCAACAGGTCCAAGTATTTCAACAGCAGGAAAGAGTGAACTGCCAAAATGTCCTATATAGTACGTTTTTCAGACCATACTAACACAAAATGCCACCGAACATCCACACACCAAAAGATTTAACATCAACTATCATTAGAAACAAATGTTTAAGTCAAGAGGAACCAGTGATGGTTCCAGGGAGATGCCATCATCCCAAAAATGCTCAGCAGTGGATTTTTTTGGAAGTTGATTATTGAAATGCAAGGGTCATGACACTTTTTCATTAAGTAAAGAACAGTTCATGGAGCCACTGCTAAGCTTAATAGGGGTTAAAACAGTGCTGCTATCAAAATGAGGTCAAACAGGGAAATTTAGCAGCAATATGTCAAGTTACATGAAGTTATATTGCCCAAGTTAAAAGACTGAATAATCCATCTGAAAGTTTTAACATCTAAAGTAGCAATTACTCCACTTAACTTCACCCCCAATAAAGTGCTTTATATAGACAAGAATACAAGTAGCACACACTTCGCTTAAGATTTAATTTCATGAAAGAAAAACTCGATAGCCAAGTCCCAAACTGACTAGACACTCCCAGTTATCCCTTTGGATTTTGAAGTAACACAGAGCTTTAACACTCTTCCTCCTCTTCCCCCCTCATACAACAGCAAGCAAGAGAAGAGCACTACATGAAAAATATCAGATTCCACTTATCGGAGTATGCGAAGGTTGGCAGCAGCTCTCCGCAAGTCAAACAGGGCCAGTCTCCTCCCACACTTCCAGTAGACGAGGCAACCTCCCATTCCGGCAGCACTTTGAACCCATTTGGCTGGGGAGCACGCCCCAGCCCCATTAGTCCCAAGGTAGGAGAATAAAATTGTGTAGTGACACTCCACTTATCAATGGACTCAGCTAATTCCAAGTAGACAGCACAAAAGCGAAACTCAGCTATAAGGTGAGATTTTCAGAGACAAGAGCAGGAAAGACAACCCCTTCAGGTCTTGTCCACCATCCAGAAATTCAAAAGGTGGAAGAGTTTAAAGAGGCCTACAAGCAATTTTTACTTTCTCCCTGTGTAAATTCCAAAACAAAATTGAGGATTTAGTCCTGCCTTATAAAGAAGTAGTTTTTAGAGATGAGATGCCAGTGCCAACACTTTATTGTATGCAGAAAAGCCTGATCTACATAAAGGCACCTGCCTTCAGGCTCCAGTTCTGGGAGTTTTTAAAGAACTCTCTACGTATCATCAAGGGGAAAAAAAAAAAATCACTCCCTTTTTCAAGAATATTTGTTTTATCTGTTTTAACATTATCAACACACACCCCTAAAAATCAAACTTCTGAAATAGCACTGCTAGCTTACATACTTATTGGCAACTTTACCACTGACCTCTGGAAAAGCTATGTATCCATTTTATTCCTCTTTTCCTCAAAATACTTCTAGGAAGCATGGTACATGAACATTCAACTCCTATGCGTGATGTTAAAAGGCATGTTAACCTTTTACGGTTGAAACAATAACAAATTAATGGCATATATCAAAGTATGCAAAATAATAGAAGTTAGCCAGTGATATCATCAGCACTCAGAATGCTTTCTTCCATTTCTTCCAAAATGCTTTGGAGCCAGATACTATGAAAAAGTGCAAACCATAGAAGAAAGCAGCTCATCTTTCTGTAGCCTTGCAGTGACTTTTATTGACTATAATCTGGCTTGAAATTAAAGTGCTGGATAATAATAAAAACCATCCTTTTTAGTTTCAGACCACAACCGCACTGTTAAGTGTCTTTTTCTCTTAAATACACATTAATCTTTTACTTCATGTCATCTCCACTTACAGTTGTGAATACAAACGGTTTGTTTGTCAAAACGCTTTGATTTGTCTGTGTTCCCTTCCTAAAAAATGTGATAGCTGCCATTACAGTCTTAAAACGCTGTGCCTCCCTCTGCAGAGCCCAGTTACCTTTCCACCTCTCCAGGCAGCTTTCAGACCTTAAAAATTACAATTCTGCCTAATTCCAAACCTGGTCTCAGCACTTGCAAGTTGAACTCCAGCCTTCTAGATTGTGCTGTTCTCCAGCATAATATCTGGGAAGACACAGCAGAAGACAGAGGACTGACACCAGTTAAAGCTGATATTGTACAGTCTCTCTTCTTTCACATAACACTTCAGAAATGACCTTAGTTGGTTGTTGTTTTTTTTTTTTTTAAACGCAAAAGATAAGTATGTTTGCAAAAGATTGATCCCTAGTTTAGATCAGTAAGAAATACTCAATGGCGATTAGATTCTACAGCCCAGTTACGCTCAGTTACTGCCACATTGGGCCACTGAGCCCAGTCTCAAAATGACTGTGTTCATAGTACACATGGACTACAAAAATGTCAGAGCCAGACCCAGCTCTTATCACGCTCACAGCAAGAGGACTGCACTGTCAGTTTAATACTACCACACGTGAATCAGGCATATGAAACTAAATGCACTTTCTACGCTCCACAAAATCATCTCTCCTGAGACCTATGGCCACAAAGATTAATCCCACATACATATTTAATTAAATAAGGCACCCCTTCAAGCTGGACATAGAAGTATCTTGTCAACAGGTAGCTTTATTTCCCTCATTGCAAATCTGCAACTCATAGAAGACAGCTGAAGCACCAGCAAAACCGGTACAGCCCGCGGCTTGGGGTTTCGTGTCCACAGGGCTTGGCCCCCAGCCTGTCCCCCTTCCCGCACCCACGGAGCGCCTTGCTCTCCCGTGCTGTTATGGCAGACATCACTGGGTGGCACTGTTAGACAATGTTCATGTCCTTGTCAAGGTAAGCAATATCCTCTCTCCCCCCCCCAACCTCTGCCAATTTTTAATTGCTGGTAGTTCAGCTGCACGGGTTTTTCAAGGATGACATTGCAAGCAGCAGCGGCATTGCTCTCTGACATCTCCTTTCCCACCACAACAGACTTAGAAACTGCGCTCGCTCCCCAGGGAAACAAAACCTGGTGCCTTGCAAGAATTCCAGAACGTATTTTTTCCTTGAATACTGTAAGTGTATGGTCCTATATTCGCAAATCCTCAAATACAAAATATTTGTACTAAAACGCCAACATCATTCCCTAGCATTGTTTTTACTGCCCATGAAGCTGCTGTCCTAATGATCCCAGTGATCTCAGAAGGGCCCCATGCACTAGTACTGTTACAGAGGTGCTCCCAACCTTGCCTTGTCTGCACTCAAAAGTCCAATTTTGCTCAACTAGAGAGAAAATACTTACTGTGTATTGCTCTGCTCTTTAAGACACTGTTAACTATTATTCTATATTAGAATATTATTCTTTACAGATTAGTTCATGCTCAGCCATATGCCCAAAACCACAATAAGATACTTACTGAAAAGTAGGAAGGCTACTCCCGATAGCCAAAAATGTGTGGGCTGATAAGTACCAGAAATTTCATGTAGGTTCTTCACCCTCCAGCACAAATTGCAAGGCTGATGTAATATTATAGGATGTGGATAATTAGAAGCCAACGCCTTGACAATGACTACAGGACTTCAAATATAGCTATTATTTGACTAAAAGCAGGCTTGTCACACACACACAAGAATTCTGACCCTCAGACATCTTTGCAGAGTCAGAAGTTAGCTGCTGTATTTCAATATAGCAGATGGTACAGTAACACTTAGGAATAATCATAGAATAGTTTGAGTTGGAAGGGATCTTTAAGGGTCATCTAGTCCACCCCACCTACAATGAGTGGGGACATCTTCACCTAGATGAGGTTGCTCAGAGCCCCAGTCCAGCCCCTGACCTGGAATGTTTCCAGCGATGGGGTATCTACCACTGCTCTGGGCAGTCTATGTCGGTGTTTCACCACCCTCATCATAAAGAATTTCTTCCTTGTATCTAGTTTGAGTCTACCCTCTGTCAGTTTAAGACCATTACCCTTCGTCCTATCGCAACAGGCTCTGGCAAAAAGTTTGTCCCCATCTTTCCTGTAGGCCCCCTTTAAGTACTGAAAGGCTGTTATAAGGTCTCCCTAGAGCCTTCTCTTCTCAATTCTCTCAGCCTGTCCCCATAAAAGATGTGCTCCAGCCCTTGGATCATTTCTGTGGCCCTCCGCTGGATCCAATCCAGCAGGTCCAAGTCCTTCCTGTGCTGAGAGCTCCAGAGCTGGACACAGGATCCCAGGTGGGATCTCACCAGCGTGAAGTAGAGGGGCAGAATCACATCCCTGGACCTGCTGGCCACGCTTCTTTTAATACAGCCCAGGATGTAATTGGCTTTCTGGGCTGCGAGTGTACATTGTAGGCTCACGCCCAGCTTTTCATCCACCAGAACCTCCCAGTTGTTCTTGGCAGGGCTGCTCTCAATTCCTTCATCCCTCAGTCTGTATTGATGCTAGGGGTTCCGCCAACCCAGGTGCACCTGGCCTTGCTGAACCTCATGACGTTCACACAGGCTCACCTATCAAGCCTATCCAGGTACCTCTGGATGGCATCCTGTCCCTCGGGCAAGTCAACCACCACACTCAGCTTGGTGTCATATGCAAACTTGCTGAGGGTGTACTCCATCCCACTGTCTGTGTCATTGATGAAGGTATTAAACAGTACTGGTCTCAGTACGGACCTGTAAGGGACACCACTTGTCACCAATCTCCATCTGGACATTGAGCCATTGACCACTACGCTCTCAATGAGATCCTTCAACCCATTCCTCGTAACACTGAACAGTCCACCCACCAAATCTGTATGTCTCCAATTTAGAGAGAAGGCTGTTGTGGGGGACCATGCCAAAGGCCTTAGAGAAGTCCATAGGCAACATCCATAGCTCTCCCGTTGTCCACTAATGTAGAGATCTACCCTTTGAACAGTCAGAAATTAATACACCAAATCCGGACTGAATTCAGGAGTCCAAACCAGCAGCTTGCACCACCAACATGCGCTGCTTTACATGACAGAACGTCTTCATTAACTCAAGCAACATTGAATAGCTGCCTTTCATGGGTATTGAAAATGTTTAGCCCTCTTCCTTGCATTTTCTAATTAACAAGCACATTGATCTTCTCCCTTATGTTAATATTGCTTTCAAGTTGGTCCAACCCACAAAATTTTGACTCAACATAATTGCCATCAAGCACAAAAGGGCCCCTAGGAGAATTTGACAAAGCAAAGATTTCAGATCTATTTGCATATACACATTGGGGTCTATTTTAAAAATAAATAGAGAGATGCACAGGGAGAGATCTTTGTATTACCTGAAAGCAGTATTAACTGGTTCCCACATATTCGCAAGCCCCAGCTAGGGAATGCTGGCCTTCGTACTGGTAAAAGCAGTGCTTTGGGCAGTTGTATTTGTCTCTTCTCTCTCTGCTTCTTTACCTCTTCTTGCAGAAATAGGATAAAAGCTTAACCAAAAAAAATCTAAGACGCTGCACTGTACGTGGCCATTATTCCCTTTATTTTAAGGTTCATAAAAACATCATTTCTTCACAGAGAAAATGACTGAGCTACACGGTATGACTAATGGCCCCAGCTGAAGAAAGCACTCCAACGTGCACTCAGCCTCAAGCACACACTCACGGCCCAGTGATATGAAGAGGAACTAATTGCTTTCCTTCCTCAGGATGGCTGCCAGAGAGAGTGCAAGGCATGAAATACATTTCCAGTTTCACTTAAGTTAAATGACTGGCATACAAGTAGCAATACTAAAACCCCTACTGATATGTGTACTTGGTCCTTCTCCCTCCCACTGCAATTCCGAAAACAAGTCAATTAGGATCCCAGAGTGATTGGTCTCTGCTAACATTTGGTGGGAATTAATATGTTCTTTGAGGCAATTAGCAAGGTAAAAGAGGAGAGTTAATCATGACTAGTAGTACAAGAGTCTGAACACATACTTCACCTTAAGCAATCAAATCTTACTTTGAAGAGTTTTAAAAGGCATGAAGCAAACGGAGCTTTTTACTCTGACATTTAAGAGAAATATATAACTTTTAATGGATATGCAAGTCACTGTGTTAAGCAGTACCACCTGCACAGTAAGCTTTCCTTCCTCCTACAACCTCCCAGCCACCAGACACCTTCCTTTTACAGAGTCTTAAACTACACCTCTGTATTTTGCGAACCGTGGCCCTTTTATCTCTCCTCCCTTGGGTGCGGGTTTTTATTAAAAGCACCAAACCGTTGCCAGTGTGCTGATTTAAACACTACCACCTATTACAGGGAGGAGACAGAAGATTTCTTGTAGGGCAGATGACAGGGGCAGGGTCCCTGTGGGGTGGCGGGGGCAACCGCATGTCCATGTCCCCTCGCGGGCAGCGGGGCTGGCCACTGCTCTTCAACTGAGCTGGAGTAAGTAGGTCAGCTGCCACCTGCGACAGGGTTAACGTGCTCTTCTCCAAGAAGCTCCATCAGCACTGTCTCAGGATCAGTTTTCGACAGCTGAGGCTGAAATCTTTTTGCCTTTAGAAAACCCCAGTATATTTTTCAGCCGAGAAATCGTCTTTCCTCCCCAGCTTGGTTTTATAAGGGAAAGACAGGAGCAGGAGGAGCCCTCCAGCTGCTGCACTAACCACCTCTTCCTCTGTCTTTGTTGGAGACTTGTACAAGAATCAAAATGCAAGAATCAGTCATTTAAGGTAGACAGAAACTAACACACCCGGTATTTTCAAGTTTTAAACATATCCAGATTACAAATTTTTTTTTTTTTTTTNATTTTTTTTTTTTTTTTTTTTTTTTTTGCCTGTCTAAGCAGATCACTACATGCCTCAAAATGGAACCAAACTGAGGAGGGAAGCAGGCAGTCATACTTGCCACTTTGAGTAAACTTAATAAATACCTCCATTTGATACATAGCTATACTTTTCTGGTCCTGCCAGCAACAATAAGTGTCATAAGATCCATTGTATTGATGAACAGGTTGTTTTAAAAAACGCCTCTTCCAAACTACTTTCCTCTTACATAAATATTTCCAAAATGCACAGATCACTGTAGGTTCATTATTTTTAAAAGGACTTGTTTCCTCTGCATTTTAGCTACAGCTTTATCCATTTATCCCTGAATCACTGCAACGACAAACTCCAGAGCAAGCACTACCTTAAATTTGAGTTTGCTGGACCACTGGGGGGACAATGAAGGGGAAGGTGGGTTGGAGTTCAAATGTTCTGGTGCTCAGGCAAGTGAAGTGAGGATACAGCTGCTCAAGTTTCAACAGCTCATCAGCTGCTGTTCCAGCCTTGCCATCCTGCAAATCAAAAGTCATTCCAGGGAGCCTGAGTGCTGCTTTTTCTCCGTGGTCACTCTCTCTCTCTGCTTAGCTCCATTACCTGGGCTCAGGGCTGCAGCAATAGCAAACCTAAAATGTAGAAAGTTGGATCCCATGCCATTCAGGGTTTTAGAATTATTATTTTCAAAAGAAACCAAAATTCTTATCTGCAACATGGGACAAGAAGGTTTCTCCTCCCTCCTCCGGTTCTTGGACTTTCCTAGATGATGAGCCATACATACCTCTTGTCAAAAAATATTTTATTGCATACCACAAATAGCAGAAAGTGATGACTTTTCTTTTTCCCCACAGAATGCCTTTTTCTTCTTCATATAAAAAAATATAGGTGGCAAATAAGCTGCATATGTGCCTCACATGCATTCACTTCTCCTGATGATACTATCTAATCACTGGATGCTTAAGAGGAGGGGTGCTGAGTATCCAAAAGGACAAAAAGACAACAAAATATATATTCCCCTTTAGCCCTACCTGCCACTGAAGGCACATTTATTGTCAGAACAAAGCTTCTCAATTCCATCCAATTTGTGTTCCACTGCTTGGAAGACAAGGAAATTAAAATTTCTTCTCTCCTCTGTTTGCTTCAAAAAGCTTTTAAGTTCCACTTGAAAAGAAATACAAAGGAGTCGTCAGGACAGAAAAGAGTGGGTGGACAGTTTAAAAAATTCAAGACCAAGCCTGCAACAAGAGTTTTGAGACATTATTTCTTCAGGCAGTGAGAAGCGGGGTAAGGTATTACGTCTTTGCACGTATTCTCTATAAAAGGCATTTTGCAAGCTCTCTTATCTCATCTGTAGTAAAGGGTTTTTCCCTCCTTGCCATGCCAGCAGGAGACTGCTGTGCAGATGAGATGATGTCACCTCCAGGAATCCCCCCCCAAGCCCTGCCAGCTGAGTCCTCCCAGTAACAGAGATACCGGCTATAAATAGTTAGCTGGGGAAAACAAGGATAGTTAAGGAATTCTGAGGAAAACAAGAAATGGAGGAGACTTTAAAAAGATACTGTTTTTTTCCATCTTCAGCCATCAATAGTAAAGATTCTTAGGAAAAAGGAGAGACATGCTGGGAGAACATCTCTGCCACGCAGTAACTCTACAAAGGCTATTATCCAAATTGGCCATTGTTCCTAAAATTATCCGAGAAGTGGAAAAGAACACAAACATACACAAGGCTATATTCATATAGATGTGATTCTGTCATATAAATCTGCTATTCAGAACAATCTCTGGCAATACAGATATCGCATGCTGAGGAGCATCGCTCTGTGCTGCACAACCTCGCAACACGGAAAGCTGTAGACTGCAGGCGGCTTGCTTTGGGGAGCACTGTACTCTTTCCCCAGCACTGCATACATTTCAAATGCTAGCCCTGCGTGCTGTAAAGAGTATTTTGAAAGTACTATAGAATTGCAGACATAGAGAAATTTCTCTCAAAATACAAAAAGTTTTAGTAATTCAGATAGCATAGAATACATGCTGCAGGGAATTATTTAGCCTACAGAGAACTACAGGTAAAAGAAACCCTTCTATGCAACTGCTTTGGTGACTACAAATCATCATTAAGTACATGATGTCCAAAGCAGGACTGACAGTAAATGTCACTGGCAAAGGAGCTGGGCAAACCTTTACCAGGAGATGCCTCAGATTTGCCCAACTCTAGGATTTGCAAAGAAGGGCAAGCTGAAAACACAAAGCATATCTAAAGTAAGTATGAAGTTTAAATCATTATATTAAAGTATGTAGCCTATTTAAGTACTATTTACACCCTGTAAAACTAGCGGGTACTGCCTGTATGCAAAATCCTATCAGATGATAAACAACAAGTGCTTTTTGCTTGGCATGGAAAGCATTTGGTGTGTTTTGCGGGCGGGATTTTCAGAAGTGCTGGTGTGCAGAAACTCACGCTGAGCTCTGCCTAGGCCGGTAAGAGAACACTAGTCTCACTTGAGTGCAACAAGCCTATTTCAGATATGCATAAAATATTTACAAAGCCTGAATTTACAACATAAAGTTATCACTTTAGGTTTTCAGGGAAGTCGCCCTATCTCCAACACCATTTGATACTACACATGCCAAATCCCTTGATGAAATACCTGCTGTGCCTCATACAGCGAGAGCAGAAAGCACCACAGAGAAATAAGAGAATAGACTATCATAAACCAATTGTCTTAGCACAGAGACGGCAAAACAACAAGGCAAATAAATTAATGAGTTAGTTTAAGAACACGGTGTCAGGGTAGTAAAAATATCCTCTTTAGTGCAGTACTGAATAAAGGAAGCAGCTGTCTAAATATTTGAGTTTTTCTGAAAAAACATTTCTATACTACGGTGAAAAACTGAACAACGAAGGTAGTAATTTCACAGACTGAAGAAAAAAAGAACTGACCAGAAACAAAAGGAACCCTAATGGTGATGTTAGCCAATTAACACAGCTATTTTCACTTGAACAAAACTGCATGAGAAACTTCTCTGTCAAGGAAGGAAATTAAAACAGATGAGGCTAATGCAAGCTGCTAAACGAAGGAGTCAGTTCAAGTGAACCCAGCCTTGCTGCTGACAAAGGGCAATGAAAGAGCTTATTGAAGGACTCCTGTCACTTTATCATTTAATCTGCATCCCTACGACTGCCACAGAACAGATCTAGGGACCACCTGGGAAAATCTTTACACTATTCATTTTACTCTGAGCAATAAAGATGGCCTTCCAACATAATCCTTAAACCACCTGAAGAAGCAATGCATCAAGCGTTGCATCAAAGCTGCAATGGAGATACAGACACCCCCAAAAAAAGAAACTGTAGGGATTAAGACTAGTCTTCATTTCATGCTAGAAGTCACGAAGTCTGAATACCACCAGGTGCAGATGCCCAAAGAACAAGGTTTTCCAAATGAAATGCTCCCATCGCCTAAAGAAGCACCGAAATGAGTAATTCACAGGAACAGCCTGGGAATTACGCTGTGCTAAATTACCATAATCATCTCCTGTAAATCACCTGGAACACGTGTCTCTTCTGTATGTGACATTTTAACTCAACTTCCCTGAGACTGATATAAACGGTCAATGGCCTCAATATTGAAAGCCAATGTTTTGGATTTGTAGGCTTTCACTTGACCAAAATAAAATAGAGAAAGGCATGAATTTCATGTTCTTAGCACTTCAAAAATCAGGCCCTTAAAAAGTGACAAACTTACATGAATATCGACATTTCAAAATTTTAGCCTCTGCAAATTATGTAATCGGAGTTAAAAAGCCAATTTGTTGTCTGAATGTGTCATCATTTCATTTTTATACACGCTCCTCTGCCCTGAAGAATAAAATCACTTCACAGAAGGCTCAGATTAGTCTTCCCTCCTTAACTTACAAAAATAAGCATTCTTCTTATTTGCAATACTACATAAATTAAAAGTGACTTTGCTGAGCTCAAAAGCCAAGCTCAAGTAAAACCCCGAACTAGAGCTCCATAACTTCAGGAAAAAGAACAGTTTTTATAGAAGTTAACTCTTGCACACAAAAGGGGGGATGAGACAAGTCATTAATTTCAAAAATAGCACGCATATTTAAAAGGCGAAAGAGTCATCAGTAGCTGTAATCAGTTTTTATTTTTCCCCATGATGTTCAAACATAACTAATTCTTAATCTACTGCTCTGTTGTTTAAGGCCAGTGGCGGGTGGGAAAGAAGAAGGAAAGAAAGAAAAAAAAATTAAAATCACCTCTTATTTATCAATGCAAGCAGCTCCTACTACAAGTCACAGCAAAATGCAAGTAAACAATTTATCCAAGTCCAGCGCTCCTGCAGCTGGATAGATCCAGACAGGAAAATAAAAGCATTTTGATTCTAGCTGCCACCTAACCTCTAGCTGCTTCAAACACACTAGTTAACGTAGTCCGGCTGGCTCAAAATTAAAAGTAGTCCTGCCAAATCCAGGGCAAAGGAAAGACTGCTCTCCCCCGTACATAGGTACAGGGCTGGAGAACATGCCTGAGGCTCAGGTAGGTCAGCGCTGCAGAGACTCCCAAGCCGCTTCTCAAGGCGTTAGCTCAGGTACAAGAACAATTACAATTTAGCCCTTGTAGCACAGTCTCTCGTAGGCAAATTTGCCGGGCTGAGAAGCTAACCCTGCGTTGACTCAGAAGCGTACACTACAGCCCACTCTGTTATTTTACCTGCTTCTGAGCCTGCTAAAGGCTTCTTATGAATCTGAGACTTGTTTTAAAGTCGCAAGCTAATCCTCATATATTCATTTTCCTAACTTTGAAATGCACCTTTAGATAAAATTGAAAAACACGCAAAAGTAATCACTCGG
This sequence comes from Rhinoptilus africanus, assembly GCA_013400135.1. NCBI lineage: Eukaryota > Metazoa > Chordata > Aves > Charadriiformes > Glareolidae > Rhinoptilus > Rhinoptilus africanus. The sequence goes on from VXBO01007893.1 coordinate 870,569, forward strand.
TACTATTTAGAGAACAAGAAAGCTATCCAATTAAAGGATTCATACACACACAGGGAATCCAGGAGTACACGCTGTACTTTTCAGAAATAAAAAGGGAAGCAATAAAACTAACACTCGCTACAGAACGTCAATTCATTGCATAGTTACACGCAGCTTTACCAGAGCTAAAAAGATGAGACAAATCCCAACAACCTGAAATCCCAAGATTGAAGAATCTGGATAATGAGAAAGAAAGAAGCATATTTTTTCCTACGTAACTTCAACACAAGACTGCCTTCAATGAGTACAGAGCTAAGTATGCATCACATTAGCTTATCAAACACAGTTCAGAAGGTACTGGAGAGAAAAGTGAACATAATCTCTGCATACAAGTACAAGTAAATGTTAACAATATCTTTAAAGGATATTATTAGTGTTAATACCAGGTAGATGAAAGATGCTGTCCCAAAAGAAGCTAGTGTACACAGAAAAGAAACTGAATGAGATAGATATAAGGTTTCAGGCTCAATCAATTACAAATAGTCTTGAATTACAGAAAGAGTTGATCTTTTTAACAGTGAATGACAGAAAACCAGAACTCAAAAAATAGCCTCCGGCAATCATCTAACCTTGTTCTTCCCACCTTGTGTGGTGTAACTCACTGTTGAAACACTGCAGAAAAATGAGGCATGAAGACCCTTCCCCACTCCAAGAACCACATACTATATTCAGACAAGGTATTTTTAATAGGGGGAAAAAAAAAAATCAGGTATGGATTAGAAAAGCTGAGAAGCCCTGACTAATACCAGTCCCTGCCTGCAGGACAGGCTCTGGCATCTTTAGGCCATCTCTACCACACACAGCATAATTTCTCTGCAGAAGCATCCCAGGCAGCTACATGAACAGAACCAGATATCCCTGGCTACGTCAGTGCAGCTCTAAGGCTGAGCTGACAGGCTCTCAACGGGGTTAACTTGCTGCTCTGTTGCTTTCACAGTCCAGCTATGATCTCCTGTGCAGTACACCACGGCTAGGGGACTGAGAAGGTTACTTATTTAGGCCAGCTTTTATTTGTGCATCTTTGCAATGGTGTCAATGTTTCATCTATCTCTGGAAAAAAATTTTCAGCCCTTAAAACATGTTCAGTACCGGAAAATTCCCATCCTGCTTAATCTAAAGCTCCACTACTGCAAATTAAAATAATTTTTTTTTTTAGCCTCAGCAGAAATTAAGAATAGTTGATCTCTATCTTCCTTACACCACCTTTTCATATCATTGAAGATTCAGGAGTTCCCCAATCTTTCTGTTTGCTAGGCTAAAGAACCTCAACCCCTTCAGATATTCCCCCTAAAGCCGGAGTTGTCCTAGCCTTGCTTGTGCCACTGAGACCCTGTCCCCTTTTTCTAGCACATCCTTCTTTAATTAAGAAGTCTAAAACAGAGGCTAAAAGCACAGTGCTATGCACAGAAGAATAATTACCTCCTCTGCTATTTACCAGACATGTTTTATCACCTATACAGCCCTAATGAAATCTCGCTGTTATGCACACCACCCCTGACAAATTCAGTCTGCAATCCACTGAGATTCCTGCGTCCTTCCTGGCCAGCATGCTGCCTAGCCCACCTATATTTGTGCCTTTGATTTCTCCTAAGTGTAACACTTTACATTGTCTTTATTAAATTTCATCTCATCGATTTCAGACCATTTTTCCAATACATCATCTGAAATTCTAAATCTGTCTACCTGACTGTTTATAAGCCCTTCCCCTTTTGTCTTCCAAAAACGCTCAAATTGTGCTCTTCGACAGTAACAAATGGATGATGAATAATGAGAATATTGACTAGTAAACAACTTAAGCCAGCCTCCTCCAGGAGTTAACTTAATAGTCTGACAGCAAACAACCGAGCCCAGCTCAACATTTCAGCCTAATTTCTCAGTAGACTGCAGCGCTGCCTGTCGTCATCCAGGCAATAGAAAGAAATCATTTATTCAGCATCTCTTAACCAAGCTAATCTCACCTTGTCGTTGCGACCACTTCTTTCCTCACCGAGTTTGTTAATAGACTTTTAAAGGCTAACATCTAGTTTGGTGGGCAGAGTTTGAACAGGGCCTATTTTTATATGCATATACCTATTTACTGTCCTAAAAAATATTCTCGGTGCCAAAAGTATGTAAGTAAGCAGGAACCAAAAAAGCATCTGGAAAAGAAGTCACTATTTAGGAATGGAACTAACTATATGAGCTGCAGACTCCTTGCCCAGTTTTCAGATGGAAGGCAACTCTCCCAAACACATGGGCTCCACAAAGTGGGGGGGAAAAAAACCCAAATCGAAACAAAAACCAATCACCCTTCCCAAGCACATAAAGGACACAGGTAAATAAAACTATGCTAAATGATCCATGTGCTTCAAATAAAGCAGGAACACAGCTATGTAGATTAGAAGACTATTCATTTGACTGTGGAGCTATTTAACATTTGCAAAGTTAAACACTAAGTTGTTTTTTTGTACAAGTCCCAAAACAGCAACTACTCTTCAGCCTGAACACCATGCAAGCTGAGTAAACAGAGATGAAAATAATTTTATTTCACTAAAGACCTACACGTTCAACTGCAATTACTGACCCTTAAAGAAAAATCTATATAAACAAACTACAGTTTAATCTATCAAAACTCTGTAGTGTCAGCAGTCTACTGTAACATTATACAGACCGCTTCAGTAGGACAAGTGCCAGCCTTTTCAGGAGCTACGCATATCTTCCTGTTGCTCTGTTCTGCACATGAACACTCAGCTCTTCTTTCCAATGCCCATTATTGGTACCATCTCTCGATTCTACAACCCTTCTGTGTTTAAAACAAGATGATGATGAATAATATCCCTTCCCTTAGCTCAACAAATTGCCTGGAAGCCCCCTCATACCCTTCATTTCCTGCACGGTCCACATTCGGGCAGCTCTTCAATGAGAAGAGCCCATGAGGGAGCCTAGTCACCGTTGCCTTCTGCAGTCCACCTGGGGCTCAGACCCTCATCCAGGGCAAGGCTGCACAGCACTCAGGCACCCTTGCCAAATGCCACTCCCAAGCTTCCTTGTGTTGGGAAAATACAATGGAAGAGAGCCTGGGAAAGGGAAAACGATGCTGGTCATCACCTCTCATCCTGAGACAGTCATGATGTAACTGCGACATGTATGTGGGCCTCGGAAGTTGCCTTGATCCCACCACTCTGGAGGAGTCCCATCACAATTCATCTCCTCATCCTACCTCACTACTAGACCTTCTCCGTAGTTTGGAGACTGCTCAAGAAAAATGTTGTCAACAGAATACATCAACTTACAAGTCACATCAGTGCTTTTGACAGCTTTTATACAGGGTAGTTATATTATAGTTTCAAGGAAAGCTTTGCATCTTTTTCCCCCACTTCATGCAAGAGTGACCAAGGGAGAAGAGTAATATATCTGCTGCAATCTAAAAGGAGGGAGACACTTATAAATACTACTCCTTAGGGTAGCACTTAAAACCTTGTTTCTTTATTCATGCAAAAAGAGAAATGCACATTTCTCATACTTGGTTCATAGATACGTTTTTTTCTATAAATTAAATGCCAAAAAGTACAAGGACTACCTAGTACTAACTAACTAAAAGGCCATTCTTTCTTCATTTCCTGTAAGTAAAATAAAACAGTATTTGATCATTATACTGTATCATAATGAAAGTAAGCTGCTTCATGAACACACTCAAGATTCCTTCAAAATGCAGAACTAATAAGCACAGTCATACAAGTTGGCAAATTTGCTTCAAAAGGATGTTCTAGGTCATGTGAATCTTGCCACTGCCAAATTAAGTTAAACACAAAATAATGATAAAACAGGAAACACATGAATACCGTCTTCCTTTTCAATGGTTTCTATTTCTTATCACTACATTGCTGTTTAACAAGGTTTGCAAGTGCACTTGCAAAGAAGAAAAAAGTATCTAACAATAGCATGCTTCCAGATGAAACAATTTTTCTACTCTCAGTTTTTAGGAACTTCATTTTAATTCTTAACAAGTAGCCACCTCAGCAATCACAAAAATTGCAAGAGCACTGCTTCTTCTTGTCAACCACTCGTCAGAGTTGCATGAATTATTCAGTTTTTATTGAGCACAGTAAAGGTGAGATCTGATATTTATGCAGACTGAACAACAAAAGAGCCATCCCAAAAGAAATGCAAACCCCTCCATTTGGATCAAGACAAGTTTTTCATTCATTACGTGCCTCATGCCTAGGCTCCCTCAGGCTGTCACTATTGGAGCCTGATCTTTACACCCTGGTTGTGAAACGCACATAGTAAAAATTTATCAAGCAGAAGGGTTTCACAAATCTGCAACCAATACTACCCAAAACTGCTCTGAGGGCAGGTTCGCATCTGCATTAATCTGAGACGCCAAACGACAAAATATTCAGCAGATCAGGCAACTGGGAACACTCTCAAGAGCAGCAAGAGCCTTCTGCTCTGCTGCCAGCAGAACCATACACCACTGTCCCCCTCCTGCTCCCTCCCCAGGGGGTACAGCCTTCAGCTTGACGCCTCCTGGCATAAACACCGAAGGCAAAACGCACCTACCTTACTGACAACCAGTACTGCTACGTTACACCGCGCCTAAGTACCAAGTCTCCCTCCCTCACCTTTGCTTCCATACCATCATTAAAGCTGCAGAGCCGCAGCTCGAGAAGACGTGTGCCTGTGTACCAAGAGACATGGTCTAGTTTTGACTCTGTGACCTGGGCAAATATCTCCACATTTTAAAGGAAAACAAGTGAGGAAATCTACTGAGGCACCAGTAGATTTCTGAGTGGGAAAAGCCTTTGCCTAGCTTTCCGATTTCATGAGCCCGAAATAACATCCATCAGGGCACCACCACACACCCTGCTCTCCAGCAAAAGGTGGGAGATACCTGAGAGCAGCTTGGTGGTGTAAAGAGCTGAAGCGCCGTCCCTGGAGGAGATTCTCATCCCACTGCAGGACTGGCAGGGAGCGCCAGGATGCAGAGGAAGGCAGCCGCCATCCCGCACCTGCTGTGCATCCTCCAGCCTTTCAGGAGTTTTGCACTTTTTATGCCAGTCCAGAAGATTACAGTATATTGTATAATAAACTGATGCTACGTTAGCCTGGGATAAACATATTTGTTTCTGGTTTGCTGTTAGTACAACACCCCAATGGATTTTTAAACAATTAGGTACACGAGTAAGAAAAGGAGTAAGACAGGCATTTGATCCATCAGATTCACACCTTCTTAGGTTTCAGCGATCAGCTCTCATTGTCTTTATACAGTGTCCCACCTGACACATTACTACAGAAAACCTAGCAAATTTTAAAATATTATATGAAATGTATTCCTACCGCATCTGCAGTCGTACAAGTACTGCCATCTTTTTTTCTGGACTTCAAAGGAAAGAGAGTCAGTGACTAAAAGCAAGAGACTATGAGAAGTTTTCCCAGCACTATAATTCTGGTAGAAAACAGTGCTTTTGTCAGCTGCTTTGTGAATAGCTAAATATTTTCATTTTTGGTTCTTCCACTTAGGAGTTCTATAGTTTCCCTCTAAGCACATATAGTTAGTTCCATTCCTTGTATTTCCAACATATGAATTACTTATCGACTCTATATTAAAAAAATGATAATTCTAATGAGGCACAAATGCAACTTCTGTTCAGTCTGCATTATTTGGGTCCCAAAGAAGAGAGATGGATGCAAAAAAGCTCAACATGGAAGTCCAGGTTTATATTCTCCCACTCAACCTCTAAATTGGGATGTTCAGGATTACAGAAGATTCCTCTGGACAAAGGCACCAAATCCTTGAGCCCTCAGTGAGCAGGAAAGCCTTCCCAGGGAAGGTGGAAATCACCACGGAAGGTCAACAAGCAACGGTCTGGCCAGTGGCTCAGCTTTCTCCACTACAGAGAACAGCACTGGGATTTCCAACTAGGTGAAATTCAGCTGACTCTGGACAGTGGCAGGGTTGCCATTGGTTGCTAAATATCAGTAAAAGAAGCATGTCTGGTTAATCCAATTTTGCAGCCCTTTGAGCAATGCTAGAGGCACTGCAGCTGCTTGTCTTAAGACATCAGATTAAAAAGAAAAAAAAACCACCATAAAACCTCACATGCTCCCACCCACAAATATGGATTTGTATCTGTTTCCAGAGGCCTCATTCTCACTACTGCATTCATAAATGGTAAGGACTGTTTTAAAGAGTCACAAGAGCCTATGCTCCACACACAGCTAGAGACAAAGTGCTGCTAGAACAACATTGGGTATGGAGACTTGCAAAGAAACTTCCCTACCCAGGGACAAATGTTCCTGGGCAAGCACAGCTCTGCATCACTTCTGGACTTTCGAGTACAGGGGAAAGATTTCTGTATGAATACAAAAAAAATACAGAATGTTGGATTTGAAAGGCAAATCTAGATTATAGCAAGTCTACTTACTCCTTTACTGATACTAGAAAATGCTTATGACTTTCTTACATTTCATCTTTGGAGAATATCATAGTTCAGATATTGTGTTTGGTCACTTAAAAAGATAAAATGTTCAACCCAAAAAAGCCTTTTACAGAAGTTAAGGGACAAGCACATCCATAGCTATACTTCATGATCTCCAGGTATGATCTCAATGGTCAAAACGGTCTTATGATTCTTCATTTTAGAACAGTATTTAACAGTGACTTTAGTTACTTAGTTATTGTGACTTTTGCCTTGCATCATAGATGAAACTGCTCTAAGTTTTAGCAATCAGCTAATGAGCTTTTTCATGCTGGAAAGGAAAGAGGAGGATCAGAACACTCTAAGCTTCTCTTTTGTTTCCTTCTACAGAAAGGAAAATATTTTAAACTGGCACAGAGGCTTTGAAGAATCCTACGCCACACAGAGGATCAAAGGCGCTTCCCACCCTTAGGTGAGAAGTCCCCTACTTTGCATTATGTTACCAGGATCATGGCAACAGCATCAGAAATGCTGAAGCTGCTCTGTCCGGATGGTAGGTGACTACAGAAGGCAGCAGGCCACCAGCAGCATCTCCTCCTCTCACAGCAACCAAGACATCCAGAGGCGACTGGTTTTGAGTCATTCAGAAACCCTGGGCAGACACACTTCATCCCGTCCAGAAGGATAGGTGGCAGCAGAATTTGTTTAAAACATACTTTTACCCAAATTATAAAATCAAAAGGATTCCACAGGTCAGGCAAAGCAAGAGAAAAATGGATTTCAGAGATGTTCCTAGTGCTTCATACCACAAAGGTAAAGCAAGAGGATGACAAAGTTTAAAAATAACAAACTTTTATATTAATCAGCAAGACACCATGAGCTGAACAAGACCTGGCAACACTATCAAAAATACATCGTTAAGCTACTGAAAAAGCACTCCGTACTTGGCTTTAGGCAAGACCCTGAGAAAACAGGTCATCTTCTAAGCTTTGCAAGAAAATGTCAAGGGTTGTATTTCCCTCACAACCAAGACACCATGCCTCTTCATTATCCTTCGAGCTGACCATTGAGCAGCAAACGAGATGTCAGCAGGAAAAAGCCTTTTGATCCATCCCCGCTTCTACAAAATGGCAAAGTAAGAAACTTCAGCCTCTTGTAGATGTTTGCAAAAGCACTACACTTGCATTGTTCTTCTAATCATTCTGAGGGGATGCTGAAACTTCTACAATTTCCGGTTACAACTTGTACAAGACACTGCATTATATAATTCTGGAAAAATTTAACTAACCTTTTAAGATCAAAAAACTATGGAAGAGAAATCTTGGTATTTCAATTTGAGTTTAAGATTCCTAATATATTTAACTAGCCTGTCTCAAGATCACCCGCACATGATTTTGTGATTTATTTGAGAACTTACCATCACAGACCAGTAAACTCTGGCTGGCCTCTTGAACTAATTTAAAATTAAATACTTTATTTTCATAGAACTTAGTCAAGATCATTTACCACCAGCCATTTAGAGAAACTGTTTAGGTTAATAGAGATAAGGCAAACAGTATTTACCAGTCCTTAAGTGAATTTCCTCAGCCCTCTGTAAACTGTTATGCTTATCTGATACATTAAGACAGGACTGACTGCCCATACAGGGAGCACTGCAGCTGACTGGCGTGCTCCGCGTTATAAGGAACTGGCTCTTCAGCCACACTGCAAACCAGCATTAGCGAATAACCAAAAAAACAGTAATAAAAAAGGCTGCATTTGCCACTTTAATAAGCTGGCTTGATGACAAGCCTGTAAACTGAGAAGAGTCAATTGTAAACTTGCCGCCCTTCCCTGAAGAGGCTTTCCCGCAAGAAGCACGGTGAGACGCCAGGGCTGTGCTCAGCCGCCCTGCTCAGGAACTGCTCTGCACGCGCAGCAGCCAGACCTCTGCTCCTTGCACAGATATCCATCCACCTGATAGCTTTAACTGGCTATTACATTAGTTGAACTAAAGGCAAAAACATAATCTCCATACAGCTAAAGCAAACACTTTATTAGAGAAGACTGAAGAGATTGGTCCATTTCCACTCATTGCCAGTCCGCTACATGGAGGGTTTCAGAATACAGCTCCAGTATGAAAATACGGAAAAAACTTTTATATTACTGTGTGATTTAGACAAATATCCCCTTCAGTTTGCTTTCAGCTGATTATGAGTTGAGATGGAAAGTCAGTTTATGTATAAAAATAACCATAATTTCAAAGCAATGTATACATAGGGAATCCCATCCTAGAACTACACAACCTGCCTTTTTTACTTTTGTATGCAAATGTCCCCAGAAGGACAAATATTCCTGACCGCCCACCTGAGCTAGAACACTGTTATAAGAATATAATTCAATTCTCTCTTGTAATGATCAAAATAAAAGCAGCCTCCCATATAATACTTGATCTGACTTTCTGTACATGCCAGAAATAGGTATTTTTCCAAAAGCCTTCTGGCACCAGATCTCAAAAAATGCCAACCTGTCAACACACTCTTTTCTCATTGTCTTTCAGATCATGTCACAAATCAACACAGTTCAGTTAAAAAAGAAAAAAAGGGGGGGGGGGGACGACAGAAAAAAAAGGAGCAAGGGACAAAAGCAGAAGGAATGATGAAGTGGGACAGGGCTTCTTCCCCAGAAAACACACACACAGCCCCTGCAAGCATCTCTAACCCACAGAATAAGCTGTTCTGCAAACAGACAGGACAAATCTTCATGGTCCCTCTTTTCATCAAATGCACAAGTCATAAGCCATTATGAAGACCAATGTCAGTTTTTCTTAAACTGCAAAACCCCTATTTAATTATTGCCTCACGCTCAAGGTAAAAACACCACAAATTATTTCTTAGTTGCCCTCCTTAATGCTGTAAATTTATTAAGCTTTCAATTTGTAACAACACTTTCTCCTGAGAAGCTGAGAGCAGTACATTCTCTGTACACAGCTCTTCTATGACTTTCACATAGATTTTCTTGGGGGAGAAAAGTCACCACAGGAAATACAGATTTTATAGAATAATCACTTTGCCTTAGGAAAGTATGTATTAGAGAAAATAAGATCTTTTCTTTCTAAAACATTAAGAAGCTTTTCAGAGGGTATTTGTCTTAATTAGTCATTGCTATATAAAAACAAATTACTGCAAACTATACTGAGATCCAACTAGGTTTCAAGGGTCATGATAATCTGTATTTGGATGTGTGCCCAAGAGCATCCTCAAGGTCTGAGGATATACCAGAGCGATGCATACATTGCTTTAAGATACAACAAAGCCTTCAGAAAGTTAAGTGACCTGTGTCATTGGTCAAATGAGACATTCTTGGCCTTTCACTTACTTCCTAGTGCCAGAGGAGACTAGATTTTCATGAAGTTAGATTGGAGAGAGGAATCAGAACCAAACAGTCCTGTGAAAGCAACAGACTCTTAATACACACTGTAAAACTTTAAACATCATGTTGTGAGCAGCTCAACTACTTTCCATCCATAACAATTCAAGCAAAGTTATTGAAAGGTAGCAAACATTGCAGTTAAAAAAAAAGAGAGGGAAAGAAGAAGCTGTGACTGCTCTGGAGGAGAGATTTACTACTGAAAACACAAGGACAAACGACTGTATTTAAAGTCCAGGCTTCACACTAATGATTCATATTCTCATTTAAAGATTAATTCTTGCTTTTGTTCTGGAATTTCAGTTGTGGAGAGAAGGATCATGTACCTGGCGGGGGGGGGGGTATACATGCTCTAACTTAAGCAAATGGCAAAGCAGTACAAGGAGAACACAGCTGTATGTGCCAGACCAAACACTTTCATCACACAGGTAGCACCAGGTGGCACGATTTTGAGAGCAGTATTGATATAACAGATTGGGCCACTGGACTGCAAATCAGGAGAGTGAAATGGCATTCCTGACTGCTGCTGGCTTCCTGCAAGACCATGGGAAAGTCACTGAACAGCTGCACACTCATAAAAGCAAGTTAAGTTCTTCTCTGTCTCAAAGAACAGAAAAAAAACCACAGGTTGCACGTTAACAAGAGTACCAGCACAGCGAATTACCATTTTTACTGCCATTTACTTTGGTGTGCAATGTCATGCAACAAACTCCAGTAACTCACAGCTCATTTTCAGAGAGAAAATTTGCCGTGGATCTTGGCACGTGTTAACTCTCACCAGGGCCACCTGATCCATTTCTCCGTTTGGTAACTTGCATTCAGAACAGAAGGAGGGTGCTAATACACAACAGTAACCAGAAAAAAAAAAAAGTTACATTCTCCCTATGTGAAAACTATCAGGAAATAAGAAGATAGAAAACAAAATACTGTATTGCCCTTCCTTTACACTCTTCCCCCTTCCTGCAGATTATCCCTCCCTGCAGCACTTTTGCTAATGTCATGAGTTTCCCCCCCAGTAACACCCTCCAACATCTGAAAATCTGAATTACAGTCCACAGATGGATGTGAATAAAGATGTTCGTAACAGTCATTTAAATTTAAATTTATAATATAGTCTTTTTTAAACGCAAGCCAAAATAACCAAAGGCTATATAGGCAAGGTGAACCTTAGTTACGCATCCCATGAGTCAATAACCATTAACTATATGGGATCAAACAAATGAGAGACCAATAATGAAATGGTCCGAGCAAAGTTATGTCCAAGATGCATTTATAACACCTGGGTGAGTTTGGGGGTGGTTTTTTTTGGTTTTGTATTTTGTTTTAAGGCTTTAAGAAAGCCCAAACAATTTCTGGTAGATTTACTGTAAGAAAAATAAAAGTCTGTATTGGATTATATTCTGCACAAGAGAAAATTAAAAGTGATTCATGACAAATCTTCCTGGCTGTTTTACAATGCACAGGGGTGAACAAAACCGAAAGGAAAGCAAAGGAATACAACTGACCTCACTGCACTTTCCTCTTGGGAGGACTAGTGGGCTTGCTTCCACTATTCTTTAAGGAAACCTTGAGGTAGTTTATGTATATCAATATACAAGTGACTACTGAACTCCTAAAAAAAAAAAAAAGCCTGCAAAACGGAAAATTCTCAGACAGAGGTGAAAAAAAACCTGCAACTATTAAAACCTGTTTGGGAAGACAGACTGCACAGCCCAGCAGCGCAGGCCTGGCGAGTCAGCCAGGCATGAACAGAGAAGCCCTCAGCTCTGAAGGAAGACAAAAGCTGCATGGCCACATATGTGGGCATGATTTGTTTCTATCAATATTTGCTTTCTCTTCACTTCTTGTTCTTACATCATCCTTCTTGCCCCAGAACCTGAACTGAATTAAACAACAACCACCAGCATCTGCAACACGAGGTCTGAACTCTTAGCCTTTCCACAGAGAGAGGGGCCAGCAATAAGAGAGCTTCCCTTTCGTAGGAGTTACATCAAACCACACAGATTTTAAACAGACAACAGATTGCATGACAAAAGGAAAGGTCAAAGATAAACATGTCTTACACAGGCACACAAACCGTAAGATCTAGGACCACCCTTTATCCTAGCAGGAAAAAAAAAGGGACTTTATTCCATAATTTCAGCCAAGCAATAAAGCAAAATCTGTATCGTCTTGCTGTGGGTATTTTCCTTGTGCCAGAGAAGCAAAACCACATACAAAAGCCTCATTTTGGAGCTCTAGGCTCCAGCATAAACGATTCTACGTTATTCCCAGCAAAGAACAATCCAAGAGGGACGTTTCTTTGCCTATCGCTGAGTGGGCACGTTCTTTCATGCTGCCTCCTCCTGGGCAGGCAACAGATGCCTGGCAATCCAGTCACAGGAGAATGTCATCTATTAGTACCACCAAATCCCCTCCAGTTCCATGCCCTGGCCCAGTTTAAAATATAAGATTCAATTAAATGAGTCTAGTCAGGGTTTAGAAGGTTTTCTGGGAACCTTTATCATCAAGCAGGAAACATTACAGCTTTAATAGGTTTGGGCTACCTTATTGTTTCCCATTGGGCTGACTATCAGGGTCTGAAACAAGAAGTAGAAGTTGCTTCTACAAAGCACTGGCTTTTTCAACCAAGAATGATGCCAACTGTTCATAGCTCGTGCATAGAATAGAAAAGAAACTTACTGGACTGCCAAGTCCTCTACTCAAACTCCTCCACATCTTGTACCTACTGAAAGTAAGAGACGTGGACAGTTATTTGTGGGTTGGTCCCAGTCATTTCAGGTGGTCTTCCAAGCACAGAGACTTTTCCAGGCTTTATCCCTGTGCTTCTCAATTCTACTCGCTGGATCCCTGAGAAGATTTGAGTCTCTTGACAGACAACCCCCTGATACAGAATTTGGCAGCTTCAGTAGATACTTGAGAATTTGGTTTTGGCCTGTGAGAATCTTCAAACTTTGCACAATTGCTCCTTCTTGTTTATTTCACTAGGATATTTTTTAAGTGTCAATATGGCAAACCTTCAGATAGGAGAATAAAATATAAACTTCTTTATCTTTTTCACCAAACATCTTAGGTTAAAAAAAACAAAAAAAAAGAATAGGAGATAAACCAGGACCTAAACGTTAAAGGCAAAAATATATAAGGCAGCTAAAGTGTGTGTGAACATAAGATGCTTTACAGTAATCACAGTATTGTAAATATTTCAAGTACCCTGATTACAGAAGTTGGTGACATGCATTCCAGTCATCACAGTTTTCTTGGTATAGAAGATGGGAATGACATTACACAGGACATATTAACACAGGTTTTATAGCAGTAGGTCACTAAAGCAAGAAAACATCCTCTTTTTCAAGAAGAGTCCATATTTACATATAAAGAAAAAAAGTCATGTACAGCTACATACATTTTCCCAAGGGCTTTTTGTTTGTTTTTATTTAAAAAAAAAAGAAAGGATCAAAAGGCATGCGTTTGGGTTAACTAAGGAACAAATTCATTTGTTTTCAGTAAGATTTAGCAACCCAGGACCTAAGTCTTTCCTGAGGTGAAAAAAGGCAAAAAGTTTGCTAAAGCATCAAAATCTAGCCAGTACATAGCACAAAATATTAACGCTACTGCCGCTGCAGGGCCTACCTGGCTGCACAACTACCCACAGTTATTTCCCCATATAAACAGGAAGTTAAAGGCTGAAAAGGGAATTGGTGGGGTTTCAAGTAGAAAGCTTTTAACACTTACCTTTCCCTTATACACTGGTTCGAATACCACCTCTTCTGCTACAACGCCAGCAAACCAGAAAAGGGTACACATACATGGACTGGGGATGCTGTTTGATCAGAAACAAACTAGTGAGTGGCATGCTGGTATTTACCAATAAATAACAAACATCCTATCTCCAGTTCCAAAGTACAGGTTGGAAGCAACTGTTGATACCAATAAGAGGTTTGTAGGATGTCACAGTCCTGCCACGTACAAACACAACACCTACATGGTTTGTTTTCTTCTGCTTGGTTTCTTTCAAGAGAAAGCAGCTCCTCAACAGAGGCTTCTACAGTACAGCAGGTAAACAAACATGAATATCTAACTAACTATGCTCTTTGGTCCATTTATCATACTCAGCACTCTTTGCTAGTGAAGGTCTATACCAAATGAGGAGAGTTCTCCTTTGAATTACTTAAATGTAAAGTTTACAGTAAATAACACGATTCCCAAGGAGAGTGCTCCAGGGCAAGCCAGTATAAAAGTCACATTCTTATTTTTTAACTGAAAAATGTCAAAGCAGGGCCTCCTAGGTTTGTAGAAAATATTTATGTTGTTATTCATATGTCTGAAAACCAGACGGGAGGTATAAGGATATTCACCATACAGATGCCAATAAAGAAAAGGAAAGGCAATTCAAACTCCACTTGTTTTTGCCAAGCTCTGAGAAGCCTCCTTTCTGACCACTGTTACATACTGCACCAATAATAAGTTCAGGCTCTCCAGCATGGAAAGTTTCAGAGCTAACCCAGCCTGCTCCTCCCAAGGTCCCCTACTACACTAAAACTTTCATAAGATTCACCTTACTTCACATAAATCTGACAAAGCTTCACAGATGCTTATCAACAAATAAAATTTCTCACGTCCAGAAGGTGCACCAAAAAAAAACCCCACAACCCAAAAACCACAAAATACAAACAAGCCCCAAAAACACTGCTTTCAGTGAGGACTCCAGCAATGAAATGGCTGCCATGTATTATTCCCATGTTTATAGACATAAATGCACTGTTACGCCTTTTTAAAAAAGGTATCTTTTCTAAAAGGCTGATGCTCACTAGGTGAGGGGAACACCTTGAAAGGAATGGTTTTCACCAAAATAATCCATGGTACTGGATTAACCTAAACTCAGGCAAAGGTAATTCACTCTGTAATTAAACTACAGCTGTGAAAGGATTTTGTAGTGCTCCCTGGCTAGACAGGCCATCCCATCTCACTGACTCTTCAAGTTCACTTGGCTGCTCTGCACATTAGAAGAAGTATTATTACTGCCAACAGTTGTCTTTGAACAAAGATAAAACCTGTATTTTTGATGCCAGAAATGTTTCTGCTAAACCTTTAGGAAAGCAGTTAAAATTCTGGCCCTGCATCAAGGCATGGGAAGAATCCACTGCCCTCATAGCCCTTTATTTTCTGGGAATCATGCTAGAAATGGGGTTTAGTTTTGGCAGTTTTGTTACATTAAGACCTCAGGCAAAAATTTTAGAAGCCATATGAAACCTTGTTAATCTGCTAATATGTGCTATTAAAATTATTAGAAGCAGCTTGCATCATAGGTTCAAATAAAACATGGCACAAACCGAAGTCAGCTTTTACTCTTGCCCAGTATATCAGAGCATCAGGATACAGTAAATTCTCAACAACAAATCCCAGCATCATATATTGTCCTGGTTTGTGGTAAAAGAGAACATACTTTCTCTTCAGTAATTTCACTTGTTAGCTAGGCCTCTTCTAACTCTCTGAAATGAACAGCATGTTATGCCTCAAAGTGGTTCGTTCAGAGTGATAAGACAGTTTGTGCGAAGGAATGCTATGCAGAAAAGCTCTTGATCATACTTACTGCTATAACCACCAAGGTCAGTTAATTTCATTATTTGCCCCGTTAGAGGGTCAGAAGCAGAGGGGCACAGAGGGGTCCCGCCTGCAGGGAGGAGCGGACAGGATGGGTGACCAAAAATTGACCAACAGGGTATTCCATCCCATTTGCCCCATGCTCAGTATAAAAGCTGAGGGATCAAAGGGTCAGCTCTCTTTCTTCAACGGACAACCTCCGAGGAGGACCCTGCCTATCCATCTGCCTTTGATCCAATCGGTGTGCTCCTGACTCCACCCGTGGAATCCAGTTCCCACCCCTCACTGAGTCCAATCTGGGACTTCCCCAGTGCCTGACGGTGACATCATCCTGGGAGCTTAATATGGTTTTGTATATACTGTATTATTTTCCTTTTTATCTTATTATTAATATTTCATTAAAGTAGTTTAGTTTCTTCTAAACTCTTAAATCTTTCTCTTTCCTCCTCCTCTCTTTGTATGAGAGGTTACGGAGGAGCATCTGTTGCCAGACACTGGACAATTCGGCCAAAACCACAACATACATCTTCCCTCATAAAGACATATGTTAACAGCTATATGATAACGTTTCCTCCATAGTCACTCTCAAGAAGTTTTTCATTAATATAATCCATTGAAACAGTTTCCTCTGGTGAGTTATTTGTGACTATCACAGGTGCTCACTGTGCTAAAAAGCCTTCTCTTTGCACGGCCTGTGCCTGAACAGAAGTCAATGGCGAAACTATCGAAGCCGCTTCGGAAGAAATGCCCAGCAGTACAGCTGGCTGAGATATTCCTGGAATATCCACTTGTGCTTCAGGTAGGTGAACATATGCTATTAACAGCACCTGAAGGTTGCTGGGCTCTCATTTGCTCTTCATTTCCATCTATTCAAAGCACCTCTTCAGCTCCTTTAGTGCATTTAGTTGCCAGGAACATCCTTCCAGGTCATGGTATCCAAGTTCAACCTATCTTTTTCTTTTCTTTCTAAAGTATCTTTAAAGCAACTCTTCACCACTTTACTTGCCTTTTTGCAATCAGAAGTTTTCTAGAACAAGGGATCTTTTGACATATACTTTTCTAATTACAAATAATTAGGGCAAAGATTTATTACCTGCACTAGTAAGTCCTTTTCCCAGTTGTTGTTCAGTATGTTGCAGAGACAGTAAATGCATTTAAAGTTCTTTCATAGGGTTGTGTGTTGCCCCAGGTTTTTATTCTACAGTATGATTTATATGAGCACCAGGGCAATTCACACTTCAAATTATAGTATCTGTCTGTCATCTTCCTCAAACATATCTAGTCAGCCAAGCAAACCTGGAAGCTCCTTTTTCACTACAAAAAAAAAAAAAAAAAAGTCTCCATTATCCGGATTAATTAACCATGAAGGTGATCTCCCCTCGAGAACTTACTCAAAACTTTTAGTGTGGCAACTCTAACTTTTCTGAAGCAGTCAGTATACTTTTGTCACACTCAAACTCTCCCAAAGCTTACTTTCATTCCCTGTCACTTGTATAAAGGGATTCCCTTATCAAAGGTTTGATTTTGCTTTTACACATGCAATATTTGGGTGTTTCCCAGAGAGCTTTACAGGGCAATGTGCATCTTCAGAGGGAAATAAAAAAGCATGAGAAAGCAGCAAAGAAAACAATATGCTGGAGACTATAAGAGATGAAAGAAAAAGCCATTTATCATTACTACAAATTTCAAAGCTTTCTAACCGATAGCCATCACCCTCAGTTTTAATTGTCATGCCATTATGGAAAAATCAGATGAAACAAGGACTAGTAAAAGATAGCAACTTCCTTCCAGTAATTAGACCTTTGTGATGGTCATGTTAGAGCATTGGTAATAACCATGGAAGTTTCATATAAAAGCTTTTTTCCATTTTTCTTACAGTTGCCCAAAGCAAAGTACAGTGGACACGCTGTCTGTCCCTGCTTTCAAGGTACAAAACAAAAAAATATATTCCCCAATTCCACACACCTTGCTACTATTTTGAAATAAGTAATTTTACAGTGGATCCTTCTAATCACACAAAGCACTCCTCCTGTAGAACACCTCATTAGAAGGCACAAGGTTTCATTTTTGAAGGGAGATTTCTGTATTTTATGTTTGGTCAAAAGGCCTGTGAATTGCTAAACAGTTCTTTAATTATCCATTTTTAAAAGTTCAGTAAGATGATCACAAAATGCTTGAGACTGGAACGGACATCTGAAGGTCATCTAGCCCAATGCCCCTGCTCAAGCAGGGCCACCAAGAGCCAGCTTCCCAGGACCCTATCCAGGTGGCTTTTGAATGTCTCCAAGGATGGAAACTCCATACATAACCCCCCCAGTCAACCTGTGCCAGTGCTTGAAAACCAGAAAATTAACTTACTGTGAGAGTTGTCAATTTGTGCCCATTACCTCTTGTCCTATCACTGGGCATTACTGAGAAGAGCCTGACTCCCCCTTCTTCATTTCCCCCCACCAGGTATTTATACGCATGGATAAGATCCCACTGAGCCTTGTCTTCTCCAAGCTGAACAGCCCCAGCTCTCAGCCTCTCTTCAAACAAAAAGATGCTCCAGCCTCATAGTCATCTCTGTGGCCCTGTACTGGACTTGTTCCAGTATGTCCATGTCTTTCTCATACTGGGGAGCCCAGAACTGGACCCAGCACTCCAGGTACAGCCTTGCCAGTGCTGAGGTGAGGGGAAGGATGACCTCCCTTGACGTGCTGGCAACACTCCTCCTAACACAGCCTAGGAGGCTATTGCAAATTCTCTAAGATGAACTATAAGAACTCCATCTCCTTCAACTCCCATAAATCTGGGCTGAGGGAGGAAGTTTAATACACATTCAGAAGCCATAGGAACTGGATTATGACCAAAAAGATATCTGCAGAGTAACTTTCTGACTGGCAGTACTTCTAAGATTAGCCTAGGTTATACGAACAATATCCTATGGTGAAGCATTGTCTGTGTCAATAGGATACAAGATGTGAGGTTAATACCATACAAAAAAAAAAAACCACATTCATTTAAAACTTTTGTTAATGATAAGTGATATCCCTCATCTTCTATGTGGTAAACAGACAATATTTACATGTGAGGTAGGTGTCACCTGAGATTCAGAGCTCCAGGGAAGCAGCAGTGCCTTGTTAAAAAGGGTAAAAGAGTGTTATTCCCTAATGTGCAAGTTCTTTATGTGCATAAATTCACTTTTATTTCCATTTAGATTTCACACAGAAACTGTTGGATATGGAGCAACTGCAGAGAGTCCAGCAAAGGGCCATTAAGATGATTAAGAGATCGAGGCATCTCTCCTATGAGGAAATGCTAAGAGAGCTGGGGCTGGACCAGACGACCTGCAGAGGTCCCTTCCAACCTCAGCCATTCCGTGCTTCTGTGAAGATGTCAGAGTTCATATTTCTCAGCTGTGAGTGACTGGGAAACGGACTTTGACACATCATTCATAAAAATGAAGGATACTTATTCCTCTAATGAGGTGGCGAGTAGAAGGTTAAATGTCAAAGAAAAAACCCATAGCTGCTAAAGCAGCCAAGAGTCCAGAAGCTGAAACTAATGTCTCAACTGACACGAAGAGAGGTACATACCCTTCTGTACTACGAACAAGTGGTTTTGAATTCACTCTTCCTTTCCTCCCTGTACCAAAAGTAACCTCATCTCACTACGCTCAAGAGATAATATTTTAAAGTCATTTTCCCTTCCTAACTACTGATAATGTAAAGACAAATAGTTTTAAAGATGTTACAGTTAACAGAAACTATAACCACCTTATCGCAGGAAGCTTTTCTTAAAAAGGATGCAGAAAGATCATTCAGTGATAATCTAAACCAAACTTCGGGTTGTGCACACAGAGTATCCGAGTAACTAAATATTTCACCAACTGCCTTTGCCAGTTCTCTGCTTGTTGATAGAGCCAAGCTCCCTTGTAGCTACTGCACGCCTTCTGGTCCGGCTGCACACAAACACCTCTATGATATTTACCTGAGCCACTATAACTCATTAGGCAAAACACTCCTAAAATAGCTCTCTGCTGCTGATTTGTAAGATAGATAGGATCCCCTAACCAACACTTTACTGCACTGAAAACACACACCCCTTGCCCACTCGTGTGACACAGAACAGCAGGTCTCTCAGGGAAGAAAATAATGCTCCTACACAGATTTGGGATGTACATCTTTAGTACTACCAGTGTGATTTTTAATATTATGACTTACTCTAATTACACCAGAAAACTAAGTTAAACAGATTTTACATAAGGCAACCTAGATGTGTTTGTTACTGGAGAAATCTCATTTGTAAGAGAACACGAGAAAAAAAATATGTACATGAAAAGGCTCCTACTTTGTTTTTCCAACGATAAAAAACAACCATACATACATATACAGAAAACATTTTAGACTACACTTCTGAATACACAGCAACAGAACAGTAAAGTGTTTCTTGTGAAAACAGCCACACAAACTGAAAAGTCCCTTTTCACTTGCTAACCGAGAGCACTGCAAAATAGATGTGTGCTTCGCTCAGTGTTAAAAATAAGAAATAATGCTGTCCTGTCCTAAGCTGCGTAACATCAGATATAACAAAGCAGTTTAAACCAAAGAGAAATCATGCACTGAAAAAGAACGCCGGAATTGTAAGTCCTAGGATGGCAACTTGATTCACAGTTTACTCAAGCTAATGAAAAGACTCCATCTCCCGCAGATTTCAGTGGGTTATGAAACAGGTCCTGCAGAGGGAAACGTTCCAAGTCACAAACAGCAACGCCATATTTTGATACCTAATTGCCACCACTGCCTATGAAGAAATCCCTGGTGTAAAATAGAGAACAAATACAATAATCTCGCTTTCTCATTTTAAAAATGGCATGAAAGGAACAATAAAAGAAAGTTATTGAAGAGAACTAGATTGTTCCCAGCTGTTATCATAAAATACTACAGCTGTTCGTGTCATTGCAGCTAATGACCAGTTGCACTTTTTCAAAGATTTTAACACAGTATGACCATTGTAATCTACATCAAACTGAAACTTGGCAAGCATCATGGAAAAAAGACTAAAAAATTATTTAAATCCTGTTTGATTTAAAAAAATAAAATTCTGTTCATGGGGGATTTTGTGTTTGGGGCAGATAGGAAGGGGTTTTCTATGAGTGGTTCTGCATTCAAGTTGTCAATTATGTTAAACTGCTTTTAAAATGATGGTAAATAAGAGGTATTAAATTACTAAAATTGTCTTTTCCAGTAACAAAGGCAGAATTCAGCCAAGAAATCCCAAATTTGTTGTTGAAAAGAGATGTGCTGCGTAAAACTATCTCAAGTCCAAAGCAGATGATGAAACATCTTTTCTCTGGAGCTAACACAAGGGTGGCCTTCCCCATCTAGAAGCTTTTAATTGTTTTGTTCACTGTACTCTATGCGAGCCAAATCTGATTTTTCATAAAGATTCAAACACACAAATGCAAAGAAAAGGTTAAAGTAGAAAAAAACCCACATACATAGATGCAGAAAGAATTTTCAGATACAGCTCCCTGTACTGGAGAATTACTCCTTGACAGATGGAGAAAAAGCTAGCATGTATTCCCACAGAAAATCTCCACAGAGAACATGAGAACATAGCATTTCTAACTCACTCATGTCATTTCTAGAGAAAAGAGTATATACATATACAAGGGTATATGTTACTCTCTAGCCAGGTGCCTTCCCCTCCAAAATCACCCATATAGAACTATAAGATCAGAAAGAAGCCACAAGCTCNACTACCATTCATTTTATCTGTTTGTCCACTTTGGGACAGAAAAATGCTTCCAGAGGAATTGCAAACACTTGAGAGAGACTATCACCTAATCATACACAGCAATCACCCATCTTCATAGGAACTAATCTGGGACTCAGTAACAAGTAACCAACACAGACACAGCAAAAGAACAAAAAAATAAAGCATCCCAAAAGAGAAAAATAATTGTTAAAGAGGTACTTATAACCAAATACAGCAATGGAAAACATGTTAGAAGCTGAGCCTCTTTTTCACACTTTGGGCCACTTATCTAGACCACAAAGGATTTCTTTCCAAATGATGGTTACTTCAAAACATGAATAACTCAGGAACTTTGCTTTATCCGGCCGTAGTTTTACTGAGCTGCCACCATCAACAAGTTAAAAAAAAAAAAAGTAGTTTAAAAATTGTAGAACTTGCCTTCAAGATGCTCACAAAAGCTTAAACTGAAAAATAAAATCTAATCACACACTAAATTAGGCCAAAAACCTGTAGTTTGAATTCTATTAATTAAGCCTATTGAACAATGCCCAGAGTGAATGTTTGGCTGTCTGCAGCATCACATCTGCACAACCCATTATTAACACATGTTATTTTCACCATTCCAATCAGAAGTTCAAAGTGCACTTCCTTTCTTGTGGCAACACTGTGGAGGCTTGATATTTTTGTATAATTATCAAGTATCAGATACAACATTATAGCAGAATTTGCTCCATAGCAGGTTAGTTACACTTTTTCGCTCCACTCCATCAGTTCTACACTGCGCAACAGTCAGGACAGCTCAAGGAAAGTATTCTGGCCAACAGAAATCTGATGCAATAAAACACCTAAGCTACATGCCTCCAAAAGATGGGACCAAGAAAGAGAACATGGTGTAGAATACTGGTATTGCTATACCAATACCTGTCTCCATCAGTACATGTTTAATCCCATTACAGCACTTCTCAATTTTGAAAGCCTTGTAATGAATCAGACTTCAGTTAGTTTATTAAGCCACATATGCCTATCTGAAACATGGAAAAATAACTGATACTATTGCTAAGATTTAATGCAGCCACATTATAGCACAGTTTTTCCTTCTCTCTTTCTTTACTACAGAGAAATTTGTATGATCTCTATGCAGACTAGGGTCTGCACCTTTTATGCTTAGAGTTTAAGGTGGGGGTTTTAATGTTCACTCATCTATGGTGAACTTCAGAGGTTTTTTCCAGCAAATACTACCAGTTTCACCAACTCTTCCCTCCCCTTGCTAATTAACTTCTGTGTCTGATCGCAGATACCAAAGCATGCTTATACCACCTCTCTTCTCAAGTTAGCCAAAAAACACCACTGTCTATGCTCGCCCTCAGGGCCTTTTGCAAGCTACACAAGTTCAAACCAACAGTCACACTGCAAGTTTCCAACACTACTGCTAAGCAACCTGCAAGCAGCAGATGAACTGCAAAATAGAGACATCCTTCTGTGACAAGTTGGGTTGAGCTTGGGCAGTACGCTGATAGCGGAGCTATTGACTGAAAAGAAAGCTACGGTGTCAGCAGCTGGCTGCGGAATTACAACAGAAGTCAGAGGAAGAGGCAGAACATACTTCCCCTATTCTCACGTGCTTCCCCAGGCACCTACAGATGCCTACAAACACACCGAAGGAAAGACATCACGTTCAGTGAACCTCTCGCATTGGGTAAACGCACCCAAAGCACAACTACCAGGCACCACTGAGGCGGCTCGACATTCTTCGCAGTAAATATAAGAGCAACATGGGGAGAAAGGTTGGCAGAAGTGTAGGAAAGGAATAGACAGGAAAAGAAAGGGCATATTGAAACACAAGAGGGAGAAGGTCTTAAAAGAACAACTCACTGAAAACAAAAGGAAGCTGCAACAGAAGTTCAGTACAGCACAGTTTTATTTCTAAGTAGAAAGAGGCTTAAGTGGTAGACAATCCTCAAGCTAAATGTTTTCAAAAACTTGATGAAATACACACAAAAAGGAAAGAATACCATCTACGCCTTAAGCGCATGCAACCTCCAGGCACCCAGGAATTAACTAAGGCCACTACTTTTGACCTCTGGTGACCTTCCCCTCTCCAGCTCCAAACATAAATGGTATTAGTTGGAAATCAGTTGGAGGTTGTGTTGGCATCATAATTCAACCTTAAATAAGACAGTCATGTTCTCCTCTCATACAGCAGTGTTGCCATATCAACGCTAACATGCCCAACCTTGCTTATAAAAATAGACATCATAGTCAGTTGAAAATGCACGTAAATGACTGTCAAGGAGGTACCATTCCGGAGGTGTTATTTCAACAGTAGCGGCTTTCTAGTGGAGGAGTAAGTAGGGTAGGAATAACTAGTTCAGATTTTTATCTTTAAAAGAAAAATTTACCATCATAGCATTTATTGTATCCCTGTTCCTCCAAATGTGATCTTCCACCTCTTCCTTCATTTAATAATTAAAGGAAATCAACAGGAGCATACCTGGGGTACAACCTCCAGCTATAATAAATCCGAATCTACATCCTGAGTGGCAGATCGCTCAGTGAGCCACGCACTTACATGAACTAGGCTGCACATACGCTATAAAATTCTTCAGAACTGGGATGATACTTTCCACCATTATTGATTGAGTAGCCATAAAATTATCTTTTATGGGGGAAAGTCAAGGTAAATGACTGATTATCAGAAGAGGAAATGATTTAAGTGTTCAGCTGAAGAACAATTACGCAATTGTAACTTGCATTTCACTCGAGAAACCACATACAAAAGAATATAAGAAGGCACCTTTTCACGAATAGGATTTGAAGTGGCTTTTACTTCAGAAACTTGTGGCTTCTCTTATGGCATGCTTGAGAAAAGCGTTTGCTTAACTTTGTATCTTAAAATACTCTTAAGGAAGTACTTTTCTCCGCATTCTTTAAAGCTATAAAGAGGGAACTGTCCCCCACTACATGCTGCTTCAACACTACTGGGAAGCTTTGGACAAATTAATTTAAATTTGGTACTCCATTTAAATATGAATATCATAGTCCTGCATTTGTACTTTAAGTAGGAGCCACTGAGCAAAATAGAAAAAACTCCAAAGTAATCTTATTTTTTTTTTGAGTGTCCAAGCTCCAGGTACTTATTTATTGACAGTACCCATAATGACTTCTGACAGAAAATCCTTTTAGAAACACTAGCTGGGAAGGAATGTTACGAGTTCTGGAAGTCATGGAACTATAAAAAATAATTTAAAATATCAAGTCATGTAATCAAAGGTAAACATATTTTGCACTTGATCTTCCTGCCACAACCTGCACAGAAACGCAAGCATAACTGTGCAACATCTATCATCTCTAAGTGGCATGCATGCGATGGAAGTAGATACCATCCAGTTTGGGAATGGATAGCAGACAGGAAACAACTGTTCTCTACAACATCCACCTATGGAAAATGACCTCAACTGGCTCATATTTTCCAATGAAGTTAAATGTTGATAGCATCCAGCATGAACTCTTCTTTCAAGTTTCTCACCACCAACAACGTTATCAAAACCACCAGCTCTCTTGCTAGGCTCAGCCAAAAAAAAAAGCAGGAAACAGAAGACAGCTGTAGCCAATGTGGAATTCAGATGTACACAAAAGGTTCTCAGCACACAAACAAGGTAAGTTTGTCCCCCACCTCAGAGCAGTCCTGAGGCTCAGCAAGCCGCTTTCAACATACAGAGCGTGAGAGCAAGCCTCCCGCCTATGCCGTGCAGCAATAGCTACATACGAAAGGCACCCTTCAGCGCGAGCACCATTTTTCCCCTATGCCTATACAGCAAAGGACTTGTTTCGCTAAAGGGCTTATTTACAAAATGATCTTAATGACTAAGAGGCTCAGTGAGTTCACAAATCAAAATAAATCACCAGCTTTATTACACAAGCATAACTGTCGAGTGCTGTACTTTGGTTTTGTTTCAGTTTCTCATTACTACATTCAGAAGCCTTTACAAGTGCTATATACCCACCACACATACATACAGGCTTACGCAGTTTAAACCACGTAAAAACTGCAATACCCAAGCAGCTTCCAGCTGACAGAATCCACTGGTCGAACAAGTATTAACTTAGTTTTGACCATGAGGTAAGAATAAAGTGGTTACATATAAGAAAATAACACAAGAAAATAACAAGCCACCCTCACTTTCTTTCCTAAGCAACCATAAAGCCTATGCAAACATATTTCATTGTTTTCTGTTCTCAGCTGCATCTCATATGGCTTGCTTCACGGAGGTACCAGGGGATCTGTGATTATAGAGTTACCAAAGCTGAGGTGGAGGAACACCCATCCCTTCAAATGAGGGTGAAAGTGTACAGAGGAGAGCAAATAATCCACAGCTGTACCAGTGCCACCTTTCTGACACAGATGAAGGTGGATTCTCTAGTTAATAACACTCCTTAAACCCAGATGCAGGCTTCCCCAAAGCAAGCAAGTACATTCCTAAGTACTACAAGGATAAATTAATTAAAAGAAAAAATAGAGTCAGCTTTCCTATGCCAATAGGAACAGCTACAAAGCAACTCCGTCCTTTCCTTCAAGATCATCAGACAGATATGGATCTTCAGCACCCTGAGAAGAGGTGGGCACATAACCATTTAATCTACTGTCATTAGACAGCTATAACTATCTAAGTAACACTAGTCCTTGTTATACATTTCCTGACGCTCAAACTTACACCAAAATATATACCAAATTCACCAACGATGCTGACGTTCAGGTCATCACACAATTACTCAAAAACCACAGAAGGGCAGCCCAGCACTTGCAGGATACATCTATGCTGGAAAAATTGCATTCAATTCCCAGAGAGACAGAGGCAGGCTTCTGCAGTACACTGATGCTGGATTCCAGCCTGGAGCACGAGCCTTTGGCGAGTACGCACAAGTCTCCCTGGACTAATGGAAACTCCAAACTTAACTGCTAATTCCCATTATTGACAGCAATTTTACCTTTCATGAATCTGAAATTAACACTGATGGCTAACATATTGATCATGAGCTGGCATTCATATTATATTACAAACAACCGCCAGCCTGAACATTAGAAGACAATTAACAGTGACACGGTTAGAAATTCAGGGGCAGCAGAGACCAGCGTCTAGGTTTTTTGCGTGTTGTCAATTGTTGATATAACGCAACACACAAGAGGAAAGGAGATTGCCAGCACCAAGGTTCACAAGCCATGGCAGCATCCCATCTAAACAGCTGTGATGGAAGGATTTCATTAAAACGCCACTTCCCCTCAAAGCAAAAAAAAATAAAAAAATAAAAAAAAAAAACAGGGAAAAATAAATCACAAAAAACACTCACAAACAAACCACTCAAAAGCACGTAACCATCTGACCTGCTCTGAGGAATCAAAACAATCATTGTACCTAGCTAAGAGCAAGATTTCCAAGAAATAATGCCTTTACTTCTTTGCATGACTACTCCAGTTCACTTTCAAAGTTTTTATTTAGGATTACTCTGCTTTAGAGCAGTATTTCTAGAAGGCAGTAATGCAACACTGAATATTTTGAGGAGGTCAAGTAACATGATACACAGCTTCTCCCTCCTGGTCAGCGGGGTTCAAATCTTGCTAATGTCAGTAGTGCCCAAAAGCTGTTGACATCAGACAGCTGTTATGTGACCCATGAGGAATGAGCCAGTATCCCCAGTCCAGTTTTTCCTGGACAGGTATTCCTACCTTCACAAGAACAACCAAGCCCATGCTCTGGCTAGCAAGTCTCAGGAGTTAAAAGCAGAGTGGATAAGGAACAGCTTTCTCAGTCCTGAAGAACAAGAACTTAGACAGGTGAAGGCTGCCTCATACCTCTAACAAAAAAGCAAGGAAATTTTATTTGTAAATACATCAAGTCAGCATTTGCCACAACAATACATCGTCCTGAGCCTTGATCCTGCAAACCTCTGAACGCACAGGTTATCTCATTTGCAGTCAACAGACCATTCAAAGCATTTCTCCTCTACAGGATCACAAAATCCAGAGAGTAAAGGTGACTTGTCTAGTTTGCATCATAACATGGGTACCACCTTAAGGAGACCACAGAGTAAATAAAAATGTACTTCTCAAACTGTAACTACATCCTCTGGATTCACATACAGGGTCTTCTTTCCCTTTAACTCAACAGAACACAATTTTGTCAACTTCACTAAGAGTTAATTTGCTTCTGAAAACTTAATGTTGCACACAGACATTAATTTCTTCTTTACACTGCTAACTGCACAACAGTGGCAGATCCAAAAATTTCACTCCAATCTTCAAATGTAATTGTGTGTAAGCTGCATAACAGAGGCGGGAGAAGACGAGGACCTTATAAACATTCGGGGCTCTTGAGCCTTTTTCCCCCCTTCTTCCAAAAGCGTGGTTTACTTTTGATTCAAACCAGCTTAAGCGCAGTTCAGACAATTCAATAAGAAAAACCAAAATGAGTGCGAGATGAAGCCCTCACCAATGGAAATACCCTCCTTCTCAGTATATTCGGGGTTTTGAAGCATGAGAAGACAAAAAAGAAAGCCCACAGCAACCCGGCCAAGAGGCAGCTCTCAGCCACAAGCCATCTGCACCAAGCTGCTGGAAGCGTAACCTCCCCAAACCCACCCCGCCGTTACGCAACGGTGCCGAGCCAGGATTTTCACCAGCCAGCCCGGAATTGTTGTTAGAAGGAGACATCTTCTGTCATGCACCAGTAAATCGAAAGGGTTTAAAAAAAAAAAAAAAAATAGAGCAGCCAAACACACACAATAAAAACAAGCAAAAAAAAAAAAACCAACACGTGCAAACAGAGAGTATAATCCAGAGCCCGCACACATATGCTAAAGCCATTTCCTTTCCAAGTAAGGTTTTATATGATACTCTAACTTTTCAAAAGTTATATCTCACCAACGTCAGGATACCTGTTTTTCCTCGTTAAAATACCAAGGCTTTCCAACTACTTGCGTAAGTGCTTACCAGGTGCCTTTTTTTTTTTATTATTATTATTCTTTCTTATTCATTTAACATTGCAAGCCTATTTCAGTTGCTCATCTCAAAAAGGTACAAGTCATGTCCTACAGCAAAAAAGCAACAAAGTAATCTTTTCCTATCTCTATCATTATTGCCACCAATTGTTTTCTTACTCGATTTCCTTACAGTTTATACAAAGGCAGTGTGAAGTGTCTGTGATATAGCAAAGAATAATCCTATTAAGAATCAGTTTACTGTGTACTACTCTCTTCAGATGCTATTTTAAGAGCTTAAAAATACTTCAATATTTATTAAAGGACCGAACCAGTTAAACAAATCTCTATGTCTCCAGTGAAACGAGGACATCATGAGGCAACAGTCACCAGGTGAGATGGACACCTAAGCAGCACGAAGCTTTTGTTCTTTTTGCTCAATACTTTAACTCAGTTGAACAAAGTTGATTTGTGATTTTGTTGCGTTATAAAAATATCTAACTGCATATACTGCCAAGTTTCCTTAGAAATGGTGCTTTCAGATGTTTGAGATGTTACATGTGTGAAAAATGCAATGAGTAATTACTGACAAAACACATTAAGATGTGCTGAAACCATGGACGGTCTTGTAAATATAGAGATAAATCCTATTCATGATGAGCATTGACTCAAGCCAAAGGAAGTTCTGACAGCAAAGACCAGGACATATGGTCATGTGTTAGGACCAAGGCAGATTTAAAAAAAAAAAAAAAGTTAGCCACAATCATGAAGAAGTCTCCCCAACAGGATGGCCATTTGTTGTTCCTACAGAAGATAAGCATCAGCTAAGCATAGCTGTTTCAGGCTTCTAAAGCCCACTCTTAGTGTGATATAACAGACTGACTACTTCAACAGGCAGTAAATATTCCAGGTATCAGAAGATAAAGGTGAATTCCCAAGTAATTAAAAAAAAAATATATATTATTGTGCTTGTAATTACATTTCTTACAAGATCTAAAGATCTACAATTTCATTTGGAGGGGAAAAGAATTAAGAGGGGAAAAGGAATAAGAAGGCAGGTGCAAATATAAATACAAAACCATAAATAATATGCCTTTCCAAATAATATTTACTTAGAGTGTTTAGTTTTGGTGTACAGTCAATGTAAATACAAAAGTGTATATATTCCAAGGCCATTCCAATTTCCAGCCTCCTGGGTTCTGGAAGGATGCACACCGCATCTGGGATTTGTGCTTTCCACCATAACTCTCTGGATTGGTCTAGGGATTATAATCTAACCATATGAAATACACTGTATTCACCGGCCATGCGGGCAGTGCAGAAGGCAGAAAATAAAAAATTTTTTAAAAATAATAGAAATAAACCCCCACACAGACAAAAAAAACCCAATCCACTAAAAACGCAGGCACGGAGAAATGCACATGTGCAATTTGAATCAGGCACTACCCCAGTAACTGAGACCTTGCTCTGTACTGCGGGGCACAACGTGTTGTTAATCCGCACGCTAATTTGTTTATCCGGCCGAGGCTCGCAGCTCACGCACGCGTACCTTCCAAACCCAGCAAAAAAAAAATAAAAAAAAAAAATATTAAAAAAAAATCATGGAGCCGGTACGTGCTTGTGCCGAGCACCCCCACGCACATACATCTGCACGCACACGCGAGCGCAGGGCCACGCTACGCCTGCCGGATAACTTCACATCCACGCAGGCCGGGCCGTCGGTAAGAGACGGCGATGGAGGAGGAGGAGGAGGAGGAAGCAGCAGCCTTCGCCGCCTCCCACAGCGCCCGCGGCCCCCCTGCGCCCACGGCTCCCCCCGCACACGCACACACAGACCCGGCATCCCCGCCGCGGGGGCGGCCCTGAGGGGAGGGGGCCGCTGGGCAGCGCAGCCGATCTCCCCGCAGCGGGGTTCGGGGTGGTTTGGTGGGTTGTGGGGTGTTTTTTTTGGGGG
>VXBO01007893.1:901705-914655 GCA_013400135.1 Rhinoptilus africanus
CTCAGGGTGGCTGCGGCGGCCCGCACGGCGGGGAACCGCGCCCGGTGGCCGCGCCTGCGTGCCGGGGCCGCCCCGAGGGGGTGCGGGCGGCCGCCGAGGGGGTGCCTGCCCCGAGGTCGGGGGCGGGGGGTGACCCCGACGCGGTCACTCGCGGGCACCGGCAGAGGCGGGGCTGGCCTGCACGGGAGGGCAACTGGGGAAACAGCATCCTTCGCTCTGGGGGGGTTGCTAATGCCCCCCCGTTGCGGATAAGAGAAAAAAATGCATCCGTCCCCCCTCACGGAGCATCTTCCCCGGCGCGCCCGGCGCAGGTCGGCTTGCCGAAAGGGCTGGCAACCGGGCCGTGCTGCGGGGGCCCGTCCAGCCCCACCGCCTCCTCGCACTGGCCAGCAGGGACAAACCCAGCGGCCAGGCGTGGGGCGTGAAGTGCTCACTGTCCCCGGTTGGAAGGGGACAACTCTTACTTCGTGTTTCTTTGGGCACTGGAAAGTCATTTACATCGGTGACGGTGTTCCCCATCGTTCCGGACAACATAAATATTGTTTAGGGCTTGTTTATACATGTAGTTGTTCAGGAGGAGCTATTCCTGACTAATTTCATGACTAATTTCCAGAGTAAGGCTGAGCTGTTCCGGTTTAGTTTAACACTGTGCGTTTTAATTAAAGAGGAAAATAGGGCGCACCTCTTCTGGAAGGGGGATGTTTACAGAGTTGCTGTTGAATAACTTCTGTGTAGATGAGCCAAGAATCAAGAGACACCTAGCCCGGCTTCCCATTCCCCTCCAGGGTGGTGTACGAGTTGCTTGCTTAGCAAGTGCTGTTGCTTTAGAAAGCCACAAAGAAAATAAGATGGCAGTTATGACACGTATTCCCTGCTTTGATTTGCCTGACATTTTTAGGGGACATTTTGTTGGCTGTCCTTGTGGTGTTTTCACTGAACATGGGAGGGCATTGCATGCGGCTGACATTCAGTACAACAGCATGAGTTCTCGGCTTGTTCCGACAGCTGTGGGGAGCTCCATGTGGTGGGACCATCCCTTTGTCCCACGAGCACAAACTAGCTGGGCGAGAGAGTTCCCATCCGAGGCTCCTATCGTGATGACGATGAATGGAACAGAGCTAGGGCTCGAGCAAGGGTATTTTATATATGCCCAAACAAATCCTGAAGCCCATGAGAAGTACGCAGAAGGCTCCTCATATGTCAGGCATACTTCATGAAGCACCAAGTGCACGTAAGAATCTGGACAGAAAAACCTCTGGATCTTCATCCCTGCTGCTGGGAAGCACGGCTTAGCGGCACTGGCTGCTTGGACACGGAAGGAGAAGCAGCGTGTTAGGAATGCAGTATGGCCAGTAAGTTCAGGTATTGCCTGCACCTCGTGGGCCACAACTTCACGAGACACGGAGGACCAGTTTGGATCCGTTCTTCTGTGACTGCAGGCTGTTTGTGAGTCATCAGGATTCTTCTTGATAGGCTGCAACAACCAAGGCACTGGGTCTCTCCAGCTTACGCTTGCTCCCCCGTTAGTCACAGGACAAGACTTCAGCTCTGATTTTTTAACAAGAAAGTATGATTATTGTTGCTGGTATATAAGGCCACCCAGTGTCACAACTCCAGCATGCTTGTATTAATTCTGAAACCTATCTAGGACATTTTTTAACAATTTTCCTTTGCTTCTAAGTTTTCAGTTATAATATGCAGTCCAGGCTAGATAAAGTTCTTTCATTTTATCTTCTGGAGGGTCTCTGTTATGCATCTGTTGAATGCTTTTAGTCTTCCTTTCCAAGGTATAATTCCCCTAAAGCTAATTTCTTCTTTAGGAGTTTTCAGATAAGCTTTCCTAAGACAAAGGTGAGTACCACTGCCGAATACCACGCACCATGTCACTTCTGCAAGGTACGTTGCAGCCAAGATTCAGATCACAGGCGTAAGACCTCATGACTACTCTGTCACGGTGTGGTGCAATCTTAACCCCATGACATGTTTCAGGAGCATTTGCAAAATCCTTATCCTTGCAGTGAGGGAGGGAAAGGAAGAGAGAGAAATCACTAAACACCTTCTTTGATCTCTCGTAATGGTAACAGACTGTATTCTGTTCTGTATTTCAGACCTATGTTAGTAGTAAAGGTTGTATAACTGTTCCTTATTACTTAAATCTGTCCTTTTCCCCCGTCTGCACAGGTGGTCCTTCAGCTTTTTCTCACAAATACCTCCTCTACCATAAAGGGATTTCTTTCTCATGGGATCTGAGTCCTATTAGATTCCTTCTTCTCACTTAACAGCAGGAGGAGAACATGAAGATCCCATCTTTGAATGGAAAGAACACAGTCTGTGGATTCTGGGAAAATTCTCATGCACTTGACCTCTTGCATCACCAGTCCCTAGTAGCATGGTTAGTCATTTCACCCCCCAGTGGAGCACAAGCCCAGCATGATACATTGGAAGCTCTGATCTTCTGAAGAGCCATCACTTCTGATCACAGATTTTGGAGACAAAGTCTGTGAGAGCTGGGGGAGAGAGAATTTTTTTCAAGTCCGAAACAAGTCAGTCCCCACCTCTTTGCCTCAGATGAGCGATTCTTTTTCATTTTAGCTGAGAGATGACAATTCCTTTAAGCTCACAGCACCTCCAGAAAGCAGCAGCATCCAGCTGAAGTGGAAGGAGGAATAAATGCCCATACAATGAGAAGGCAGTAATTTTAAGCCAGGGTTTCATAAAGATGTACAGACTAGCAGATTCCAAACTTTGTCGTAGGTCCCATGAAAAATTAGCCATCGGGTTGCCTGGATTTTATTTCAGCAGCAAGACGAAGATTATCTTCTAGAAATACGACCATATGTTTGCACACTGACTCAACCAATTAAGATACTGTTTTAAAGTATTGATTGTAGGAGATACCGTTTAAAATTTTAATCATTATTATTAGAGGAAAAACTGTTTTAACTACAGACATTCTGTCCTTCGCGCATTAGCTTTTAGCCCCTGGAACTTCTGGCTGCACATGTAATAAATGTAAGTTTGACAGTATCTTGGAAGTAAAGGAGAGTTAGAGAGTGCTCTTGAGTATTATGAGGGCTGCATGGAAAATATGTGCAACGAGGCTAGTCTGGATAGTGGTGCTGCCTTAACTGATTATTTTCCTGATTCTTCTTTCAAGAGAGATTTGTGATTGTTTCAGCTTACTTACCTTCAGTATAAAAATTAATGGGGATTCTTAACATCTGTGTATCTAAATTCATTGCCTAGGCCATAATTTCTGTAACATAGCTGTCTACAAGATAAGACCACTACGTACTACTCTATGTTGATAGTGCATCTTCAGGAAGTGCTCCCTGGTGGACTCAATGTTCTGTTACAGACCATGCTCACAGCGCTGACTAGAAGCACCTAAAACTTCCAAAAGAACTGCATTTGTTCATCTGACCAGAATAAATTTGATAGCAAGTGCTGTATGCTAGCCTTGGAAAGCCAATATAGTTTATCAGTATTCCATATGCTTTTTGGTTCCACCATATCCAAGAGTGGAAATCCACCCCAGCGTAGAGAGTCCCTACAAAGGATCATATGCCAATTTAGATCACCGTCAAGGGGCACCGTCTGAGGATTTCCTTGACAAATGGTTTCCCACACTTACTCTACCTCAGTACACAAGAGGGAGCTAGATAAAGGGCCTGCAGCAGGTAACAATTCTTTGTATCATCCAAATGCTTTCTGGCTGTGCTTGCAAAGGGATGGAAAGGTCAGATGGCAAAACACAATCCATCACCAAATGTATTCTCTCCTTTCCCCACGTGTGATCTTCATGCATCCATTGCGGCCACTTAACCTGTTACATCGTCAGCCTCTCGGGAGCTTTCCATGTTTTCCCCTTGCATACATCTGTTAGGCTTTTGGCTCCGCTGTTTATACAGGTTCTGGATTGGGTCCCGAAGCTTTTAGCAGAACTTGTACACACTGTTAATGATACTGTGACTGGTTTAGAAAGCAAAGCAAAATAGATCATTCTACAGAGAGTCATGTAATGGATAATACCAAAATGAATTGTGTTGGAATAAAACGCAAGCAATGGCACCCCAGAATGCTGGAGTGGAAAGGCAGGTTAGCTTCAAATTTCAAGATGCTGAATCAACATGGAAAACAGTAACAAATGGTGCCATGAGCAATTATACAGAGCTTGACTGACATTTGAAAAGTCAACAGATAGAAAAAGAAAAGAACACAAGTAAAAGAAAATATTTTGAACCATGGAAATAGTTATACCCCCCCAACAAAACTGGCCTGCTTACAGCAAGTTTCAATATAAAAGAAGCATAACTATGGTCACCTAAGGCTGCAAATGAATATTTGCATTCAGATTAAGACTCTGATGCAAAACTGATCCACAAGTCATGCCTGTAATCCCTAGCAGTGTGCAGACTCAAGAGAAATTGTGCAAGGGACTTCCACCTCTGCCCCCTTTCCAATACTGGCGAGAAGTGAGGTGATGCAAGTTTCCTGCACCGTACTTTCAGATTTCTTAAGCAGCATGTATTTTCACCAGACTACCCTAGTAAATCCAGAGGTGAAGACCAGGTTAGAACTAAGTTTGGAGACAGGTACTGAACCCAGCATAAGAATAAATCAAGACACCAGAGACACAAAGAGTCATACCAAACTGAAGAGCATAGTCAGAAAGTTAGGGAGGCAGAAGTCTGAAAACCAGAGTCCCTATTATAAGTCAGGGCTGGAACAAGGTGAGGCATAGGAGCACAACACAAAGAAGATGGGAACCAGGGCTCAAGACTAAGCAAACAAGAATGAAAAGCAAGAGAGTCAGAAGCAAAACTACAGCCAAATGGCACTGCAGACTGCCAAGAGCAACTGGTGGAGTTGCCTGACACATCTGCTATTAGGGGAAATTAGCCAAGCCTTAGCTCCTGCACAGCTGGGCCACAGTCCCAGTTGCCCTATTGCATCCAGCTGCGGGGCCGGTAGCCCAGGCAGAGCCCAACAGCCTGGATAAATGCGCATTGGTTTAAAACTCGACCTGCAGGAGTAGCTTGTCCCTATCAATTTACTGGTGCAAGCAGCAGATTTAACTCAACTTATGTATCCAGTAGGGCACTGCACTGATTTGCCTAAATGTGTTCAAAATTGTAGCTTTGATTAAGCACTGCAAGCTTGTGCATTGAAAATGCCTTAGCGTGGAAGAAATAGATGTATCTGAAGGCAGGCAACAGTGCCAAGGTTGCCAGAAGTGGAAAGACATCCCCTCGTCTCCCCCTGCTGGTGCGCACATCCCCACGCCTCTGCAGAGGGACGAGGAGCATCTACCTCCTCTCCTTCGCCTATGCCAGTACTTTGTGAAACTGCAAAAAAGGACCCTCGGGAGCAGCTTCCAGCATCGAACTGTTCTCAAGATGCTGGCAACAGCTTAAAACCACAGTCCTGCTATCAAGAATTAGTCATTTGCTCCCAGGGTGTTCATCCTGCAGGCTTTGGTTCTTAATTAGATATTGCTTTTAATGAGAGACTACAGAATACAGATTTCGCAATGGGCCTTACGATGTTATCCCAGTGAATATTAAAATCTTCCAGAAAATATAGATTAAGAAAGAAATGGAAAGACAGCTCACTCGTTTTTCAACATGTTCTTGCAGTAGCAAACGTCATGACAGACGAATGCCTGTTTAGAGAGAAACGAACACTATTTGAAGGAAACTTGAACAACAAAATAACAAAATACACATTCATTTTGTATTATAAGTATCTAATATAGAGGTAATTTAACTCTGGTGTGGTATTAAAAACTACTAGTGGCAGGAGCAGCTGAAGAGATCTTGAAGAAAGACGTGATACTCAGTATGTTTAATACCCAGGATGCTCTCCTGCCTCCTTTTTCAGGAGCAATGCTGTTGTCAGAGACACAAGAACAAAGAGGAATGTGTGTAATTTTTTTTTGCAAGAGTAGAGCCTTATTTGTTTCCATAAAGATGCCAAAATTAATTATTTATTTTTGCTGCCAGAAAACAGTATAGATTAAATCCCTGGTACTTTAAAGGTAGCATGCATGGAACACATCCTGGGGTAAATGATTTATTCAAGTGCCATCGGTGCCAACTGAGGGCTCAGTGGCAACAAACAGACCATAACTGGTGTTAGGGGTGAGATAATTAATCAAAATAAGTTAATACCCAAGGAACAAATACTGAAAACTTCAATTTAATTGCCAAAACCTCTCAGAATATAAAGTGTCTTGTGATGTATTATTTAAAGAAGCATAGCGAATATGAAAAGGAACAATAGCCTAGAATGTTTTTTCCATACTGACCTCTTGTGCTATGTCTTTTCCTAGGAACTCTGGAATGGAAAAGAAGGACAGAACAAACTGATCTCTGAATGTGTGTCTGTAAAATTCCCAAATATTCACAAAGCAAAACACTGAAACCTGGAGATTACCATACATTTTAAGGAGCTCTAATGAATACAATTGCTATATTGAATTAAATGTAACTAACTTACTCAAGTTGGCTTAGTGGTAACATTACAAAATATAAAAGTCTTCAATTAACTCTCAGTCAGACTGGCCATAATTTATACATTGGGAATCCAGATTCTCACTTACCCCAAGGCTTTAAACTGCTGTAAGATGCAAAGCTGCTTTATAATGGTTATAAGTTACACTTGCACTCACTTAAAATCCATTTTAT
This sequence comes from Rhinoptilus africanus, assembly GCA_013400135.1. Classification (NCBI taxonomy): domain Eukaryota; kingdom Metazoa; phylum Chordata; class Aves; order Charadriiformes; family Glareolidae; genus Rhinoptilus; species Rhinoptilus africanus. Next base: position 908,395 of record VXBO01007893.1, read on the forward strand.
ATTCCCAGGGTGGTGAAGAGCAGCCCTAATGTAAGGCAAAGACAGCTTTCTAATTGACTACAAACAGTCTCAACCAAGGATGCAAATTCAGGGCTGCCATCTTACCCAACTGCTGCAAAGGGACTCCTTCCCTGTAGCAGTGTCCTACCAGTCCCACCAGGCTTTGCTGCAGGGCAGCTTGCAAGGTTAGGTGTTAATAGCCTTAAAAAAGTCAACAACCAAACTCCCCCCTTCTCCTGCACGCACCTATGTCATTTAAAAACATCAGCCTCAGGCATGCCACAGAACATCTTTTCTGTCATATTTTAATCAAATTGCTTTTCAGCTTCTCAAGTTTTATGTAAGAAGCACATGAGCTGCTTTAATCTTTCCTCCTCCTCCCTCACCCCTCAAAAGAAAGTTTCAGTGCTCTGTGCTTATTCAATGGCATTCAGCACAGCAACAGATGCATAAATCTTCTGAATTGCTAAAAAAGTGCTACCCAGAGGCTGGTATGGCTCTAGATGATGACAATCAAGTGCACAGGACTGGAGAAAGCAGTTGAAAAGCACTCAGATAATATATTTTCCTTTTAAAAGATCCTTATTGGTATAGGGCACATCCATTCTATAAATAGATGCGCCCTACAGGATGGGATGATTTCATCATCTTTACTTTAACGGTTTGTCAAAATAATTTAAACCATAAGCTAGGAACAGACATTAACATTATTCAAAACTATGAAGATGTTGCTTATTGAGTGTAAGTAAATATTTTTCAGTTCCTTTTGCTATCTTAGCACTGCCAATAAGCCCAGCACTTGGGTTAGTTGCTTTACATGACACTGCTTTCTGCCTAAGAAGGAAATATTTCTCCAACTCTCCTGGAGTTCACAGTTATCCCAAGAGTAATGACTTCTTGCTGGTTGTCTTCCAAAAGATGTTGTCAGCCCCTCAGTAGTTCATTTCGGGTGAAAATAACCCTTGTGCTGAGGCTAGGCCAAGATCATATACCAAATAAGTCCCATTAAAATTTTCAGATAAGGCTTAAGTGACATTTCAGTAGTGAATTCATCTAATACCTGCAAAAATGGGTTTGCTCTGAGTTAAAAATTAACAAGGGCTTATCCTGACCCCAGAGTGGGGTTGGTGAGACTTCCAAAACTGAGTGGCCCAGGAGACGTATGCTCTGCCAGATTCTCAGGAGTTTTCCACTTAAATAGATCAGCTGGCAGAGGGCTGATCACAACCGCACCAGTGGAGGATTTAGATGCCATTGCAATGCATCAGTCCCTGAAGACTGCCCTGAACACGAGAGTCATAGAGAGTGCTAGCACCATGGGCTTGGTCGTGTTCCCCCCATCCGGGAAACAGGGTGCTGCAGAATGTAGTTATGTCATTCCGTCTATGTATCCATCTATTTTACTAATGAAGCCTACATCAAAGAGAAAGGGGCAGGAGATAAGACAGNCAGCATGTTTCCTCTTTATAATGTAGATTGCACCTTGTAGTACCTTACACGTTCCCTTCCCTTTCTCCTAGAAGAACCTTTGTAATACCCAATTAGAACTACTGGCCCTTCTCTCTCTCTCTCTCATTCTGCACCCCTAACCCCCGTCCACTTTTCTCTTTCCCCTCACCTTCTTAGCTCTGTTGTAGCCCATGGTGGGCAGTGGGCCCACCATGGTTGGATAAGTCCCTGCTGTGACATTTTCCAGTGATTCTTTCCCAGGAAGGAGCCATTCCACAGCGTTCCCAGAATATACTCTCATAGTGTCCAGAAACACTTTCCAAAGTATTCTGGANCAAGGATGCAAATTCAGGGCTGCCATCTTACCCAACTGCTGCAAAGGGACTCCTTCCCTGTAGCAGTGTCCTACCAGTCCCACCAGGCTTTGCTGCAGGGCAGCTTGCAAGGTTAGGTGTTAATAGCCTTAAAAAAGTCAACAACCAAACTCCCCCCTTCTCCTGCACGCACCTATGTCATTTAAAAACATCAGCCTCAGGCATGCCACAGAACATCTTTTCTGTCATATTTTAATCAAATTGCTTTTCAGCTTCTCAAGTTTTATGTAAGAAGCACATGAGCTGCTTTAATCTTTCCTCCTCCTCCCTCACCCCTCAAAAGAAAGTTTCAGTGCTCTGTGCTTATTCAATGGCATTCAGCACAGCAACAGATGCATAAATCTTCTGAATTGCTAAAAAAGTGCTACCCAGAGGCTGGTATGGCTCTAGATGATGACAATCAAGTGCACAGGACTGGAGAAAGCAGTTGAAAAGCACTCAGATAATATATTTTCCTTTTAAAAGATCCTTATTGGTATAGGGCACATCCATTCTATAAATAGATGCGCCCTACAGGATGGGATGATTTCATCATCTTTACTTTAACGGTTTGTCAAAATAATTTAAACCATAAGCTAGGAACAGACATTAACATTATTCAAAACTATGAAGATGTTGCTTATTGAGTGTAAGTAAATATTTTTCAGTTCCTTTTGCTATCTTAGCACTGCCAATAAGCCCAGCACTTGGGTTAGTTGCTTTACATGACACTGCTTTCTGCCTAAGAAGGAAATATTTCTCCAACTCTCCTGGAGTTCACAGCTATCCCAAGAGTAATGACTTCTTGCTGGTTGTCTTCCAAAAGATGTTGTCAGCCCCTCAGTAGTTCATTTCGGGTGAAAATAACCCTTGTGCTGAGGCTAGGCCAAGATCATATACCAAATAAGTCCCATTAAAATTTTCAGATAAGGCTTAAGTGACATTTCAGTAGTGAATTCATCTAATACCTGCAAAAATGGGTTTGCTCTGAGTTAAAAATTAACAAGGGCTTATCCTGACCCCAGAGTGGGGTTGGTGAGACTTCCAAAACTGAGTGGCCCAGGAGACGTATGCTCTGCCAGATTCTCAGGAGTTTTCCACTTAAATAGATCAGCTGGCAGAGGGCTGATCACAACCGCACCAGTGGAGGATTTAGATGCCATTGCAATGCATCAGTCCCTGAAGACTGCCCTGAACACGAGAGTCATAGAGAGTGCTAGCACCATGGGCTTGGTCGTGTTCCCCCCATCCGGGAAACAGGGTGCTGCAGAATGTAGTTATGTCATTCCGTCTATGTATCCATCTATTTTACTAATGAAGCCTACATCAAAGAGAAAGGGGCAGGAGATAAGACAGAAGAAAGTGATTGCTGCTATGCAGATATACAATTAAACGTGGACTACCGATACACCCAGATCATACCAGATGGCAGATGATCTGACCTCCATCACTTCACTAAAATGCCTTCCTTTTGCCTCTGTCTTACTCAGACTTAGCTTGAGCTGACACCTTTTATTCTTGCTCCAGTTTCTTTCAGGCTTTGGGCCAGCTGGAAAAAAGGTCTTGTTCCTACAGAAAAGAAAGGAGACAAATGGATGTTTCCAGCACCATATAATTGAGTGCAAAGCATGGCCACAGATAAAATATAGATGCGTGTAAAATATGGGAAAACCAGACCTTCTGCCTTACTAATGCAATTATTCATACGCATGGCAACACAAATATGCTGTGGAAGGGAATCTGTGTCAGTGATAATGTTTGCTCAGATATTCACTTGCATATTCATGGTCTCAGATGGAGAATATGCAGTGGGGAACGATTGGTTCACCTCCTTCCTGTTCTGTGTCCTCAAAATTTCCTCCTGTGTTTTCCTTTCTTCTTTTCTCTCTTTTTANACCCCTAACCCCCGTCCACTTTTCTCTTTCCCCTCACCTTCTTAGCTCTGTTGTAGCCCATGGTGGGCAGTGGGCCCACCATGGTTGGATAAGTCCCTGCTGTGACATTTTCCAGTGATTCTTTCCCAGGAAGGAGCCATTCCACAGCGTTCCCAGAATATACTCTCATAGTGTCCAGAAACACTTTCCAAAGTATTCTGGAGATTCTTAAAATTCATTGTTGCAAGTAGTCCCCATCGGAGTGTGTACTTTGAATGACTTCAAGCTTTGTCTTGCCACCATCTTTTAAGTATCTACCCAAGTACCTTAGGGTAAAATCTGACTATGTCACTCACAAGCAGAGGTGAGCTTAGCAAATCTATTGTTTTCCCATAAAAAAGCGCAAACCTTTCTAATACTGCTCTAAATATACAGTCACTGCCAACAGTAACACACATAGCAGCCAGCTTCCATCTGCATTGAGACTTCCCAGACAAGCTGCACAGTATCACTGCAGAAACTGCTAAGCCTTGGCAATAATTAAAAGATTGGTGGAGAGACACTGCAGAGATGTTGGATAAAGTTAATTGGGAAGGCAAATGAAATAAATATTAGCACAAAATTGACAAAAAAGAAGCTGCTGACCCACTAGGGACTTTTACTCTGAAGTTCTGCCGATGGTGCATATCATTCATATATAATGTTCACATTTTATGAAGGTCATATAGGAAAACTTCTATGAATTAATGCTAAAAAGATTACATTGACTTTCTCCTAAAAGTATGCTGAATTCCCAGATGAGGGAGGAAGAACAGAGAAGGTTTATAATTTCTTGGTATTTAGCAGTAAACTGATGCTTTCTAGCCTTTCACTTACTTTTTGTTAGACTAGAAGTATATATTTATTTTAATTTAAGGCTTCTCCTATTGCTCCTGTCATTTCCTGCCAGGGCTTATCCTTTTAAGGCTTTAAAAGCCACTGCTTGGCATCTTTCATACTTGCTTATGGAGAGGGGCAGGAACGCTAACACCCTTCTGCCCACCCTACTCGCCAGCTGCGGGGAATCGTTTCCTTTCCTCGTGCGGATAAGCTCTATAAGTAATCAACAATGAGAGAGTTTCACATTTCACATTCAAAGATGCAGAGCCTGGAAGCTGAACTCAGCAAAATTCAAACTGGAGACAAGACACACATTTTTAACAGAGCGGGTAATTAACCATTGCCCTGGAATACGCTGTGACACTTGGAGCTTTTAAATCAAGCCTAGATGTCTATAAAAATATAATGTCTGCTTCAGCTGCAAGATACTAAACTCAGAGTAGGAACCATTGGCCTTGTTATGCAGAAAGTTAGACTAGATGGTCCTGAGGGCTTTAGTGGCGAGTAAATAGACTCAGAAACACAGTCAAGTGTAAAACACAATTTGCACAAATACTGGTAGTGCACACTATTTATGGATTCACTTTTGCTGAGAACGTCAAGCACTTGAACTTAAAATTAGCTTTCTGTGGGTTCACAAGGCATCCTGGAATATACAATAGATACAACAGAATGTGTACAAGTGGAACAGAGTGTGGCTTCAACTGTAGTGAAAGCAAAATTCCCATAAAAGTGAACCCGGTGTTTGCACATTTTTGTTCATGTATTTTTTTTTTAATCACTTCTTTTTAATAGCCTGAAAATGACTATATTCCAGTAAAAATAACATAATGACCTGCTACAGCTAGAGAACAAAAGGGTAGCAGCTCACCAAAGTCACACCACTTAACCCTGCATTGACCAAGACCAAGCTGCTGAGACTCTCAAGGCACCACAGTCTTGATTTCTTCTGATACACCTATATGTCTGCATCTTTTAATTTCTATAAGCCACAGTAAAGCTGAGCATAATTACAATTCTGTCAGACAGCCTGACCTCCCTGCAAAGCAAAACCCTCGTCAGAGAGAGTAAAGAGAAAAACTCCACTCCACTCTCACCAGCTATTGCTGTTGTCAGCCCCCACTGATGGAGCTTTCCCTTGGTCACACAGACCAGGCAGCAAGGAAGCAGTGAAGCAGTTTCCACAGCTCATGCCTTGCTGGTTTGCATAAAAATTTGGCTTCTACCCAAAAAGCTAGAATCCATGGCAGCTTCTCATTCCTAGGAATCACATATTTGAATGCTGGATGCCCTGTGTCATCCTGCCACCTACAATTAACTTGGAAAGTTCTTTATGGCATTTTATGCTAGCAAACTTATCAATCCAGCCTGCTGACTATGCTAGTCTTTTTCCTAAATACTCCACACTGAGTACCTATAGGCAAGTAAAATATGGCGTGTGTGAAAACACAGAACTGTTTTTCTTAGAAGCTCAGTGACAATGTCTCTTACCTGTCTGCTTCATGACACTGACACAATGGGACATCTTTCTAGTGATACTAGTACAAGTTATTGGTCATAGTCCATCACTACTTTGCTCAAATTTATCCAGTTATCCATTTGATGTCCAGATGAATTTCATCAATCAGAGTAGTTACATGGAACATATTAGCCAGAACTGTGCCCTAAAATGCACTTTGTTTACACTTTTTCTTAAAAAAAAAAAA
>VXBO01007893.1:914703-985574 GCA_013400135.1 Rhinoptilus africanus
AAAAAAGAAGGAAGACAACACTCGGTTCATTCAGCCTGTGCATGGAAACCACTAAAGCCAGTGGTTTTACCTTACTCCTCAATTAGTCCATTTATTTCAATGAAGCTCCACAAGCTTCCACAAGAGCTAAATATGTCTCCTAGGATATTTTTACTGCCCAGAATAGTCCTTGTGCAATTCAGAGCCCCCTGAGCCAGCATCGAAGCTGTGGTCTCAGAGAAACCTGGCCTCTTTGGTGAGATGTCAAACTGAGGTCCCCAGGATCTGCATTTCCAGATGGTACGACCAAACTGAATCAGCTGCATCGGCCTCCTGTAGCCACAAATGAGATAGTTGTTTGTCATTTTGCAGCACAAATTCTCCTCCACTGTTTCTGCACTTTTGATTTCAATAATTGAGAAGGAAAGCCTGGAGCTTAGTGCTTTTTCAATACGTTGTACGTGCCAGGCGCGTATTTGTCCACCGCGCAGTTATGTAGGAGTAGATCAACAATGTCTCTCCTTCTCCTCTCCCATGGCCCAGCAGACACAATTTAAATCCCAATCTGCAGCGTGCTGATGGCTTTTCATGTGAAAGGTTTGAGATTTTGTAGGCCACGGGACCGCAGGTAGGCAGCTAGCAATCACTGCTGCAAGTTTTTCCTAGTCTGTGGCTAGATATTAAATAGCTATAAAAACAAGAGACCCTAAATGGTCTTTCCTTAAAGCTGAACTCTTCAGACATGAAAATTGCATAGTAGGATTCTGTGAGAATTTATTCCCCAAAAATATTCAACAGAATTTTAGGAAATTTTGACATATGAATAAACAAAAGTTACAGGAGAAGATATGTACATGCTTTGATTTTACTGATTTCTCTTTTTTTCCTTACTTTTCTCCCACTTCCCCCTGTTTACATGAGTTTTTAAATACAGATGATCAAAGCAGTACCTAAGAAAAAGAAAGCCCTTCACTCTAGGTGGTTCAGGCCCAGACACTAATGCTGAGGTACCATTTTGATGTCCTGTCCTGGCAACTGTGTAATTACATCTCAAATAGCACAATTAGATTCACTGTGCACACTCACTGAAAGAGAGATGAACAACTCCAATGGCTTTCAAGATAAGATTTTTATACTGATGCTCTTTCTGCTGCTGTACCGAAATTCTTGTGGTGAAGTCAGTGAATCACAGTAATATGTAAGTGTTGACAGCTATTTATGTTAGGTCCTTTTGAATTTGTAAACAGAATTTGACAGAACTAAAGCAAATGCCAAGAGGTTATTTTACACTCTGCTGAACTACATGAAGTGATATAAAGACATTTCAGAGAAGTTTTACAGTGCTGGAGAAAAACACTGCACCATGGGATAAAAATTCAGACTCTGTTGGAGAAGAAACCCTAACATGGTTCCCACAGTGAAAGTTCATCCTTGTAACATTGCGCTGGTTCACATTAGCTCTCTATCTGTATAAAGCAGATAATTAACAAACCAAGTGTGCACAGTATGTGCGTACCGACAGTAAGGACGTGGTGCCAAGGCACGGTCTCGTTTTATATTAGATACATACGCCATCGCGGCAAGCGTTGTCTAAGGACCTAGCGCACACACAAAAAGGCAAACAAAAAGGGTGTGCAAGTTCTGGCCTAGCCACAGGCAGGATGCAGCCCACAGAGCATTTCAGCAGCCAGCCACATCCTCCTCCACGGCTTCTTTTTTAGATTTTATGGGAGTCCCTTGGATCATCATGCGAGCAACACTCATTTATTCTTCATTCTGCTCCTTCCCTCAACCTCCCACTCTCATCCCACTAGAAATCACCTAAGAGAGAAAAATAAATGAGGACCTGGGTATAAGAATGTGAAGAGCTTGCTTGGTGAAGCTATAGACAAAACAGACTTGCAGTTAAAACTCACAAGAAATCTCTGCTCTGTGTCCCAGTTCTAGTTTTCAAACAGTGGACTGTGAAGTATTCAAGCTTTTGGGGTCTGTCTTTTTTTTTTCCTGCCTTGCCACATTTCTATTTCTGAAGACGTTTCAAGGCAAAGGAAGAGAGTACTTACATACAGTCGAGCCCAATTCCCATTTGATAATGCAATGACTGCTGGCGAGGCTCAGGCTGACCGAAGGTATGCTCAGACTGATCTTGTGATATCGTGGAGCAGTACAGACAACAGGCGTAAACAGATTAACATGAGAACTAACCAGTTTGGCAGCGTGGATGTCTTCACTGCCTCAGTTCTCTATTTAATTGCACAGCATGCCCTTCTATCTCCAAGAGCTTTTGTTTACTTGATTCTTAAAGAACTAATATGGAGCCAGTAGGGAGGGGCAGAGATCATATAAGTTCTAAGAAATGAAAAAAATACATTATTTTCCTTGCATGCAGTCATTTTATAAGTTATTTATGCAGGATTTTCATTTACTTATGCTGGTATAAATGAAGAGTAACTCAGCCACTCAGCCAGCATGAAGGAGTTCTCAAAAGTGAGATATCTGATGGTACCTCAGCTCAGAGGGAGTCACAACATTTTGTGTGAATATCTGCTGCCACTTCTGCCCTCCCCGCAAGAAAGCACATTTCCTGCTTGCAAGTGCAAGCACCCTGGGTTAAGAACTTCTAAATGGACTATTGCTTAAAGCATTGTGGCTTTCAAGCCAATTTCATGATTTTGAACACTTGGGGTTGGCAACAGTGAGCAAGTTGGAACAAATGAGGTGTAAATGCTAAGTAAGGCCAACAAAATACACACTGCATGAAGAGCATCGTATATGAATCTGTTGTCCACAGATCTGTTGGCTGACCTCTAGATAGTATCTGGAATGCTCCTTACCGAACGTTGCTTTGGTAACCTCTGTCCTACTGCCAAAATCAATGCTCCTGTTTGTGGCAACATGGCCCGTTATGATACACGTTATTTAGAGATGAACTGATCATAAAGAACCTGATGAAAAATGGAAAGATTGATGGAGCAGATAATGTTTTCAGGAAAAAAATTATAAGACACGGAAAATTTTACTTATTTGGGCAGCTGAGCACAGCAGATGGCAAGATCTTCAGGGAAATAAACACAAAGTTTGGGAAAGCAAGAGTGTGTTCTAGCAGTTGCCAGTGATCTCATGCAGCAGAAAAATCAGTCAAAAATTAAATAGACACTCAGTAGCACCAGTGTTTTGTCAACATTTTGTAAAGAACAGGGACTTGGCAGCCAGACAGGATAGGACAGAGGAGGCTGACTGGTTTCGAGGGCCAGTGTTTGCAAAAATAATTGTCAGGATCAGATGGTATTATAACTTTAGCAGTCAGGAGTTTATGGAGTTTCACCAATTGTATATCAAAAAGCATGCAGCTATAAAACTAAACTAAATGTGCATCTGCTATAGTCCACTCCCAGGCTAGTGACTGTCAACTGATCAAACAAACCATGAGCAACAGCTGAACATATTACAAGATGGAGCAAATCATATTGTCCCAAGAAAACATTTTTATCAATTTCTACGGTTCTTAAATATGCTTACTCATTATTACGGTTTATAAACATATGAATAAGTTCATAAATCTAAGTACAGAATGTTCATGAATCCATGTTATTCCATAGAAGGCTCACAACCATCTCTTCTGTGTAAAGATGGACTGAAACACTGCACAATATCTCACCTAGAACTTGATCCTTTCTCCATTCATTGCTACTCAAATGTCACATTTCACATCTGTGGGATAAATGAGGAAGGTAAGATTGGGCCTATTATGGCAAACTGAATTAGCAAGTGGTTTCATTTTAAAATGAGACATTATAGATGGCCTGAATTATACATCGTTCTGCTTGTGTTTCAGATTTAAATATCTACTCAACATCTCTTTGTACATGGGATTCCTTCTTAGTCCTCATTTTAAACTACTACCAGCTACACAGCTGCCAATGCTTGAAAAAAAGGATAGCTATGGACACAAGGAAAAGTGATTATGAAGAGAAATTATACATGCTTTCTGTACGTAGCCCCTAGAAGTGTAATCATGGTGGAACCGAGATGAGTTGATCATTATTTACAACCACACAACTCTTGTAACATCTGCCTCATGATCAAGCATCAATTAAAAGAGAAAAGGCTGGATATACAAAAAAATTATACAAAATCTTTTGCATGTATGTTTACCTACGTGTGATACTTACGTCTGCATGTACATGTCTAAGACAGTGGGCTCAGTCTGGTAGTAGCACTGGAGAAAACCACAGCATTGATACAGTCCCTTAACCCTTGAATTTTATCTGGGTACCAGTTTCTTCCTTCTGCCCTCAGGGAATCATAGAATCATAGAATCATAGAATCATAGGGTTGGAAGGGACCTCGAAAGATCATCTAGTCCAACCCCCCTGCCAGAGCAGGGTCACCTAGAGCACATCACCCAGGAACGCGTCCAGGCGGGTTTTGAATGTCTCCAGTGAAGGAGACTCCACAACCTCTCTGGGCAGCCTGTTCCAGTGCTCTGTCACTCTCACAGTAAAAAAATTCTTCCTGATATCCCTCTTGAATCTCCTATGCTCCAANCCAGCCCAACTCTCTAGCCTGTCCAGGTCTCTCTGGATGGCGGCACAGCCTTCTGCTGTGTCAGCCACCCCTCCCAGCTTTGTGTCATCAGCAAACTTGCTGAGGGTGCACTCTATCCCCTCATCCAGGTCGTTGATGAATAGATTGAAGAGGACTGGGCCCAGTACTGACCCCTGGGGAACACCGCTCATCACTGACCTCCAACTAGACTCTGCGCCCCTAATCACAACCCTCTGAGCTCTATCTTTCAACCAGTTCTCTACCCACCTCACTGTCCATTCATCTAACCCACTCTTCCTAAGCTTCCCTATGAGGATGCTGTGGGAGACCGTGTCGAATGCCTTGCTGAAGTCAAGGTAGACCACATCTACCACTCTCCCCTCATCCATCCATCCAGTCACACCATCATAGAAGGCTATCAGACATTTGAAACGGGAAGAATCAAGTAAAATGATGCATGATATTTGTATGGATGTGGATACCTTAAGCTTAAATCTACATACAATAGGACCATAACCAAGCAATAGAAATTTATAAGCTCTAGCAGGAATCATGGCCAATTTATGGTATTTTGGTAGTTTAGATCAGTTTTTAATCTGGTTTTAGGTATTCCCAGAGGCGTAACATTAAGACTGCAGAAAACAAGCCCTTTTATTTTTGTTGATTTTGGTCTTAATTGGATGCTCCAGCAGCTTAGAAAATCTCACTGGAGTCTTAGACTCCTGAGTACTCAAAAACATTAAAGCACACATCTATTTCAAAACATTGGGCCGTGAGAAATCAAGACACACTGTTGTCCATCTAGTCAAGTATGTTGCTATTAATACAGGCAAGAAAGTACACAGTGGGCAATTTCTGAGGCATGTCTCCAGAAAAGTTTTTCTCCCAAAATTTAATTATTTGGAATTCATTGGTTCTCTGAAACTTAAAAGTTTATTATGTACTTTCTGTGCATTGAATATTATAATTCTGGATATTTTTGGTTTGTAGGTACTTCAAAAGATTCTCTTGTGTAACCAGATAAAGGGGCAGACCCCAAATATAGCTTTCACTACTGAATCCAATAACAATAATCTAAATATTTACATGGAAATAGCAGTCTTTCCATCAGTTCTCTATTTACAATTGTTCAGTTACATTGAATCCTGCTACCCATTGGCCAGGTGAATTGAAGGGTTTTTATCTGCTTTCTGCAGACTTCTTTTTTTTTTTTTAATTATACATCCATGCACTTGTTTTCTCTCTAGCATGTGTCTCAAGTCTAAACATTCTGTCTCTACACTGGTTCTAGCAATGACAAGGCAAAGGCAATACAAATGTCTTATCTGAATGCAATCAGCATTTTCTTTGTTGCTTTTAACTTTTTTAATAAAAGAACATTTCTAACCCTCCTCCAAAATTATGTATAGTATGCAGAATGTTCTTCTTTCTGTACCCAGTTCTCACTCAGCAGACTCAAATCTCCTTCAGAAATTATTTGTAAAAATCCAGTCAACCACCCACCTTGTCTCACTAATGTTTATCACCAGACAAATAAAAAACAACCTGTACAAAGGTTTATTCCTCAGCCAATGTATCTACTGACTTAATACTTCTGTGGAATTGAATGGATCTTAATGTCTTTCCCATTGGGATCTGCAACATCCTGAGCAAATTCCAAAGCAGGAAAAAAAATCCCCTCCCACTGATTCAATGGGAGGGACTTTGAGATATTCATCATCTCTTCAGTGCACTCAAAACCTCGCAGGATAAAACCTGAGTCACTGAGCAAGGATCTCATCTTTATCTTATATACATCTTAGTGACAATACATAACTTCCATTCTTCATAAACAGATAAGCACGTACCTATAAACATATGCACATGCACAATTCTGGCATACAAAATAGGAGGAAAACAAATAACCTGTGCTGTCAAACTTATGGAAAGAAGTCTGAAGTGTTTCAGGCTATGGGTATTTCTAGCTTGGTGGCAATTTTCTTTGCATTTAGCAACGATCTTATAGTTTTAATCATGTCACAATTGTCTTTAAGATATGCATCTTATTTACATGCTGAAGAAAATAACTTTTACAACTGGATGTCTTCCCGGTCAAATATCCTGTTTCAGTCAGGACAGACAGAGTATATGCAGTGTGGAGAGGCTACCTCATTTTAGTGATTCAATTCTGCATTACAAAACACTCGAACTCTGAGGAACACAGACCTATTCTCTGGTTTGCAGTCCAATGACATTCAAAGCAACCACACGCATGAGTAAGTTTATAGCCTTCTCTTCTTTAAACTTTTGATTAAACGTCCATGTAATGGTTTTGGATGAAACACACATCAAAATATAGTACCTTAACAAAGAAGTTCTATGTCATTTCCCGTCCCAAATCCACACAAAGGCCCACAGTCATGGGTCTAATGAGCGGGAGGTCTGGAGCAGAAAGCCTACGCTGTACCTTGCCTCCTGAGGGAAAGTGCAGTACACGTCGACGGCAGTGTAAGCCAACCATGGCAGGAACTGAATGCAGCTTTTCAATGTGAAATGTCAAAATGACTTTTCATTGTCAGCCCAGAATGTCAAACATAAGTTCTGAAAATAAATCCATTTACAATTCGAGTAGTCGTGCTTTTGCATTCTCTATCACAAAAAGTACTGCATTTTTTTGCCCTTGGATTTCATCTCATGTTTATTTGTGGGTGTATCAAGAAGGTGGTGGTGGTTTTTTTCACATCTGCAACCCATTTGAACTTGTAAGACAGCTTCAGCTTTTCAAATGGATCCAGGAGTTCTGTCTGACTAAGGATGGTTGAAATCAATACTGCTGGCAGATGATACTCCTGGCAACCACACGAGCACGGTTATGAACGATTCAACTTTTTATTTGTAAACCTATCTTACAAGTTACTCATTTTTCTTTGGATCGTATTTGAAATACGAATTCATAGCAATGTTTCCCAGTTCAAAGCTAGCATAGAAAAACCCCCAAAAGTAGATTCTGAGAAATCACCATTATTGCTAAAAAAAATTAAAGAATTTGAAAACTATTTCAGTGGATATGTTAACCTGCCTTTAAGCATAAACTACTTTGTAACCTGGCAGGCTGTTTCCCAAGGAAGGGAAGCAAACACCACACCTGTGTCCTTTAAAGGCCCTTGCTTCGCAGAACAATTTATCATTTGAATACAAAGACATAATACAAAACCAAAGCTACTCAAGTGATAAGTATTGGCCTTAAGTCGTTTCCTCTCTTGCCTTCATGTAGAAAACAGACAAACCCTGGCTTGCTTTTCTTCGTGGGTTAGCTCAGACAGATAGCCAGAAACTTCTCTGGACTGTGCCTTCACTCCTTGATATGCCTGAGTCTGGCTACTTGGTTCAGGTAGAAACTGGATCAAATCCAAATACCATATAGGCAAACGCTTCACAGTCAACTGATTTTATCTTTTGACCAGTAAAGAACAATTTTTAGTAGCAAGACTAAAGCGAGACTGTTAAATCGATATAACAGGTATTCTTTGGCAGTATCTATTTATAAATACATCTGTATCATAGCAAAGCAGTTATGCAATTTCTATTTCTCTAATATATTTTCACATGCTGGTGATTATTTAATGAAAGTAGAATGATAAGAAGAATTATCGCCCACTGATTGCTTCTAGTTTAAGCTTGGGGAGGAGGGTGTATAAGCCTTCACTCTCACATTCTGTTCCTTCACTTAAACATACAGGGCTTGGTCTGTAGATCTGTATCATGTTAAATATATATATAACTTGTGAGGTGGCCATAGTGCTGGGATGAGCAAATCCAGCTTTGGAGTCTACACCTCTTCCTGTTTATAAATAGAGTCTTGAATGTTAAATATTACATTGAAGCAGATGGTACCTTCCAAAAGAAGCCATTAAATAGCTTTAATTTTACTGTATCCATTATTGTACATGCAAGTAGAAAATGCATGCACATTTTTGTGGATGAACGTGCAAATTTGGTCTCATCCTCACACTTCTGAAAAGTCCCTAATGTTGCAAAATATGTGTTTTCCATAGCATAAAAGGGCCCTTCACCCCATTAGGAACAGCATGTGCTCTCTAAGCCTTCCGCAGAGATGCCCAGGTGCACATACGCGCTGGTTATTGTGGCTGGGGACAGACACAGGAGAAGCTGTGCTCGCTGGCCCCAAAGGCCACACCACCCCAGCTGGGCACAGGCTCTGCAGCCCGCCATCCTGACGCAGCCTGGAGCTGCCCTGCACCATCTGCATGGCCCAACATTACGCCTTTGCAATTAAGACCTTAACAAACTGAAAAAAAGCTACCAGGATATAATCAGCAAGTATCTGAAGGGATCCTTCTACATCAGCTGCAAACAGACTCAGTAAAAACATTACAAGACTGGTACAATAATTGTGTTTAACGGGAGACGGCAAAGTTAATTCTAAAGTCCAGAGGCTCCTTAGTGGCTGGAGACTGGAAAGACGAAGGGGCAGAGGGGTGGAGAAGCTCCTGGAGCCACAGCCTGACAAAACTGCAAAAGTGACAGCAAAATTTATGTAACCAAATGGCCAGACACAAGCTCCAGGAATCAAACCACGGAGGGATGTTAATGGTGCTTGATCTCCAGTGAGCGATCGTAAACAAAGATGACTACTGTCAAGCGCATTGTGTAATGAAAAAAGACAGAGCGCGAGAGATGGGTATTTCTAGATCCATCAGACTGGATCCTAAGAAGCTAGAGAGCTGCTTCACTTGTGAAGAGAGCTGGGTAAAACAATGTACCGTAATAAAAGTTTAACGCCATATACTGAAACAGTCTTGGGAAGCTAAATTCCCTTTCTTTTCCTTTTTCCTGGGAGATTCCACAGTATGATTGTTTCTTTCTCACTCAAAGTCTGTTTGATGTATTCTATTTTCTCCCATAGGAAATAACATTTTATTTATGCTGCTCCTTTCCTGTATATTCAAGATTTTCTGGTTTTATGCACTCAGTTACACTGAGAGTGGTTTCTGTCACCTTCTGTGCTGCAGGTTCCATTTGTTCTGTACTCTCTGTGTTGTCCTCAGACATCACTGGACAAACAGTAATGTTGTGATACCAGTGTCTGTCACAGGTCTGACTGACACCCCTAACCTCCCCCTAAAAGCACAAATCTAATCCTCAATTTGCTCATGCATTTCCAACAAAAGAATATATTTTGTTTGGAGTAAGCCATGGATTAATTACTTATTTTGAAGCATTCAAGCTACTTCTGGATGCTAATTAAATGCTTGTGACTATTAGCCTCCCCATAGTTACAGTAGCATAATTATATCCCCATCTTTCACAGCAGAGCTCATTTGTGAAGCCCTTGCATAAAAAGTGTCAACTGCCTAATCAGAAAATAAAAATAATCCCATGAGATTTAGGTGACTAGCTATGATAACAAACAAAAAAGCACAGCAAAGGTGAGTGATTCCCCAACAAACCATAGCTGCTTAGTGGGACTACCTGGGTAAGCATTACAAATGGGGAAAAAAATCACAGGAAACTGAAACTAGGTAATAAATAATCATTTAACCAAAACAGAGCTAATTCATTATTTAAAAAGAACAGTTTGACCTGGAAAACACTGTACAAAGAGTAATCATTACAACAGCCCTGTAAATTGGGAGATATTTTGGAGCTACAGTAGGTGTGGGATGTGTAAAGACAAAAGTGCTTGTATTTTATATGGAGGATGAGCAATGCACTAAAGCTGCCCGGGGATGTGCTGATAAAGTAAGTTCTTCAAATCAGAGATCTTGGTTCCACAATTATGGAAAACCTCCAGCAGAGAACACAGTTCTGGAAAGCTGCATTTCAAGCATTAAGGAACTGCATTTGCTTTGAGGTGCAGCATTTTCAGTGAGACATTACGTTGCATATACAGAGCACCAGAGAGGAGTTTCTCCTAAACATGTTGGGATTACAGCAATAGATGACTTTACACACTTTAATTTGCCATAACAATCATTAAAGAGATTGGTAGCAGTTGGTGTTTTCCATGAAATGTAGATGATTAGGTCAGCAATGAAGGGTTTGCCATGCCTTTGCAGCTGGAATTTTACTTGCTTTATCAGAATTTTCATGTTCTCACCATATGTGTTTTTCCTTACTGTAGTGACTCTGGCTGCTCTGCCAACTCAGCATTCCTTCAAGGGGACTGAAGTTGGGAAAAGTCTTCAACTCTTTTTTTGTTTTTAATTTTTTAAAAGAAAAAGCTTCTAACCCCAAAAGTTTACTACTTTAACTAAAAATATTACTGATCGTTGGGCTACAATGCTGCAAGTAGTTTTGCCACATTTGAGCAACATGATGAGAGTAGGACATTCCATGTAGAGTGCAGAAAGAGATATTATGTTGATTGCAGTCCAACACAGAATTGAATCAATCCCTCTGTCACTGTCAGTACTACTTAACTAGCACTATTCCTCTATCATAGGAAGTCATACAGACAAGCAAAAATGCATAACTTATTCCAGCAGGCAAAAGCTCCCTCATACGGAATCTGTGCATTGATAACAATGATTTATCATGATATAAATTGTGGGAAGGGGGAATCTAAAGTGTAATTGCCAATTTGGAGAAAATGACCAAACAAATGACAAGTCATTCCACAGCACAGGGAACACTGAAGGTTTCATCCACATGGCCACGGCATCACCAGTACCTTGTTCCATAGAGAGACTGAGAGAAAATTGAGTCCTCTCTGAAATTCTGGGGGAAAAAAGCCTTGCCAATGCCATACAACATGACCTTCAACTTTGAGTACTTCTGTAGAAGTTTGCTTACAACTGTGTTTGCAATCAAACTGCATAAAGGATTGTGCTGGGCTTAATCCCTTGCCTCTGGCCTTAATTAATCTATAGTGTATAGTTACCAATCACAGCATTGATTTTCTTCCATGGCTTTCTAATATAATGTGTCTTCAGACTCTCAGGCACAATAGCAAATAGAATTCCACTCTGCTCTGTTCTATTGGCATGTTGTTGAAATCAGTGAAATATAAGCATAAGGTTGGAGAAATACAGCGGTGACAGAAATGCGGTAAAAGACTTTGTATACAGGGTGTATAAATTGGGCAGCAAATGAGTTATAGGCACTTGTATCCATTTAATGCTTAATGGCTATGCAAAAGTGACATAACTACACAGATTTATCATTTGCTGGGTTCATGTTAAACCCTGAAGCTGGGGGAACATGTACCTAATAAAGTTCCACAGAGCTGCTTTTGGAGCTGCGGGGAAGGCCAGTCACACATTAAAGTGTATGATGCTGAGGAATTAACGTCCATATTTAAGCACGCATACTTACTAAACATTGACCTTCCAGGAACTAAGTACTTACCATATCTTCTGTCCAGCCTGCACCCAATATTTAGCTTGTACCATACATTTTCATGGTTGTATTTGGTTTGTGTGGCAAGGTTTTGGTAGCAGGGGCTGGCTTCTGTGAGAAGCTGCTAGAAGCTTCTCCCATGCCCAATAGAGCTAATGCCAGTGAGCTCCAGGATGGATCCACCACTGGCCAAGGCCAAGCCCATCAGTGAATGTGGTTGCACCTCTATGATAACATATTTAAGAAGGGGGGAAAAGCCCTGTGCAACAGCATTTGCATCTGGAGAGAGGAGTGAGACTATGTGAAAGAAACAACTCTGCAGACACCAAAGTTAGTGAAGAAGGAAGGGGTTGAGGTGCTTCAGGCACCAGAGCAGAGATTCCCCTTCAGCCCATGGTAAAAATCATGGTGATGCAGGCTGTGCCCCTGCAGCCCATGGAGGTTAATGGTGGGGCAGATATCTACCTGCAGCCCATGCAGGACCTCATGCTGGAGCAGGTGGATGCCCAAATGAGGCTGCGCTGTAGGAAGCCTTCGCTGGAGCAGGCTCTTGGCAGGAAATTACTCCAGTTTGTATCCCACACTCAAAAATCATGGTGTCTGCCAAAAGTTTGGCATTTAAGCCCACTTTAGGTGGTCTTTTTTAGTCTGAGTCAGCGTTTCCCACTACTAAACAGAGCTCTCACTCTATGAGAAGACTTACGTTAGAACTCCAAGTATCCAACAGTTGCTAAAGGTAAGACTGACTTTGACAGGACAGTTCCTCTACTTCATCAGAAATGCCAGTGCATGGGTAAAATGAGAAGCCATGTGCTGGTCTAAATGAGAATCCCATGAGATGGTAAAAGCCAAGAAAATGCCACGAAAATAAATAATTGCTCAGTGTTAAGAACAGCTTATAGAATCATAGAATCACCTAGGTTGGAGGGGACCTTTCAGATCATCTAGTCCAATCATGTTATGGAAAACCACAAAGTTCAGGAAGAAGGAACAAAAAAGCAGCCACATTTGGCTGCAAATCCCTCCAGGTCCACCATCCACTCTTTGTCAATGGCCATTAGCATTTGTCTAGGGAAGAAATGCAAGAAGAACAGTTATGAAATGATCCATTCTTCTAAATACTCAACCATTTTCCCAACCCATCATTTAAGAACTTCCCAAGCAGAAAACTGCAGCTGAAAAAACTTGTAATAGCCACTGACTGAAGTGCCCCCCATAGGAATGTCTAGTCTTTTCTTTGGCACTCTTAGTTCTTTGTCTTCACAGTGTCATGAGTTAATAAGCGACACCAATTCACTCTGTGTTGCCCGCACAACTACCTTGTTTTGTTTGTTTTGAAGTCATTTGATCGTGTGAGTGTAGAAGAGGCCTTGTACTGTAAGAAATAGTGAGTAATCACTGCCTACCTGCTTTCTCTGAACCATCTATCGTTTTAGAGACCTGTGTCATACCTCTCTTAGTCACCTCCTTTTCATAATGAAGGCAACCACGCTACAACTGCTAATGAGATCAGAGTTTTCTTTTTTCTTTCTTATCACAACAATGTATTTCCAACTGAAAGAAAATTTCCAACAGAATAAAGACAATATTTGTAAATGCAAGCCAGGCTTCTGCCCTACCCTGTTCCTTGCAAAATAAGGTGATAATTCTATGCTGCTTTTCCAGATCAATCATAACTTGCTAAACAATGTCATTAATCCTTTAGATATGGGAACTGTAGCAGTGTGAGCCTCTTTTTTCATTAGGGCCTAGAAAAGCCAACGGAGATTGTGTGTGGTTCACGTGTCAGACAGGTGTGTACAATCTCATTTTACAGCAGGGCAGTAATTACGGAAGTCTCCGTGGCCAAAGAATTCATGCAAAGTATCTGAGTGCATTGGTCTGTCTGATGGTCTGTAGACATCAAAGAGCAGTCAGTCACATTGCATTTGGGAGAAGGGTGAGTGCTAAATTACATAAACTGCTAAAATTGTATAACAAGAGCAAGATTTCAGTAGTCTGGTTTTCTATACATATTTAATTACAGACTATAACATAATTCTTCAAAGACCTCCACACCCCAGAGCTGCCCAACTCCTACTAGAGTCAGTAAGATCCATGCAGCAAAATCACTATCACCCCAAGGAAAGAGGTTTTCTAATTTTTGTCTTTAGGCTATTATAATCTCTCAGTAATAGGAGATAATAATTGTCATCCTTTCTTAATTGCTTTTTTGGTAATTCATTCACTCCCCGACTCTTAGTATATCTGCAACCCTCTTCTTCCTAATTTGATGCTATTTTGTCCTAAAAATGTCAGCCTTTGTATAAACCGACTTGGAACCAGGGTATTCCAGAGCCACCAAGGGCAAACAGTGGACTGATGCAATATGATGTTCAGATTCACACCCTCTTCCCAGCCTTCCGCACCCTGACTGCCTGCGGAGGAAACCCAGGTGCAAGCACCAAAAGGAGCTTGGTGACAGAGGCAGGACTGCAGGGTACGTCATGGAGCTGGCCTGCTCCAATACAGCCAAAGACAAGTAATGGCAGTAAAACTGTGAGCATGTGATCAAATCTTAAGAGATACTGAGGGTGGGTTTTGCCATCACCGTCTCCAAATTGTGAATAATTATTTTCCTTGTTTCTTGGAAGGTGCACAAGTACTAAAAAGCAAGCACAGAGTAACAGTGTCATATAAGGTATCTTGGATTTTTTTTCCTTTGCTCTGATCTTCTAACCAGTGTTAAATGCTCTGGGACAATTTTTTGTGCCACTTAAACCCAAAGGATGTGAATTCCATGATCAGCTGAGAAGAAGAAAACAGGTAAAAAATGTCATGATTCAATGCTTTGTCAACAAGTAATTTCATAATAAAAAACCTTATGATTTATTTGTATATTCTTTTGAATTTAAGTTTCATATATTGCATAAGTGTAAGAGCATTACTAACAGCATTTACATGCCTCACCAGTACACTGGAACTGCCTAAAACCATTCTAAGAACTCGAGGTGAACATCCTGTCGAAAAAATAATTAGTAAACCAAACATTGACCTGACAAGAGCTGGACTTTGGTTCTGCACTTCTAATGTACATTTTCAGTTAAGCATAATGAAAATATAACTACTGGAAGTGTTTTATTTGGGTTTCTAATATTTTTATGTGTAGATGCTTGGTTATGGACAGGAAGAGCTCAGCAAAGATCTCCAAAGACCAGAGCCCCACTGTATTTTTTCACAATGACTTTAGCACCTAAACACTTTGGAGAATCTGAGTCTATTCCACAGAAAAGACGCACAAGTGAGCTGTTGGAGAGTGATGAGAGGAAAGACAGTGGAAATTTTGTTTCAAGATTTAAACTAACGAATTCCTTTATTTTGTCAATGTTTTCTGCTCAGTCAATACATTGTGTCATCAGGCTGGGCATCAGAATGGACTTGAGTATAGTATTGATCCATATTCAGCCGGTGTTTTACGCTGTTGTAATCCAGATGGGTAACTAGGGGAGTAATTGTCCAGTCAGATCTGTGTTGAACCTGGTTCTGTGCCAGAGTAAATCAAGCTAAACTTTAAATAGCCAGAGGAGTTAATTATGAGGAAAAATAAGCATGCCAAGGCAACAAAAATGAAAGCCTTTTGACGTTGTGCACAACGTTGTAAGCATTGGAATAAGAAGTGTCGTGCCTGTGCTGCATGGCCACTCATCGCCTTCTGTTTTGCCAGGGGCAAGGATATTTCATTAGGTTTCTGAATCTTAGTAGCTTGTGAAGTACCTTACAGTTCTACAGGATTTATGACACTGCCCTGAAGTACTGGCAGCTTAATCAGCTACCGTGTTACAGTCCTCTGCTAACTACATCATGAACCTGTTGTGCCCATGTAAAGACTGGATCATCCTACCTAAGATTTCTTAATTTGCATTCATGCCTAATTTGCAATTGCATTCTCATATATCTTAATCGAAATGAAAATGTCTCGCTGTGTTTCATGTGATAGACCTGAAGTCTGTAATTAGATTTTTCTTTCACGCATGGTAGAGGTACCTTAGGCCCATTTTATGCTGAAAATGCTTGTTTCCTGTGAATGTTACTGGAAGATGAAATCATGCATGGTTTGGACAGTGAAGCAGAAACACTGTGTGGCTGTTCTAGGGAGAATTCAACATAAACAGACAATATGCAATAGCAGTATAAGTGAGGTTATTTATAGATGCACATTATGCCACGCAGATAGGCTGTGGTGAGACAATAATAAAACAATTTCTCGGTTGTACATATTTGATAAAGTTGTTCATACTTTCTATTTTCAAAGGAAAACTTTCCACTCCATTCTTGGAGCATATATTCACTGGATTTTCTTTTGTAGTTTGTACTGATCTACATCTTTGGTAGCTTTTAAATTCATCGAAGATAAAAAGTTGTATTAGATTAGAAAGCAATTTTTTCTGCATAGAGTGCCTTCTGTTTCTACATCTGTTTTTCTTGGAGGATGGAGATTCCCAAACAGAAATTTGGGGGGGAATGAGAAACCCTTTCCAGGTCCCAGGGCTGATATAACCCCAGCTATATGTTTCTACATTCCATTTTTTAACATTTACTCACAGAGCTGCTCCTCTGATATTCTTTAATTTTTCTGAGCGCCGTTCCGCTAAATACGAACATTCAAAACATGAGTAAAAGGTGCCTAACATACAAAGGTTGGCTTAAAAACATGAGAATTCTTGACCTTTGGATTTTTTTTTAGTATTATTTTTGGACACAAAGCCTTTGGGTTTTATATTCTTGAGATGTCTTTGTCAACCCTAATGAGCAGAAATATTATTTTGGTTTCACAAGTGAAAAATGAGACTTCCATTTAATTATACGGATACACGGATCCAGAAGACCTGTAGTAGAAATGCAGCTTTTGGGGAAAAAAAGAAAAAAGGTGCATGTCATGATGACTAGATCACTTCTGAGAGCTGCAAAAGAAGGGGGAGAAAGAACAAAAGAACTTCAAGAAAGGAAAAATACCTAATAGGGCATAGAAGACTGATGATCAGAAATGTATAAAATGTATCTTTTAATATTCTGAAGTGTTGATCCGTGTCAGTGATGACAGAGTTATTGATGGCATCTCCAGATTTTTGGCATTATAGGCAATGAGAGTGTTTTCATAAATTTTATCCTATTTTGCTAGATATTCTTCTTATTATTCAAGGGAGAAAGTCCAGCCTTTTAAAATGTAAGCTGGATAAAGGATCTGCTTGGGTTTTTTTGTGAATCTCTGAGAAGCAGCTGTACTTAGCTACTCAGGGATATTTTAATATCATACAGGCAAGATGGCACATTAGTTCTAGCAGTGGTAGATGATCCTTGCTAAGAAAAGTTACATATGACAAACAAAAATGAAAGCATGAACTTTTTTTAACAACATGACACAATTCTTCAAGTTGCAGAAATAGTTCTTTTCTGTGGTTTTGTTGGGTTTGTTTAGTCCTAGATTATTTTTATGCTGAGAAACCACAGAACGCTACATAGAATCTGTTGCATTCATGGTGTCTGGTCTAAAAGCATTTCTCTAAAAATATCACAGGATTATGGGTTACAGTAGGCAAGTCTGAGAGCTGCTTAAAGTTAAATAAACATTTTGCATTTGTTTTCTAAAGTAACATAACAAACCAAAGCATATCAACTTTCTTGAAGTTTTATCCAATTAAAATCAAACTTCGTATACATCTGGAATGATTTGGGTTATAATTGTGAGAGTGTGTATTTTGTACAGTGCTGGAATTTGGTTGTATTTAATTCCGCGTAATTTTTAGACCTAAAGATAGTGCTTTTTGCAGAGTCTGGTTTGAAAGTATTGGAGAAGGCCATTCATCAGGTGGGTACAACACAAGCTGCACAGACAACATCTGGGGATGATCTGTGGAAGAGCCACAGTAGGGCTGAGACTGCAGCTTTGCTGTTAGACCCTCTCACTGAGGTTGCCCATAAGGCACCTAATATTAGCAGTGCTAAGGGGTTTTATGCGTGCAGGTAGTTTTCTGCAGAAGTTCACTAATTTTTCAAAAGCCAAAACCCAATTCTTAAAAAAAAAAAAACAAAAAAAAAAAACAAACCACAGCTTCTCTGCAATTTTAACTGGAACAAATACAAAATTAACATGTTGAATGTATTTCAGGACTTTCGTTCCCAGCCTCCTCATCCTTACTCCCACTGCCTGCATTGTTGTTTAATGGGGACTTTTTAAAAAATGGAGTGCAGAGTTCTCAATGGTAAGTCCAGCAAGATTTCCACGTGGCGAGAGAGTCAAAGGAGCTGTCCTCCACAGACAGGGAATGGGGTGAACTGGAGGCCCTTCCACAATGGACCAAATCCAATGCACGTGGATCACCTCGAGATTTCTGCTGCAGCAGCAGTAGCTGCTTTGGCTTTTCCCCGTGCTGGCCTTTGCAGAGCCTGCTTCTGCTCTGTGCAGGCAGAATCTCGGAAATTCAGGCTGCCTTTACAATGTAAAAGTTAAAGGCCTGTCTTTCTTTACAGCAAGAGCTCCCAAAGGTTATGCACTAGTTCAGTAATGCTCATTTGGGCACGTTCAGCCCACTCATGCAAGCAACAGCATATTGGTTTTGCTGTGGATGTGGAAAAGGAGAATGAGATTGATTCTTAACGAATATCTTTCTTAAAAGATGCATCAGAAAAGATTCATCTAGCATCAGAATGACAAATCGGACATGCAGAAGGAAGGGGGCTGCTCCACATGCTTCCTCTGTGTGCATGTGCCTCTCATGTCACAATTTCTTTAATTTACTGGGGTCAGACACCTACATTGACATGTTTTTTAATATTTCTTCAAAGACTATCTTTGCAAAATTCAAGAGAAAAATTATTATTAAAACGTCCTCCTTGGACATAGTGAGAATGTCATCAAAGGGAAACCAGAAATCAAAACGCTTATGGGATGACCTAGAACTGAAAGGATAAAGGAAATTCTAAAATCCATAGTCCATGAGAAAAAGAATCGACTCCAGAGCTTTCAGGTTATTTACAATGACACTTTCCCAGACTTTTTGCCAATTTCTGTGATAAAGGCTGAAGAATGAATTTTGTCTCTCTCTCCCTTTCCAAATGGCTTCATTCTACCAATTCTCTTGCCAGTATCACCCATTCTCTCCCTATTAGAAAGAGTAATAGAAACTTCTAAATTGCTTATACAGCAATAACCCTTCATAAATATGATCTATACCTCTTTCTCTTTTTAATTAATTCCCACCTGATCAGTTTATTTGAATTAGTTTCAACTCCCGAGTACTATCCTCTTAGGAGACTGAACCTATCCTCTTGATTTTCATTTCCCAAACTTAGACACTTTTACTGCAGGGATTAGATGTCCTATTATATCTCCATAGGGTTTTAAAATTCTTTTTCTTAGGCCATCACCTCAGCCCAGTTTAACTGCAGAGGAGTCCTGGACTTCCTATTTGTGCTCTAGATGCATCAGACTATTTTCATGGCCTCTTTCCAAATAACACAAGTTAACATTTCCCACGTATTGCTTCTACAAAAAACAATAGAAGGAAAGTGAAAAGTAAGATTCTGGAACTTGTTTAAACCACACACACTTACTTATATCCCTTGTTGACATATGTGTATATGTGCTACAAAATGAGTAATTTCAGTGTTTTTAATTTCTATGCCTTGTCTGATGTCTAAACTACCACATAATTTTGCTGTGTTATCCCTAACAATGTCTCTTATGTTTGTGAAGATGCCACATTGTAGGAGGTATAAAAAAGTAACTAAGGCAAAAGGGGTCCAAAATAAAAGGGGGTGAATCAACCAACAAACAAAAATAAACCAGCCAACTGAACCAAAGATCTACTTCATCCTATCTTTTGTTTAGTTTTCTGCTGCCTCCTTTCAAACCACAGGCTCTGCTCCAGCTTCGAGAATGTTTCCAAAAGCTCTGAAATCGCAAAGCGTCGGTGCAATTTGAAAGGGACCGGTATAGAGCCTGCTCCAGGATAATAGCACAGCCCATCTCCAAGGGTAATTACCAGAACATAGCAGTGCACAGTATGGGTTTATTATCCTTGTTTCTAAATGTGTGAGGTTCATCTGTTAACAGCTGTCAACTTTTCGTTAGCGCTACTGGCCTGCAAGCTTGTGGATATGTGATGTGTGATTCGGCATCTATGTTTGACTTATAACCTTGAGAGACAGATGCCCAGTTGGGGCTGAAAGGCAACCCCGGCCAACCCCACGATGTGTCTGGTGGCAAGCTCCCTGCCCGGCAGGCACGCTGAATGTCCATGCCTGGCACGCCTGGCCACCTGCCCCCTCCCCATGGTGGGGTGAACCGAGGCCGGCTCCAGCGTTTGTTCTTCACTGTCTGCTTTCAAGCTTGGCCTTTCACATCATTGCAATGCATTGCTTGGTGTGAGACCACATCAAAGCTCCATCAGATCCTTAGGTGTCTAAGACACATTTGCCACCAGGCTTTTTAATGGGAAAAGGAAAAGATGAATCGTCGGTCCCTAAAACAACTGCTTCTTTAAAACACGTCAGAAAGGGGTCCTTCTGCGTTGGTGGCTTCCGTTTGCAAAAGTCTGTGACTCCCCGCCTCGTTTTACAAGCAAAGCACGCAGCAATAAGTAGCAGTGGTTCAGGCACATTGAAAGCTTTTGGAATAAATGGAAGAGGGACATCTTCCAGACAGAAACACAAAACTCCATATTTCTTTCCGTCAAAAAGCATCACCAGGTGCAAAATAATGGATAAATAAAAAGGAGAACCCAGTAGCAGCCGAAAGCTTGCATAACCCCTTCACTTGGTATTCCTGCTGCCGTGATGGATGATTATCTCCAATTCTGTCATTGACAATACAAGGAGGATAATGAAAATGATGCAAAAAATGTAGAAAAGAGTCATGAGAATGCTTAAAGGATTGCAAAATGTCCCGCAGCAATGAGAAACTAAAAGCTTAGTCTATTTAGCTTATGGTGGAAAAAGCAAGAAGCAATTTAACCCCTCTCTGTGAGTAATAACATGAGGACTAAAAGGCCCTTTCAACATGAGTGTAACTGGCTAAAAGGTGCAGATGAACTGGTCTAGATAGGGAGCAAAGTGCTTTTTCTATAAGCGATGACAGTTAAGCACTGGAATAACTTATCGAGGGTTGTGGTGAATTCTCTACAGCTGGCAGGTTTTGAAAAAGGAGTTGAGGTTTCCATAAAAAATTATGCTTTGGTTCCAATAGCAATTACTTTGGGGAAATTCTAAGACCAGTGGACCCGTACAGAGGGAAGACAAGCTGGAGTATCTGTGACAGCTTCTGATGCTGTAAACTACGTATCTTTGTATTTACTTTAAAGAATCAACTAGGTTTCTGTTTACATGCCTCTGTGGGTCAGGTCCTGATTACTCATAGGTTTCCTGTCTCCAGATGGTACTTGAATCATCTTCAGATGATTCCAAAAGGGGAGCATTGCTGTAGCTTCATCTGGAGATTGTTTTATGGTAGCTATTTAGGTCAATAAAGAGAACACACCTGGGGTTCTGATCACAGGTCCCATTTTTATTGAAGCATTTCACAATGGCCATATGTATACACACAGCATTAGCATGCTTAAATCTAGCTTATTTACTACATAAAATGTATTTTTAGAAGTGCTGCAAGTTTTCATATTTCAGTATATACTTCACAAATAAACAAGATAATTATCTATCGTGTCTTAACAAAGGCCAAAAACTCAATGAAGAAGGACAGCAGACCCCTGAAGTAAAAGAGCACTGCTGTTTTGACTTCCAGTTTTCCCTTTTCATAATGAAGAAATTTAATAATTATCCACACTGTTACATAGGATGACTATCCTAGCATTGCTAAGGTTTTTTATTATGTGACCACTTCCTAGAAGTGCTTAATGACTGATAAAATATTTTTTTGTAGCTTTTAGGTCCATGATTTCTACATCAAGCCATTTGCTGATAGAAGGCTCTCAAACTGAGTCTTATAGTCCAATTTAGCAATGCTATATCTGAATATATATTTGAATCAAAATGTATTGTCAGCATTTTAGCTAGTGCTATTAACCCATTTTCTAAGAACATGGGCCATCTGAAGATCCAAGAAGAGTTTCTTGTGGTCAGAAATGTCTACAGGAGAAAGGCTGTTCAGAGATATTTCAGCATAAAACGTGTAACTGAGGGGGAGGAGGGCCTCTTTCACCCAGCCCCTTCTTTCTGCAAAAGCGTGAGTGAGGATACAGCAGAGGGAATGCAATCCCCTGCTAATAATTTAGTGGGTCCACAAGTACAACAGCAGCAGCATTACCTCAGAGTTGCCTCTGAATGCATTGGCCATTGCTGTCCTCATTATGACACTGAGACACTGAACATTTGACGTCTCTTCCTTACTTAAAGCTTTTTGAATTTTTTATGTGCTCTGCCATAGTAGTCTTTTTAATGAAAAGAAAACTCTTGATAAAAGGCAGTAAAGCCCAAAAGAAAGCAGCAGCAGCAAGCACAGGCTTCATTCAGTCGCAGGAAACAGCTGGTAGCTAGCTGTTACTGGGAGAAAGGTTGATTGCTGTGTCTGGCAGTGAGGATGCCGTGCCCGACCTCGCCTGCCAGAGAGCAACGGGGCACGGGGATTTCCAACAGGATGAGGCTGAAACTCAGCTGTAAAGCAATGATCCAAACCTACAAAGCAGCTCTGATTTGAGTGTTTCATTGAGAGTTCAAAGGCAGATTAGAGCCCTGCTGGAGCCCAGTTGGAACTTCCAAAAAGTTGAAAGCTTTTCAGCATGGTGTTCATTTTCTTTTCAATAAAGATCTAGCTATTCATCTTCTCTATTACCTTACAAAATGTGCCTACTTCCACTCAAAAGGAAATGGTGGAGGATCATGTTACCCCTTATGGCTAGCCAACACAAAAGAATCTACTGGACACCTGCAGGTATTAAAAAGGTCTTACTGGAAAGCAAGCTGTAGTTAACTCTTTTATGCTCGTCAGCAACTATTTAGTTTGTGGAGAGATTATTTAAACACTTTAAACCTTTTCTGCTCTGTACACATGAGAATTTTCTTGCTATTTTTAACTAATAGCTGTTTTTCTGTATTCAGTGTTTGCTCATATTTCACAAAACAAAAAGTTCGACACACTTGGCTCTGCTGAATTGGGAATATTCTGAAAATCCACCCAAGCTTTCTCTGGAGGTCAAGAATGATTATATTTTAGCTTGGCAAGTCAGATCCAACCTTTCTGTGGCCAGCCAGAAATCATTCCCAAAGAACAAAAGCAAGTGAAACGCGGTCGTTCTGGTCCAGCCGCCACAATACCTGGTAGAGTAGGATCCTGCCAAGAAATCAGGTAGCAGAGTCGTTGCAAAAGAGTCTTTTCAGAGGCCACATAAGCTAATTTTACCCTACCCCAACCTTGTGTTGGGGACACAGAAAATAATTGGATCCTAGCGTCACAGAACGAGTCACACTCCTTAAAAACGGCAAATAACTCAGTACCAAATTATCCCTTGGTCTTTACTTGCTCTCTTGTTGACCAAATTTTTCACAGATGCTTCTGTCCGTCTGTATATATATCTCAGTATAAATGACCTTTGCAACAGGCGCAGCTCATGTCCATGTGTACATGAATCATCCCAGAGACACGTCAGCCCCTCTCACTAGAGCCATGTCAGGAAGCATTTTACACTTACGCTGCTTGTATTGAATATCCAGCTTAATGGCATTTTGTCCAAGGTTCAGGCACATGTAAGAAAACCTGCATTTGTGTCACCATGTCAGTCCGCACCAGCTCATCCTTTTAGGCAGAACTAATCCCACATAATATATATTCATACTAAATTGCACAGATCCCAGCAACTATGCAGAGTAAGTTGTATATACAGTCACAGAGAGGAATTTCATAAATTTGCAGCATGTACTGCTATCTGTTAAGATTTACCCATGGTTTCTACTGGCAATTAACCTTTCTTTTTCAGAAATATAACTTTCTAGGCAGAAATTGCAGCTTCTAAGGTCAGGACTGAGTAAATTGGAACTCACTGAATGTAAAACTACTTTGATAAAGAAAAAATCCACCTCAATCATATGCTGAAAAAAAAATGAAAAAAAGGCTTTAAAAGTAACCAAAGTAGGTTACTTTGATTTACAGAATAAATCATTCTGTTTATATGAGGAGATGAATGTCAAATTTTCATTTCTCTAGTAATCTTGTCTCTGCATGCAAATAGGTAGCAACTGAAATTACTAAAACCTTCATGTCCAAAATTCGACACTCTTCTCATCTCTAAATAGGGCTTCTCAGCACCGGTCCAAGTCTGAACCAGACAATAATGCAAAATCCAACAAGACACTTGTTTACCACCATGGGAAATTCTAATTCTTGAAAAAGAAGCTCTACCAAACCAACAGGTATGTTTTCATTTATTAAGAGGAATATATACATAAAGAACTAAATGAGGAAGATCATTCCCCTTTAGTTAAAAAATGAGGTATAAATACAATATATATAACATACATATATTGTCCTTGGAGTCTTGGAATCAAGACAGAGTAAACATCAAAAAATACCCCAAGCCAAGCCTACTCAATAGAACATATTATAAAAAACTTTGGCTTCTGAATGAGGACGATTTTTGTTTATTTCAATAATTAGCTTTCTTCTGATATTCAACTTCATGTCCCCTATCTGAAGCTCTCTTCTTTTCCCTACAGAAATGAAAGCATTATTTCTTTAGCAAAGGATTTGTGATAAGAGGTAGGTGAAATATGTGTTTCCCTAAAAGAGGAAAAATACTTTAGTATGTTTATTTTAGGAGAGATATTTCTGACTCATTAGAAGTCAAAACTAGGATGAAGAGAAATACTAATTTAGCTGTTATGGGTTAATTTCAAGGTGCTACCAACAAACTGTTCAAAGGAAGGTTAACAGAATAATTCCTTATGATCCTCAGAGCAGTTATATCTGGAACAACTGATTTCTTTACAGAGAAGGATCTAACAAAAAAGGCAAATTCCTCTAATATAGTTACTGTGGAGTAAGACAGAAGAAAACACAGGCAAATATTTTGATGATCTCTTTACTGTAGCCACATTTTGTCAAAGACCAAAGGGCACTGTAAACACTAGTGACTATACTAGTCACATGCTTCCTGTTAAAATTTTCTGTAGGACTCGGTGACTATGAGCATTTTTAGAAGAATCAAACCTAAGAACCCTGAATTCATTTCAGGAATTAAAAAGTGGGATACTTTCTGTTTACCACAGTACATTGAGAGTGTCTGGGACTTCATGTAGCATTTATGAAAGGTGGTGCTTCAACTCCATTCCAAAAAGAAGGAAAGGTTAGAAGGACAGCAGAAAGAATATGATAAAAATTGTTGCACAGTATGGTCCACAGAGCTGTGTCTGATGGAATGGAGTTTGGTGCAAAGAGTCTTTAATGAGTACCTCTCCTAGAACTGTTTTTTGACCAGAAGGAAACACAAATCAAATTAGGATAGGTATCTGATACTGAGTTGGAAAATACGTTTCTAAGCTGAATTGACTAAAGAAGGTTCTGCATGGGAAATCCCAGCTGCGGAGAGTAGTGGGTCTTCTATGCAGATGTTCTCATGTAAACGTCATGACAAAAACATTAGTACAGACTGTAATGTGGAGGGAAGGTGAATTATTCAGGGTTTGGATAGTTCTGTAGAGGCCTGGCTGAGATGGATGATTATTCAGAAAGTACAATGAGTATGTATACTGAGATACTGGCTGAACATAATTATAAATTTCAAGTATATTTTCAAAAGCTGGCTGCCTCTTTTGCTGTTGAACTTTCGTAGTACTTTTCTGCTATTTGGTGACTGTTAAAGATTTTTCCACAAAGAAGAAACGGAGCATGAATATTCAGCCCACACTCTGCATCATCTGTCCCTGTTGTATCTGTGCTATTAAGTTTCATTATATTTGTCTCCCTACTCCTACAAAGTTCTACTCAGGTTTCTTAGATAAAACGGAATGGGAAAAGAGCTCCAAAGGGGATGACCCGGAGTTGACTTTCTGGGTTTTTTTCCCAGTGGCCAGTAAACCAGGGTAAGAATTGAGCAAACTGAATTGTCTCAATTCTTTTATTGGTGGGAATACTGCTTGTCTCTGAAAGAATTCGTTTTTTCATCGGAGAAGATATGTGGCAAAGTAAAATAGGCTGGGAACCATTAAGCTCAATACTAGTTCTAGACAACAGTGGCTCAATACAGAGTACCTAAAAAGAAAACATTATATATGTGTATATATACATACATATACAGCAATGTTCATTCATTTTATGATTGCTATCTTTGCCTTAGCTCTACCTGAAATAACATATGAAAAATACAAGTCACTATGTGAACAATACAAGTCACAATGCGAAAAATACAAGTTACAAATACAAGTCCATGGAATATGCAGTCAGAAGTACACAAATGCAAGCAGCAGCTGGGCTAAAAGAGAAGGCAGCAGCACTGCAATTAGTGTGTAGAGAAGCCAGAGGGTCATTGACTGAGGAAATTACTGTACCATCACACTTGGTGTGATGGCTTAAAGGCCTTTTTCATGGGAAGCTCTACCAAATTTGCACTCACAGGAAGCCTTCCAACTTTGAGATATTGCTAATGCTAAAAGGAGGTCACTGCTCTGCTTATGTGTAATTTGGGATGGATGTGAGTTTGTTTGTACTATGGCCTTCTTTTACTGAGTTGCTTCTTCACACAGAATAGCTGCTAATATAACCCTTGATGGCTATTACAATGATGTAAGTAGGCTTCAGAAATTTGAAAACTCTTCATTAATGCTTCTGTCTAGCCATGGAAATACACTCTTTAAAGCAGGGCTGGGAAATATTTTCCTTAATGGAAACCAAACAGGAATTTCAAGTACCTTTCTGCAGACCGACCATAAGGTTACACCTTGGTCTTCATTTCCCTGTTCCCTGCAGCTCCCCATGTTACACTGTGAGCTTGATGGCCCACAGCCCTGCTGTGCCCTGGCCTTCCAGCCTCCTGTCTCCAGAATCCAGCCAGGGCACAGCACCAGCTCAGACTCCCCACCAGCATGCTGCCTGGGGTTTTGCCACTGCACCAGGATCCATCCACATCCCGCAACAAGCATCCCCCTACCACCACCACCGAACACACCAACACTGTCGCGCTCCCCCCAGTACTCAGGCTTCCCTAAGGGCTGCCTACAGCATCTCCCAGACGTTGCTGAAGTCCTACACAGGACACACAGGACTGGTTTGGAAGGTCATCTAAACAAATAAAATGGAAACAAAACTATTAGAGACTCACGAGCAGTGTGGCTGTATGGCATGCTAGCAATAAAAGATCTGACTGACTCACAAACCAATTTTGTTAGTAAATACCTACTGGGATTTGTTTCCCCAGATAAGTACTGCTATCTTTTTCATGCACATACACACTGCAGTATTCCAGCCCATTATTTCTTATTTAACTCATTTACCTTTTCCCAGCCCATTGTACAGATTTTTCCCATTTTTTACCTGTGAATTTCACAGCAGAATGGAGAATCAGGCCAGACATATCTGATGCATGAAACTTGTATGTCTTCCAAAATGGCTGATCAAACTTAATCCATAACAATTCCAAACAGCAGAAGGTATCATTAAACAATATATTAGTTTTTTATAATATGTACAGATGTTAGTGACACCTGGAATTATGTGCTCTGAATTGGGAGAAAATTTCTGATGAAACAACGTTGAATACAGTTGTGATATATGTCCCTCTAAGCTTCCTTACAAGGAAAGTATGGACATCTGTTTGAATAAATCTCACTTGCCTCCTGACCTTTTGCTACTGCTAGAGAAGTTAAGCTTGTTGGTTTTTAATTTATCTCTCAAACATGAACTCAATTTATTAGAGACACAAGTAAATTTGGTGTTACACAGATTATGTTTAGCTTTGCAATTCTGGTATTAATTCATTCTTACAACTAATCACAGGGTGACATAGTTTTATTTTCTGAAGAAGCTTGATGTCTTATTAGCATATACAGTTACTTTATGAGTTGTTGCCTGAAGCTAAACTGTTGCCTTGGTAGCAAAAAATGAAGTACAGATGCCCTCTAGGCCAGGAGAACTAAAACCCTTAATAGTGCTGCATCCCGTACACTCAAGTTTTGCTGTTAAATGTTAACACATACAGTCCAAAGCAGAGAATAACAGATGCTGACCTCCACACCCAGGCATTTGATAACATCTACATTCAAACTGCTAGCAGAAAACTTAAAACAAAAAACAGAATATATGAAACAGACATGAAAGATCATAACATCAAATAGAAACATGAAATAAAAATGCAACATACATCCTGGTGTAATTTCTGGTATTTATAGTTCAAAGGAGACTAAAAGACACCACTTCTGTACCTGTGGCAAAGGATGGTTTCTCTTAGTGACATCTGCTCTGAACACTAGCTTGTGCTGTGCCATATGCCTGTATGGTGATGTACAGCTCCACCCTTCGTTGTCTTGATTAATGCACAGTATTCAAAGACAGTATTTACTGTTATGTTAAATACCATGTCTCATGTATCTATCTTGACTCTGATCCCGGGTGCAGAAGTCTTTTCGGAGTTTTCCTCTGTGGCCTGTTGAGGTCACTCAATAGGTTGGGGTGTTTCTGGGATGTCGTCACTTTCCACATTACCAACATATAATGTATCACATACACTGGCCCTTGGCATCAGTGTGAAATTCAAATCAGCACATGGCACAGGACATAACCCTTTTGCATTTTTGGGCATCAACCCTGGATATTTCACTATGCCATGTCACCAAAGAGCCAAACTCTGTGCAGTAGTGACAGGATTTACTGTTGTGTGCCCTGTATAAATGGCATTTAAGTTGTTACTGAACTGCAAAGAAGAAAAGCATATACTCATAGACTATCATAGCCATCCTGTTTATACCAGTTGTGCTTCAGCTGTTTCATTCATATTTATTTTTATTTCAGTGAATTAAATAGTTGTTTTTATGTAAGTTTAGAGAGTATATTCATTTATGCTCAGCTCATCTTTGCATTTTAGACCAAGCACACAGTGACCCAAATATACAAATTTACACAAGTTTTTATAGAAATATAGTATAATACACAACCCTGAAAGCATTCATTCAATACATAAGAAAGATTTTAATTTAAACTACTCAGGGCGGGGGAAAGAAACACAATGTGCCACTTCCATATACTAAATTAAATTGCTTTTCATTGACTCAGGTTACTCTGGGCACTGCTTATTCTAATGCAGCCTTATTAAATTCAGGGAAGGCTGCTACAGTGAAGTTGGGAGTAAGCTAAACAGTGTTTAGATACTACACTTCAGGTACGTATTTCAGATGCTGTCTTTCAAGAATGACATGTAGCGGAAACAGTGCTTAACTTGCTCTGGGAACACATCTTTAAAAGTCTGCTGCTGTCTAATTACAGTAACTCAAAGAAATTTAAGCTAGAAAGGTCATTAACATTTCACACATACACTATGCCACTACTACTGCATATTTCCTGACATTCCTATAAAACCTAGTGCTCTTGGGAAGCTGATGGCTGACGGGGTTGATAATGAGTGAGAGACCCTTCACTTCTTGATCACTGGTTTGAATTCTGTTTAATGTGGAAGCAGCAAAGAACTGTCAGTGGCTGGTGGTGTTTATGAATTAATTTGATAATCACTCTTGGTTTAGACTGTAGCAGGAGAATGTCTCAATTCATAAACCCTTCCTCACCTTCCTTGCCCCCTTATTCATGAAATCATCTCTCATGTGTCTGGATTAGCATGGCACAGAAAACTACAGACTCCAACAAGAGAATGCACAGATGAAAATGTCAGTGGTTGTACAGCTTCATCATGGCTTGCTGAGGTGACCGTACAGCTCACTGGGTACACAAAGGGTATAAACCTACTGACTCCTGGTCAGATGACAAGCTCATCTTTCTTTCCAGGGATACTACTGTGGGCTGAGAAGAAAAATTTTCCTTTATGAATGTGTAAGATCAAGTTATAAGATTTGCTTTAAAGATTCTGCTGGGTGCTTCTGGAAATCATGGGGGCGTTTCCCCCTCATTACCACATTTGCTTGTAATGAAAGTTTCCTCTAAAACATGATTTTGGTAGAGCTGGTTATAAAATCACTTTTCTTACAATTTGGCAGAAACACGGCCCAGATATGTCCTCAACAGTGGTCTATTTCCCTGGCATATGAGTCTTTTAAGTGCATTAGGGAAGAAACATCCTGGAGGGGTAAGTAACAGAGGTGGGACTCCTCTTACCTGGCAGACCAAGGCAAAGACTACTCCATTTTGGCTTCCCTTTCTCTTCCCCCTCGTTCCTTTTCATGCTGGACCTGTGTTAATTTAGTGAAAAAATAGTATGAATTACAAAGGAAGAATGGTCTGAATCAGACAAAGTATCACCAGATGGTTCCTACTATCTTTCTACTGCACATCATTCTACTATTTGCTCTTCAGCCACTTCCTAATGTATTGAATGAATACCTTCCTGTGACATCTAAGACAATGAGCATTATTAGACCATTTATTAAACAGCAGTATCTCCAGATAAAAAGATCGAATTGTTACTGGAAGTACATGGGCTTCTCCATTTATTGGTATCTACCTCTTTCATTCTAAAGACAGATTTTCTTAGGCTGCATCTAAAGTGATGTGTGGAATATGCCATGATGTTCTCAGATGACCTGTGATCATCCAGATTAGACTCAAGCTCAGAGCGGACCAGGATTTCTATCCATTCCATATGCCAAGATTTCCACCCAGTAAAAATCAAGGCACCAAGAAGTGGAGAACCTAATAAATGCTTGGGTTTTACCCAGTATGCAGCTGGGATGCGGCTAAGTGGCATACTCCAACTGTATATATCTAGTCTCCTGAAAGGTACAGCAAGCGATTTTGGGGATCTTTTTCTGTTAACCTAGTAGGGGTTTAAGTACTGAGAAGGAAATTCTGACTCCACTGAAGACTGTGAGCCTCCCATTGATTTAAGGAAGGATAGCACATTAATTTGGTAGCAGCATAGTTTAGCTTCTCACTCTTCTAAAAGTTCTTCCTGGTTCATCTCTGATCTACAAGGAGGCCACAGTTTACACCACCCACAGCTCTGCAGTCCCCAGATCAAAATATTTTGCTTCTGTTTTCTGACATTATCTTACTGTAGTTAAGTCTAGCAGCTGCCTGCTCAGAGAGACAGAATGGGAATAAGTGTGATAGAATGCAAAACATTGCTAAGTCTATATGACAACTTTGGTGATATTTACTGCTTCTCACCTTTTCTTAATTACAGGATCACTAGAGAGAATCATTCCTCACCTAATTTTCCTGCCCCTTCATTTGCCGTGTGCAACTGGTTACAAAAATCAGCTCACTAAGTAACTATCTGTGGCCCAGCATCAAGACTGATTTCACGGGGATCTGAGATTAATATTAATGACTATTTTTAATTAATTTGGTATAGCATGGGGATTGTTGAGAACAAACTCAAGATGCTATAAGCTGGGAAGGGATGACAAACTATTTAAGGTTAAATGCACCACAGTGAATGAATGAGAGAAGCAGACACCATCAGGGGGAGAAAATGTGGGAAGCAGCTGACATCCCAATAGGAGATGGAGTATTCCAGCCTGCTTGGTGGCTCCTATTCCTCAGGTACAGTTTGTGAGAAAGTCAGATGTGTTAGGCAGCCTTCCTGGTCATTATCTGCTGTCTAAAAATGGTTCTGGATTAGCTAGATGCTGTCGTTATGTTTGTATGAGTGTATCGTGTGTCTAAACTGGGCATGAATTTCAGCACTAGATCTTGACATACCACTTGATTGTTAGCATGCTGCCTGGCATGAATGTGGTCCATACCAATTAATGCTCCCTCAGACAATGCCACAGCATGGCTCAGCAGTAGGACAAGGTACATTTCCTGTAAGTAGCAAGGACAGATTATACCAGTAGAAGACCTTAGTCACGTAGTTATAAGATCTGACATGCCTCTGTGCCAGAGAACTGGCCATGGCAGTATAACGTTTATTAGTACAAAGAGATGCAGCCCACATTTGCACTGTGGCATGCATTTCGAGGAAAACTGTGCATGCAACAGATCTACCTATTTTCCCCCTTTTTAAAATAAAGTTGTTGTTGTGTCTTGGAAGGAGGGCCAGATATTGTACAGAAATACTGATAAATGAGTTGGGTTTTGTTACTTCGGACTATACAGACAACAGCCTCACTATATAGGACATAAGAGCTGTAGAAACTATCTCTGCAGAAACTAACTAGTACATAAAGCTGTATGGATGTTCCTCCAGCCAGGAGACATTACCCCAAACATAGATGTCTTTCATTATTTAATGATTCCTTTTGAACACATATTTGCAGCTTCAGCAATAATGATAGAGCTGCCTCTGCTGGATCTTGAAACAATACATTTCTATCCCCTAAGGCGTGCCATTTCCAGTCATCACCGGGCATATGTGAAGCACCACAGTGAAAAATGTGGGCAATCCCTGGTTTAACTATAAGATGGCCAGAGTCTGGCACCCATTGTGTTATCCCCAGCTGAGGAACCAGCTTCCTGTGTTCCTACCTCACATCCATAAAGCCAGACTGTTGACCTTCCTGTCCAAGTTCTTGTCCTTCAGATCTTTCTTCAGGCTGGGTTGTTTTGCCTGGCCTCTGGAGGAGGAAAGATGTAGTTTAGTATGAGCTTATGAGGTTTTGGAGAGATTCTGGTTGCAAGACGAACATTCTTTTGGTGACAAATTTACTTTTGTAATGCATAGTATGTCTAGAACATGCAATGTACAGGCTTTGTAAGTTTCTTTTTACACTAGTATGTATAAAAGGGTTATTTTTCCTGTTAAATTTAGCTATGCTTTCAAAAGCACCAACACTTCTTGATAGGACAGCAGACATACTTGTAAGAAACTCCAAATTGTTTCCTTCGCCCACTCCCCATTTTAGATCATCTTTCACATGGGAACAGCTTCCCTCCTCCTCACTCACCTCCTCCTCCAAAAAATTTCTGACATCTGTTCCTTTACCTCTCTAGCAGCCACTCTCCCCTTATCATTTGCCTTTTATTTTATGGTACCCACTTGTGCACTTCAACTCTGTGCTCTTTGGGGTACGAGCTGTTATGTGTGTTGCACTTCTAACCCTTTGTCAAGCATCTTAAATGTTATAGACATTTACAGCACAATACAAATGATAATGCAGTTAGACTGGAAAGGCAATTCCCTAGTTAACACCTCCCACATGTGGTGATTAAGTACTAGGCTCAAAAGCCTACAGCAAACCCAGTGCAGATACATTTCTAGAAAGAGACTGCAAATTCCTAACTCCAGATGGTCTGCAGTTGGTGAATAATTACATGGATTGTTTGGTGCTTCACTAATCAATCATGACAGCAACAAGGAGAAAAAGCATGTCTGAGTAAAGGAAAATGTCCTTTGGATAAACCCCAAGTTATCATTTTGTGCATTTGATCTGCTCATCAAACATCATCTTTTTTTCCCTTTCCTGGTCTTATGCTGTTCTTTATTGTTGAAGAATAAATCCAGAAAAAGCAGTTGTTTTTTTCCTATAAAATACACAGGAGGGGAGGCTGAGCATGCCTACAAAGCTGCATTGTATTTCACAGACTGCAAAAATTATAAATGTGAGAGGAAGGGGCAGAGAATTAATCTCCTGCATTAGGTTCTGGACACCATGAAGCTTTCTCCAACTACTTCTGTAATATCAGCACAACACCAGCAATTTAGGATGTAGAAAACAAGGATTGGAAGGGAGAATGCCAATCTCCAAACCGCTTCCTCACAGCATGAAAACAGTTTGATTTTTTAAAAAAATTGAAGTAATTATTTAAATAAGATTATAAGTGATGCTTGTAGGGTCAGCCTTAACTGAAACACATAGAACACAGTCCAACATTATCTTGATTACATACTGACTAATTTAATTTGATTGTTCTGTGCATCAAAAGGAAGGAAACATTACAATTAAATACATATAAGATAGAAAGAGTGCATGGAGATACTGCAGGAGTCAGAAATAGAATAGGCAGTTTGGGGAGGGAAGGGAAAAAAGTACTATAAAGTCCAGTTATCCTATAAGAATCTGTTGTTCTGAATGCAGACATCTTTGTGTCTACTTGCATGTATGTATAGTATTTTGCAACCTACTATTTGCAAATGGCCCAGGAAATTGTTAGGTAACCTACATTTTTCTCTAAAGTAATAAGTCTTGAAGAAAAGAACTGCATGGCAGTAGACACAATAAAATATAACGAGCGTGATAAACTGTGAGGCTGTTGTTCAAAGTTTGGACCTAAGAGCAGCAGAGAGCAGAGACGCAATGTGCTGTATTTCCATCTGTCTAGATCTTCCATCAAATAAGCAAAACCAGTTTACAATTACTGTACACATGACTCAGAAAAATACAAGTGGGCAATATAGAAAGGATGTGAAAGCAGTGAGGTAAAAAGTACAGAATAACTGGATTTCAAAGATCAAAAATTACAGAAGATTTATCTATATTAAGGCTAAGTACTGTTTGTCTCAGTAATACTTCATTAGAGTCATGTAGCGTATAACTAACCTGATCTTCTTATGGAAGACAGTTGCAAAAAGGTGGACACTGCACACTGATGACATTAATACTTCCTTCTAGTACCAGCATAAGTAATTTGGCGTGACATCTACATAAATTACGAGCAGATACTACTAGTGCCAGTGGTTTTGCTGATGTTTTAGAAGGTATACCTGGAACACCAGCTAAGCTAACAAAGTATTCATCCATGTACAATGGGAAGAGAATTAGGTGAAGAATAAGCTTTTACCTGCTTTTCTTTTCTTCATTACCTTAGACTTAAAATGTGTTGAAAAAAAAGTCTTAAACAGAACAGTCCCTAATTTTTTATTGTTCAAAAGACCAAAGTTCCAATAAGTTGCTTTTCTTATATTCATCTGCTTACAGACTGCTATGTGGTCTATTTCACTATGTGTCTTGCTCAAAGAAGACTCATCTGTAAATAGCAGTTTTTAAGGTAGCATTTAAAGTAAGCCACTGAGGGGCTCAAAAGAAATGCAGAAGAATTCAGGACTGGTCAACTCTGATTGAACAGTAAAAGAAAAAGCAATGGATTTGGCTGGGAACATTTCTGACAGAATTTTTTTAGAAGCCTTCTTGAGAGAATGCATTGTTGAAATGCAGACTACAGTACAGTACACCCCACCTTTTCATATCATTCTGGTTGTTCCCATCTGGTACAAAGCATAGTCATTCCCTCCTTTGTAAATGTCTCATTTTCTCTTCTTTGTGTCTTAAGCACCAAGATACCAAAGTTGCTCCTGCTTCTACCTTTCAATATTTCTAACAAGCATTTTTATTCTTTTCGATCTACAATATGCATAAAGCCTACACATCCCCGCTCTCTTTCTGTGATCAGGCTTAATATCCTACACTTTGCTTCTCCAAGCCAATATTGAAAAAAAATTAAGCTTTTCACCTGTTGAACCTTTGTACTTTTCTAAAAGTTTCTAGGGTTTCTCATGCTTTTCTCTGTGAGAAGATGGAGCTGAATTGGAAATCTGCCTCCACTTCCCTTTGAGTATCTTGGTGGTTGGATGTAAAAGTTT
The DNA here is from genome assembly GCA_013400135.1 of Rhinoptilus africanus. NCBI lineage: Eukaryota > Metazoa > Chordata > Aves > Charadriiformes > Glareolidae > Rhinoptilus > Rhinoptilus africanus. The sequence continues at coordinate 950,235 of VXBO01007893.1, forward strand.
CAAGATAACTGAATTTATCTATTGCTTCTGCAGTTGATCACTAGGTACTATTTGCTTGCATCCTATCTGCGGTAACTGAGTCAATATACAGGCATTTCATTCCCTCCCACATTAAGGTCCTTAATGTGGTTTTCACTCTAACTCCAGCATTTGCTGCCTATTATCTAGGACTGCAGCTCGCCTTGTTATCTCATCGGCACATCTGACTTGTTCCCCGGGGCGTGGGGAGGTGGAACATGCCGTTCCTTTTTAGTTTGCAAATCCTTTCAGAGCTTCTCTCAAAGCAAATTCTCTATACAAGTTGAAAAATTCTGGGCAGCATATGTTACTGTTTCACATGCTGCCTAATGAAATGGTTGCTTGCTGCTGTTCACAGATGTTCAGAGCTCAGTAGTGTCTTACCACCATGTGTTTATTGGTGGCTTGCACTTGGCAGTTTTACGCCATAACCCATTTGGGTTAACTGATTACTCCTCCATGCCAATACCACCAACCTCTTCTGGATAGATATCACATAGATTTTTCTGTCTCTGTACACGAAGCAATGGAATGCTGAATAGCTATCTTTTGACATCCTAAAAGCCAACAATTGATCTTCCAACTCAGGGTGTTCTTTGCTTGCTTCATGTTCATCCTTCAGCATCACTTGGCTCTTAGTTATGATGCCATACCCATCTGGACAAGTACCTTGGGCATTCAATTTAGGTGTTAAATGAAAAATGAATGAAGACGGAGGCAATAAAGTCCAACCAGATGCCTCTTTCATTCAGAAAACCAAGTAGTCAGTTCCCATTACTACTTTTGGAGGGCTTATACATCCAACAATCAAACCTTCACAGTTAGGTCCCCAGTCGCAAGGGTGATAGCTTTCCTTCTTATTTAATGAATGTCTCTTTGAGCTGTTGATAGAACTCATCAACTGCATCTTTGTCATCTGCTATCGTAGGAGTGTTAATCTGTATGATCGACATATTGACTGGAATTGCTAGAAAAAGAACTGTAATCATTTTATTGCTGATTGGATTACATCCAAGCATATACTTCGATCTCATCTTGGATATGACAAACACAAAGCAAGTTTCTTCTAATTTTTCTGAGCTTAAGCAGCACCCCAAGTAGCTGTTCATCATCCTAGAATGACACCTATTATTCCACTGCAGCGCTGATTCTATATTTATCTATTTCAGATTTCTCCAATTCCTTTGTCACGAAATTGCAGTTTTTTCCCCACGCATTTCATGTTCTTACATTAATGCTCGGTCTGCAGAAGATTGGTGGTATAACCATGAGGGATTATCCTAGATGCTTGGTAGAGCCACAAATATTCCATATGACCAAATACTCTATATGACCAAATACTCTATATGAACCTCTTCTGAGCTGCAGTGTCTTGCATTCATAAATCCATAACCTTTACCTCAGATTTATGAAATGTAGAAAAGAAGAACTATTATGTTCCTTCTAACTTTGGCACCATAGTTGGCAATTAGCATCTTTTATACACAGATACTCACCCACAGTTACAGCAAATCATTATAATTTTTATTAACAGCGCTTAAAATACAACAGCAGTGTATTTCATTTCAGATGCACTTCATTCTTCTCGGGGTCTACATGCTTGTAGTTGCAGTATCATAAAAATCAATATGAAGTAAATAGAAATGCAAAAATATGAATGAGGATCAGTGTAGAACTCTGAGAAACCCCTTGGCTGGATCCTACCTCAGGAAAGTTTGAGTGTAGCTGCAACATTGACAAATCTTATAGAACTCATTTTGTATAGCCATATTATTATACCTTTTATTATTTTTGTTAAATTGTGGGTTTGGGGGTTTTTAATTATTCATGATAATACAGAAAGAATCAGCTGGCAAAAGGTAGTCAGGATAACCATTTTATTTAGAATCTAAAGATTTTTTAATTTGGCCTGATGACAACTCACATGTCCTCATTGTTGGGAAGCCTATATAAAAGACACAGTGACCAAATCCATACTGCCAGCATGAGGTATGGTGATGACCATAGCCTCTTGGCTGTTATTTCATTTCTAGTGTGGGCAACCGACTACAATCCACACTTGTATGAAATCTTAGGGCTGCTGTATCTGCAGAAGCAGTGATGACAACTTTCTCTTTGCCTATTGCTATTTCAACTCACAACTGGTATATTCCGGTGCACCAGTAAGGAAAGATCTTTGTCTACCTTCACCCACGCAGATGCACTACTCCTGGCTCCAGCTGCATAAACCCTACGCAGGATATAAGCGCCATATTATGGTGGCCTTTTGAAAAAAGGTTGCTTTCTGTCCAGAGGAAATGCAAGCACTAGGAAAGTGAGCAATAACGCAGTATCTTGATGAAAGTAAATAAGCACACTTGGGCTTTTCAAGTAATTTCTAATAAAGTAAGGATGAGTTAGCTGTAATGGTACCAGAAGTTGGTGCAGAAGGTGTGGTTCCCTGTTTTGCCACTCAGTTCTGGTGTGACTTTGAGCAGTGACGGTACTGCAGAGCTTAGGCTAGAGAAAAGCTCATGAGGTTATTAAGTCCATCTATCTGCCCTGAGGCAGGATCAGCTGCACCTCTGCCAAGGTTTGTCTAACTGCTCTTAAAAAACATTCAGTGACTGGGGATCTGAAACCTCTAGGCAGTCTATTTCTGTGATTAATTCATCCTTATCTTTAGAAAGATTTTTTTTTTTTCTCGTGATGTCTAGCTTGATCCTCCTTTACTACAATTTAAGCCTGTTATTTTTGTCTTATCCACCGTGGACTCAGAAATATCTTCCTTCTTTGCAGCAAGTTATTAAGCATGATGACATAAGAATGTCAGTGAGTCTCTACTCTTCTCACCTCAAGTCTAAGCAGTACGTAAACAGTTTACGTGTGTAAACCCACGCTTCAGAAATTACTTAGCTGGGTGGTATACCGCACATGTCCCTTTGCCAAAGGGAGAATTCAGACCAACAAAGCCATTGTTAGTATCAGACGTTGTACTTCTAGGAACAGGACTGTCGCAATTGCCAACTTCCACCAACAGTCTATTCAGTAGTCTTTTCATTAACGGCTTCAGCTGAACACAATGGATTTGTATTTAAAAGTCAGCCAACTCAGCTGTTTACCACTGATACGCAACAGGGACAAATGGCCAAGTGCCATTATAAAATTTACCTAAGCAACAAAGTTCCAGAAAAAACATCTAGAGACTCCTAAGTACCAATCTGTGGAAGCTGTTCAGGAAATCTGCATATTGAATTATCTTAAGAAACATGAAGAGCTTGCGGTGGTAGCAAGGTCAGAACAAGGCCTCCCTGTATTCAGGTGGGCTGGAGAATAAGAAAACTGAGACATGCTAACTGCTTTCTAAATACTGACAAAAGAGATTTATTCTAATGGTTCTTCCAATTAACAACTCTTGCACAGAATTTATGTTTACCCAGTGTCCAAATTTCGATGAAATCTCTACAGAAGGAATAAGAATTTCCATGTACAATTTATGCTTGCACGCATGAAACATACCTCATGTCAGGAGGAAAGTTAAGAGGAAAACACAGTCCAATGTAAAACAGTAAATAGAGGCACTGATAACGGTAAGGCTGCCTAATAACTCAGAGGAGTTGTGTTCCTCAGTGCTTTCTACAAGGAAGGATCCTTCTCCTCTCAACCTCCAGGACAACTGTTCTTTCAAGACGAGAATTCTGAATAATAAGAAATATGTTCAAGTAGAAGTGAAGGGAGGAGCACAAGAGGGAAATGATTCATTACCATAACTGAAGTAGAAGAATAACCCATTCATATGCAAGGTCATCTGCTGTTCCATGTCTTTGTGCTAATGAATCACCGTTTGTTTATACACTGGGAGTAGTACCTTACCAGTATGGGGAGGAAACAGAGACTATTTGCAGCAGGGATTATGCCAGTAACTAGTGAAAACTTTTAAATTCCAAAACACCTGGCTGAAGAAAGGGCTGTATTCATACCAAAACCTGCAGAGACTTCCCCACCTCTTTGGGCTGTGTGAGATTTAAATATATTTGTCTTAGTGCCAGATCTGTGGCCACTTGATCTGAAGCAGAATCTGACAGTGTAGACACTGATGTACTGTGAACTGCCAAAAGTACAAACTAGGGAGCACAATGTTTGTGCTTCTCCTCCAGCCAGGGTATTTATTAGTGATTTAGAGGAGAAGAGAAACAGAAAGGCTGTGACAGGGAATAACTTTACTGGCAATATGACTAATTTATGCTTTAATTTTCCATCTGAAGTTCTTAAGAAATAAGTTACCTCAACTATGGGCCATTTATTCCAATAACTCTTTATTTGGATATTTAGGTTCAAATGTTGCCAAAGAATCTGAACAGAGATAATCTCTTAGTTTTAAATTACCCAAGAGGTAATCAAGAGGTGATCTCTTGATTTGACTAGACTACTTTGAAGGGCTGCTCTCTGAAGAGCTGGTTTGTGGATAGGAAAACCTAAAGGTCATATGAAATCCTATGATTTGACTAAACAAGTGCTGAATTCCAGTTACAGTCTAAGTGACAAAAACTCAATACAGTTTAGGAATATTTTTCTGATAAAACCTATTTTTCTTCCCCAACTTCTTAGATTTCTCAATTTTTTTTTATATTTTTTCCCCCCTTCATTCACATGATTTGAGAATTCCTCAAGGCCAAATTCCCAGGTTTGAATGCAGTTCTTTGCGCTGAGCACATTCTTGAGAGTCACTATGGAATTGGCCAGCTGTCTTGGATGAGCTGGTTGCAATTTTCAGTCATAATCATCACAGGCCAGATTTTGTAAGGCTTCCTCAACTGAGAACTCCTGCATTATCTGCCCAACTGGGTTGGAATAACACAGGTAAATGTGGCAGAATTCAATCTTTGCTTTAGGAACCCATTTTCAATCATGGTCAGTGTATTTGGGAACCCTTGCCTAAAAGGATACCTACAATGACATTCTTTAGCAGCTTGACATTTCTGAGATTCTCAGATTCTTGCAGCATTTAAAGACACACAAAAAATGTATGATTTAAATACATTTTTTGAGGTTTGAGGAAAGCCTTTTTTACTGACCTGATACATAAAGCACAAAGTAATTCCACCCCCAGACTTAAATTGTAGAAACTCCAAATACTGGAAATATTAATAATTACATATTTACAGGAGAATTACAATCAATGGCATTGCAAAATGCGTGTTTTTTTTCTGCTCTGTCACAGGAGCCCACTACATGGATGCTTATCCTAACCATATCTGGAAGACTATAAAACAGAACTGGCAAAAACAGGAGACTGGACTTGTTCAGGGACTTTCACGTACTTCTCCTTAGTTACTGTTTAAATACCGTGTGATGGATGAGGATTATGAGCAGAGTGCAGCTTGTGTTTTAACAATTGTTCTGAAACCTGCAGGGGGTCATTTACATGCTTCATGCAGCACAACCATGGGCCTCCCACTGTATTTTGCTTCCTGACATGCAGAAGTAATCCAAGATTCAACAATCCATTCCTTCAGACATCTACTAATTTTCAGAGAAAAAAACTACCCAGGAAACAATTTATGTGCAGATTCTCATGCCCTTGTGAAAACTGAACAACACAGGTAGTACTGCAATGCTTGAACTTTCAATGCCAGATCTATGGGGAATGGGCAAATAACTACTCTATAAGGAACAGAGTAGAGACAGCAAGAGAGAGATACTTCATTTGCTACTTTGCAGAGCCACGTCCCTCTGGAAAGAGCCTGACACTATCCACCTGTCTGTGCCTGATGAATGCTCCACAATCTTTCAGACCTGCCGGTTGTTACAAGAGATCAAGTTTATGTTACTGCTCGGCTTTTCATATGAGCTGTGAGCCCTAGATTTTAATTCATTACTCCTTCCTCTAAATGTCTGGGAAATTAGAAGGGAGAGAGCTCACAGGCTCCTGGTGATCAAGTCAAACATCCTGTTACAGAAAAAAGCATGGAAGATATTGTACCCAATTAAAGACACAAAAGAGCCAACCAACAACAACCAAAAATGGCATGCAGGATTGATACCCAGGGAAAGCTTTAGAAATATCAGTACATCCATAAAACTGTAGTTCTTGTTATCAAGAAAAAAAAAAATAAAGATCATGGCTTAGGGAGTGGTAGGAATAGAGATAATGAGGGAGCTAAACCAGATGAAAAACATTTTAATGTTACCTTCAGGGCAGAAACTGAACAGAATTTTTAATAGTTCCACAGTAGGCAAATGGTTAAATTATTACTACTAGACCCTTTCTCTAGCTGTAAATNTGCGTAATATTTTGATGCTCAAATATATTAATTATTTCATATTTTTATAAACTTACTTACAGAGTTTCACCTAAGTTTAAACACCTGCTTTACTTTGTTATAGCTGTGGACTTATAGCTTTTATAAATAACTCAAAGAAGTTTTGTCTCCTTTTCCTTTTGTTTATTTGTTTTGCTGTTAGACTGTCTATCCTATGATTGCAAAAATTAATTCTGAATATAAAGGAAGAAACCCACTATAACAACTTCATCCTCAGGTTCATGGAAAGATGGGGAAGAAAATAGAAAAGACAGTATAACATAAATCTTCTCTGCAAAGTTGTTGATAAATATTTGGAACAATCTGGCTAAACTCTATGAGATTGTTATGTCAGTTCTGCACAATACCATTAGAAAATATAAGAGGAAGAACAGGTTATGCTCAAACATTAATACTCTGCAGAGCAGAAGAAGTCTTCCCCTGTTTGCAGAAATTCCAAAGGACTATTGAAAACCTCAAGTATTTAGTCTTCTGCTTCTTTCCAGGATCTGATTAATCATAAATATACTAAGTTCTATCACCAGCATGACTTGGGCTAGCCACAAAAAATAAGCCGCCCCAGTTTATGTCTTGAATACTAGAAGGTATCGCTAACTCTTCTAACTGTAGTTGAACCGTATCTTTTTACATTAGCTGACCTATGTTATGTTATGCCTATGTTATGTTACTGCCTATGTTACACACACTAAAGCAGTTAATTAAATAAGTCAATCAAATGAGGTTATCAAAAAAGGTAAAGAAGAATGAGAAAAATATAGGGACCATCTTCCCCCTAACCTCTGCACCCGCCCATAATCTGGTGGAGAAGGCTGGGTTTCTTTTAGGGTAGAACAATTCCACAATCTTCCTGTCAGGCCAATGAGAAAGTTACAAAATTATGACTATACTAATAGATTAAGCAGTGCCAGAGTATGTTTTCTTTCATCTCTACAGCTGAATTACTAAAACTGTCCCTGGCATGGATTTGTCCTGTAACAACCTGTGCTCTTTTAAGCATTTCCAGGGATGTTTCAGGTGTTAACACAGCCCCAAAACCACATCAAGTGCCAATTCAGGCAGAATGCCAACTATAGATATGGTCTACACAGGGCCTACACATCAGCATGCACTTTATGCCTCTCCAGACTACAGGCACAAGCAACTAGCAAATCATGTAGAAAGATTAGGGCACTAGCACAAACATTAAATGGCCATCTCATCATATATTGGGACATAAACACCTACGTATTCATCGTAGAGGTCTTAATTTCTCTTGGCCATTCTTGCAGAACACCATGGGCATAAATAATTTCCATTCCAGGTAAAGTTGTTCCACCTTTCCTTGACATGTGTGATGTAAGGCAGTTACTAGGACATGTATGCAAGTTTTATAAAGGACTGTGACAGAGTTCACTGAACAAAACTCTACCATTAAGTGTCTTAGAGTAATGCACATCTGAAAGTCAGTGAACTGCAAGATAATAATGCTTAGTAGGCCAGTGAAGCATAAATACACGCTTTGTCAAAATTAGTTCCTTTTAAATGGGACAAATATACACGCAGTTCTTACAAAGAACTCACTTACTGATTTGGAGAAAAAGATCTGTTCAAATGTAAGTTGATTGAAAGGGATTATCTTGAATTTCAGTGTATTCCAGAGTAATTCTATTAAAGAGCTGAATTCCTCATTTTTTCCCCTACTAGGGATGTTAATCAGTTCCTTGATGTGATATTAGTTCCATTTAACCTGAAAGGAGATGGATTCAGTCATGCATACATGACTAACTCTGTTAAAACATCAACAACAGAACAGAAAATCTACCATCTAGATTTTAACTGGACTACACAATAAAGGCCATGCTTTGAGATTCAGAGCCCTAAAATGTCAATAATCACATTGAGTCTATGAACAACAAAAACCAGTAAGTGCAAAGGATGACACTCTTAAGGTGTGCTTAATTGAAAGGGGGAAAAAAAGAATATACACAGTACCCTTTATTACAATTTAGCCTATACCATAAAGGTTTTCAGAAACACAGCTGCCTATTCCATTTAAGCAACCGAACTTTATATCATCAGAGCCCTGAACATTCCACAAATTAACAGATGTTAATTTTACCAGGTATTTTACTCCTTGGTACTGACCTACACTTTGGAATTAGATCTCTGTCTTGACAAAGGCTTTGAGTTGCTTTGACATGAGAGAAATTATGAGAAGGGGTTAACAGTACCCTGATGTGTTAAAGATTCAGAGGACACTCTGACTTCACTGACTGACGGAATACAGTTGATACCACTGGGGACTAGTGAACTCAATCCCACCATTTCTTTCCGCCTTGCTGTCGTCTTTACTATGCAGAGCAGAAAATATTTTTCAAAGGAAGCAGAGCAGAGTGCATTTCTCATAGAAGTCCAGTGTTTCCCATGCACTTTTGGTTTATATGCACTAGGTGGAAAGAAGTTTAGAAATTATCATCTGCAGAGAGTGATAAACCACGTTTGAGAAGAAAGACCTTGCCATCTCTCATTCTAACAATAAGTCAAGGAGTGGAAAGGCCATCAGCACTTCCAAACATCCAGTTTTCCCTGGCAGCTCTGCAAATACAATTTGTTGCTGCTAACTCTAAAATAAACAAACCAATCGTTTCAAAAAACATATTTGGGAGTGGAAGGACATCAGAAAAAGACATTATCCAAAATAAGCGACAAACAATTCTGTATTCATCTATTTAGTTGATTTAGTCAAATTTCCCAATCATTAGAGTGAGGTCTGAGGATCAATATAAAGATATCTTTCACCATGTTAGATGCTTTAGGATAATCATTCCCCCATAGCCTCTGTCATTCCAGAAGGATACAGAGTCCTTGTAGGGTTTGTGAAATAACTGCCATCCATCCAAACGTATAAAATGGCACTGGATGCTTTGGTTTAAGTAACTGTACACAAATGAATTACCTAAACTTTGAGGTATTTGAAGTGGCTTTCTGAATCTGTTACAATTCAGATCAAATTAGGTGCACCACACAGGTACTCTTTCCCTTTTCAGTGATGAATAGGTGGCTGAACTAGAATGTTTTCACCAAGAATTCTTCTTTTTCCTCCCTCTTCATTACAACTCATTATTACAAGAAGGTTGTTACAGAGGCCAAACATTTGTCCTGAAGGCAGTACAGAAGGCTGTCAGATCTTTTGCAGAAAACACGCTGGTACACCCACCCACACACTTTACTCCATCAATAAGTTTTGTGCTTCTTTGCATCATGGCTAGAGGCAGCTTAGGACACCCTGTACACAGAGTCTGGTTTTGTTTTGGTTTAGGTTGTTTGTTTGTTTTAAAAAGGATAAATAGTAAGATTTTAGGCTTCATTGTCTTCATGTACATTGGAAACCAGAACCCCAAATCAACATGACTGGCAATCTGCTCAGTGATAAAAAATCATTCTTCTAGACGTGGCATGAGTTACTGAGGTTTCATAGTTTAATTGGTATGACTGTTTAATCATATAACTAGAAATCAATGCCCAAGCTTAGGAATTAAAAATACATTGATCAGAACTCTGTTTGAAAGAACTAGCTTAACAGACTGGAGATAGTTTTATTCGCTATTACTCATAGGTCCCTACCAACTCTGTGTATCCAAAGTCACAAACTCTGAAAACACAGACCCTCGCCTGACTAGTCAAGCAGCACAACAGACCTGCAATCTGTTTGCGATAGCCTGCCCTCAGTTAATTTACAATTACAGAGTAGTTTCTTCCATTCTAGTTTAACATTTTAATCTAGAAATACACCAAATCTTTAAAGTTGGAGAATTCTGCCTGGGCTATTAAATCAGTAGCCTAGATGAATAAAACTAGGAGTGGGTGATACATTCCTTGTTTAAATAATCCTAAATTCTCTCTCTGTTTGCCTGAAGCGATATTCAGTATTTCAGTGTACAATCATGTGTGCCCCAAATACTTAATTCAAAATGCAAATGCTTTAGGATTTCTATCTCCTAGAGTACCACAGTGCTACTACAAGACAGTTTTCCTTAATTACAACAAGCTACTAACACTGATTTACACTGCTATGGAAAAAAAAAACAATCAGGGCTTGCATTTCCTTCCCCTTAAACTCTGACCGTGGTTCTTGATGGGCAACACTGGGCCCTTTTGAGCATCGATGGCTATGTTCTCTGAGATCTAAAGGAAATGGAAAATCGATCCTCCTGGATCATGCTCTTTGGTTCGGGCAGTCAGGTTGCACTAACCTGCGCTGAGCTGGAATCACTGCTTCCAACAGGACTTTTGGTTTTGCCTCATGAACTCCCACAGCTGCTAATGCCAACAGGACCCACACTGGAGATCACCAGACTAAGTATCTGTTTCCTACCAGTGATATCATTTGGCTACACGCTGTAAAACACTGAAGCAAGAGAACAAGCTGAAACCTTTTTCTGGAGGCACAGTTGCTGGGGAAACCATCTTCTCTCTTTATTCAGTTCTTCAATAACCCTTTAGCTACAATAAAACAAACAAACAAACCATGGTCAATTTGCCTAGGAGCATGCATAGCATTATTACTATTTTTTTGGTCTTGCACCTCCACGGAAACTGCCTTTCCTTTAAAGGTTGTACTAGGTTACATGACTATTTTCTGTCATTGCATCCCCACACATTTTTTAACATAGGTGTTCAATAAATATATACAGTCTAATGCCATGTGTCCACACATTCATACTAGTTTGCTTCAGAAAGGGTAAGCTGTGGAATTTGGTTTAGCCGTTACAACAGAAAGCCTGCATACTGGTAAAGGCTGGTGAAGTGAGTGAGGAAGGAGAAGCAGCAGAAGGAACTTTACGGATGAAAATGGAAACAGCCTCTCTAAGAAACCTCTTGCAGCCTCATGGTCCCTGTCTTAGCGGTCTGCTTTTTACCGTTGGTCTCAGCAACTCTGGAAATACTCTCATTTAAGAAACACTAATGTTTTCTCTAGCCTCAGCCTGTCTCAATTGCTTTAAATTGCAGCGAACAAAATAAGTCAGGTTCAAGCCTGCAAGAAACTGTCACACCTTTGAACATTTTTCAGAGGTCCACATGCTTATGCCTGTAAGGCCGTTTGGCCGACTGAATCCTCTGCAATATCGCGGCTCTGCTTTGCACCTCCTTACTTCATGAGCTTAACTGTAACTTCATATGAATCTAAATTTGGTTTGCATATTATAATAGCATGGGTGTTTTTATTTGAAATTATTTCTTACTCTTTAACACTGCATGAGCACTAGTGCATTTATTTTCAATGGTTAGTTGTTAGGTTCTTAAAAGCCACAGAAAGTAAGAAAAAAATATTCCTAATATTGCAAATGTTGAGTAACCTCTGTCAGCAAACATCATAACCTCAGAGCAGGATGTATTTATAAACTTATAGTAGTGAATGAAGCCTTTTATAAGCATGCTTAAGAATTCTTGTCCTGATTTTGCAAACTGCAATTATTGCTCAGCGTAAATGCATGTGAATTTCTCCATTAGATTTAAAACCAATACTTGTTTGCAATTGTAAGCAGTTGGGTTATTATTTCATGCCCCGCCCTGAACTTATCTTTCAGAAATTATTTTGGAAAACAAAGCACAAAAAACCCTCATCCCAAATACAGACATCAAGAACAAGAGAAGTGCAAGATGAAATACTTTGATTTACAGTAATAACAGACTGAAGCTACTCGCTACTTGTTTTAACTACAAGTCATTATTCAGAACAACCACCAGTCATGCAACTTGAGATGAAGCTCATTTTTCCTGGTATCTAAAACAGACATAAATGACCAAAATGTATGATGAGTTTGTCAATTAAAACAGTGGCAGAATTCCAGTAGGACTACTTTGTGAAGTTTATTATAATACAAGTTGTTTTGCAGCCTAATAATGAACAGTAAATTACTATATAATTTTACCAGTTTGCAGAAAGGATTTTTTTCATTTTTCCCTTTTAATAACAGAATATGTAAAAGTTCTTCTGAGTTCAATTTAGTCTGTCTTACTTCATTTCTTTCCTCTCTTTCAGTGAAACATTAAACAAGTCATCTAAAGTTATATACAAGGAACTATTCCTTTCTCTTCCTTCCAGGATGAAATTGGGCATCACATGCTCGTCTCTAACATTATGCAACAGTTTGTATGTAGGACTGCTGCAGTACAAGGAAAGAATACAGCTACAGGAGGTAATAGGCTGCCTGTTAGCCAGCTGTCTCTTTGCATTTTGCATATACTGCAGTGAGGGCTCAGTGCCTCCAGCCATTCAGGAGCTGCCCAGCTGTGCAAAAAAACAAAGCACATTTAGCATGTTTGGAGCAAATTAATATTGCAAATCTCATCGTGCCAAACAGAGCAAGAAGACAAGGGAACCAAGGCCTAGCAAGACTGCAGCTGTAATTACCTTCACAAACTTGGAAATATAACCACTGATTTTGACCAAAGAATTATCCTGAATGAACAACTGCACCAAACGTGATTATTTTCCTATAGTGTGGGCCCTTCATAACGTTTCTGCCTATCTCAAAGGCTGTTCTTTGTATAACTGCTTGGGAAATGGTAGGAACCCCTTCACGCCAGCCATGAGGAGTGCAGACTCCCATTTCACATCTCCCTGGGGCAAAGTGAGGTCCTCTCCAATACTTCATCTAGCAGGGAAATGGCACCTCTCCAAAACCTTCCAGTTTGCATCATCACCTCCTCAACATAGCCTGACACAAAACTCTTTGCCAGGGCCTGGATTACGGAGAGAAAAACCACTAAAGCCTTCCAAAAACTTGAGCGAATGAGAACATCTCATTCCTTGCTCTAAAACATTTCCAGCATGAGCCCCAGAAGAAGATCCCATAGTCAATCCCACCCCAGCCAAACAAGAGATAAGAAAGGCTGCCACTGCAAAACAACACTTGATAGATATCAAGGCTTACAAACCCTTTCCTCACATTCAGGAGGCCACAGCTTTACTAGCTGGCGATATTCCCCTTTTCTGCTCCCAGATTCATGAGAGGGTTGAGCATACCCAGGAAGGCATCCTTTTGAACAGAAAGGCTTCTTTTTCTTCCTAGCTCATGCTCCTGTCTCTTGCATAAGCTGTGACAAGTCTTACAGATTTATACATCAACCTGAGGTGTCATCAGATCTTTGGGTTTATTACTTCAATAGAAAACTGGTTTATACTGCTTCAGAAACTCTGTTTTGTCCTTACCTTCTCATTTATCCTCTGGAGCAAAGTATCTGCTCCCTCTAGGATTATTCCCTTCATGCAATTTATTTGGCCTGCAAGGTGAGCATGCTCCACAGACTACCCCTTGCAGGCTAACACACCTTTAGTATTTTGTCTAAAAGCCACATAACACCACCATTTTACCTTGTTGTGCTTTTCTCTCCTTATCTAAGGCTCCTCTAAGTCTTTTCTTAATCCTTTTAAGTTTTAAATTACTTCTGCTAATCAAGTGATCTAATTGCTAACAGAGAATGAGGTGGTCTCTAGGCTAGTTTACCAAATGCTGATGTTGCACATATACTAAAACTTCTAACTGGAAGCCAAGATGTCTGCTGACAGGTGGTAACTCCTCCAGGATGTGCTCTCATGCGACCTGCTGAGTTGTTTTCTTGGCTTGTTCATTTATTTCCTAAAGAAAGAAATAGTAGCCTTCATAACTTTTGCTTGTTAAGCCTGTCTCATGCGCTCTCTGTGGCTTTGGCCAGGAACCATGTGGTTGGAGGATTTATGTGATGTGAAAAGGTTGTGATTCTTGTAAGAAATCCACATGATCCATCAGCTGTGATTTATTGTTCCCTACAATGAGCTAAAAATATGTTGAATGATTATATTCTTTCAGTCAGTGCTTAACATTTGAAAACAACACTTTTTTCATGTAATGCAGGAATGCCTTCACATCAATGCAGTGGGGGAAAGGATTTTCAATAATGATTATTAATTTCTGTACGAAGGGCACTATAAGGCTATTATGATGAGTCCTGACAAAGTATTGTCTGCCTGATACTTTTGATCAAATATTTAGGCTTTTATTGCCATTACTGAGAGTCCATTGCTTAAAATGGGCACATCACTCATAAAAGTAAGCTGCCTACTGTGGACATAGAGCTGTCATAATCAGAGAGCTTTTATGTTACATTCTTTACAACTACCTGAATACTTATTGTCCCTGCTGCCTTGTCCAAGTGTTTGCCAGGCAGTATGCAATGTCTCTTTCAGGATGGAAGGAGAGGGTAGACATCACAGAAAGATTGAGGAGAAAAAGGCTTATATAGCAAAAGAGAGAGATACAGTGTCTAAGGTTCATAAACACAATTTAGGAGGATGTGGCCAAAACCACAGCTCTGAAACCTAGCTGTTTGTCAAGGAACTCCAGAGCTTTTGACCTTTCAGTGCTGTCAGTGCCAGAAGCTCTATTCTATGAGTATGCCAAAGCCCGTCATCACTTCTTCAGCCTTCTCTTCCACCTTTGTCTCATTGTGTGTTGGAAATTTAGTGGTTGTCTCCTACGTTCTTGAACATTCCTGATAATGCTCATCAGACGCCCCTCTTCTCCTAAGAGTGCCCTGACCACCATGCTATTGACGTCTCCTGGCACTTGTGCAGTCAAGTGCTTTGTGCAGGGTGCCACATCTTCAAAATTCAGAGAAAGAAGGAGAATACGGAACAAACACAGTCCTGCAGCACTTACAGGCCCAGTCCCGGCTCAAAGGAGCAATTTTGCAGTTTTGTATTAATTAATTAATTAAACAATACGGGATTCTGGTAGAGGGAGTAGAGCCCAGGTCTGCCTCTCCTTTCCCTATAATAAACAGTGCCCTACCTATTTGGCAGCACCTTTTCCTTCCTGTCATACAATGCTAATTCAGGGAAGACCTGAATATAGTAGATGAAGTCCTGCATATAGTAGAGGGCAGAGCAAACAAGCAGTAAACCACTCTGGCAGCAATTATTTTTGTTAAATCATGTAAGTCTGGAGCTGCCACACAGCAACTCAGTCCCTCCTCAGAAAACCCCTCCACTAAGCTGCTTAACCAAGCATTTTCCCATGCCGCTCCGGAGGCTGTGCAGCAATCAGGAGTGCTTCTCCCTACGCTGGTTACAGCGACCAACGTTACTGGGAAAATATTATTTTCCCAGTATTCCCAGCATAGTATTTATATCCCTTTATCATATTCTCACATCCCCAAACAACACACACTCCTAATCAAGCAGAACATTAGAGTCAGGAAAATAACCTTTCACAACGCAGCATAAAAGACAATATCTAATGTTCTAATAAAAATATATTAACTTTCACTTTTCAAGCTCTTCTGTTAATAAAGTCCACACAAAAATCATGCTTATCTATTTCAGCTCCAGTACAGCTGCTAAATTCATGCAGTAATGCGAGTGCTCTGTCTTCCAGCTTTTCACTGCATAGCATGGACTTTTCAAAAGATCAAAGCAATTAAAAAAGAAATGAGTGTATGGAGCTAGCTTCAAAACTGTCTCAGTTCTCCTGCTGTTACTGATGTTTTTGATGTGACTTCCCCTGCTTTCTTCTTTCTACATCTCTGTTCACAGACTGAAGAGCTATGGCCACACACAGGGTTTCCTTAAAAAAGGTTTCTACATAGTATAGATAAGAGGAGAGCTTTCTTTCATATAAATTGTACACAGGTTTTTTGATCGCCACTGAGAATTACTTTTGTATTAGATTATCAAAGAAGACATGCCCACTCTACCTGGACTCTAATTTAAATTTGATTTGTGTTGCAAGGGCAGTGAAGTAAGTTACTGCACCTAGCTGCGCTGGCGCTAACAGCATTCACTCTTATAAACAGTACGAGTTAGATACAATCCTTCATGGAGATCTCTTTCTTTCTGCTAGCATGTGGAAGAGACTTGAAAATTTACTGGAAATGTTCACTTTTGAATTGATTAAGATCCGTCGACCATACTGATTCCTATAGTTTGCCTGTGGCAAACCAGCTCATTTTCTATGAGATGAGATTTTGTGGGCGTAGGAGATACAAACAGAACTACAGGTGGTCCCTAGCTGAATAGATCTCTGGACTTCATAGACAGTTTCTTTGAACATTTTGAACAGTGAAATAAATTTATTATATTTTACTTTTCCCAACAGACTTTTAAATGCAAGGAGATCTGTTATTGTGAAAATGTAAACCTCACTGAGGAAGTTTGGGGAATTTCTAGAACCTGCTGAAATTGGTAGAAGTCACCTGAATGATTTTGACATGCAGATCAGATTTCATTTGGGTATAGGAACATGCTGATCAATGTAAAAGATAATGATCCTTTGCACACAGTGTTGTTGCCTCCTTTGTTTTATGGAAAGGAGGACATCAGAAGTCTTCCCTTTATTTTTGACCCAGCTGGACACACTGGAGTCTTACTGGCTTCATATAGCCATCTTCTTCAAAATAGTCAAGGAACCAACCTGAGACCTTTTAACATACTTGGAAAAAAAAATTCTGAGCCAAGATACTCTAAAATGTTTGTCAATGTTCATTGCTTATCTTTGCACACCAAAGAGTTACTTCCCATGCTTAAATATGAATCAGGAGTTTTTAAAACAGCACAGTTCTAGGTCTGTTTGTTTAATTGTCTCTGCTTAATTCAAAATAGCTAAGCAGAATTCTCATAAAACAAACTTAGACATATTACAGAAACACTACAGCATTTACAGACTCAAAGAAAATGTCACATGTACTCTGTTAGGTTTTTTCCCCTGTGATTTCTTCTAAAGAATGTTTCATAAAACCTCAGGATTTTTCAGTCTGGTTTATGGTTGGTTCTTACCTCTATTTAATTAACCATGAGCAGAATTTTGGCATCATTTCACCAATTAACTACCTGAAGTTGTATCAGTGTACACCAAAGCAAAATGTGCTTTCAGATCACTCATATCATACAAGGTAACAAAGTAAGAGCTGTATGCCCTATTCTAGATAATTGCAAAAAGAGGCAATTAGTGCCTTTTTTTTTTGGCTTTTGCTTTTTGAGATGACAGAGAAAAGAGGGAAAGACTGTTACAATGGCAAAGATAGCTGAGTTGTCCTCACACTTATGGAAGTGTAGGCACACACCATGCAGTGCAGTGCCAACTTGTAGGCGCAGGGCTGCTGATCCTGGGTGGCAGGTAACCACTGGGGTGAATTCCATTGAATATGGGCAAAAATCATAAATTTTGCACTGCTCTGAAAGAGGTGAAGGGCTGAACATCCCTTCCCTGCAGTGCACTGCTACAGACATCCTTCCATTTGGTTACAGCAAAGGCAGCAAAACTACGTGCTTAGTAGGACACTGGCGTAGCATCATCAGTTTGGTAGAAATTTTTACTGAAAAAGGTAACTACAGAATATCTTTCACTAGGTTAAATTGCTTTTCTTGGAGCTTGGGCTCCTGGCATTTCTTTGGAGTGAGATGTACTTCCTGCTGTTAAGGCTGACTTTCCTTTCTGTTACAATTGCCAACACAGCATTTATATTATTAGGAAAGCATCCATTGATACAATCCAATACGGTACAGGGTCTGAAACAGTGTTGACTTTTATCCTACTACATATAAAGAATGAAAGTAAATTACACTAAGAAAAAGTAACAACCTCTTTTGTAATTCTAAAAACATGAAGGCAGGTGATCTTTTATCTTTTCTGTTCTGAATGTAAACTAAGTAAGAGCGTGGTTTACCTCTCATGAATACCATGGCTACATGTTAGCAGACACTGGATTAGGCTTAAAAAAATAACAAAAGAAGTGGCTCACAGTTCACATTTAGTCTTTGAATTTTGTGGTTAAAACTTACATAACACAAGATACAAATAACAAAATATTAGAAAACACTGTATCAGATGCTCCGATATCTTTACCCTGGTAAGTGGTCAATGCTGACACGTTCTGCTTTACAAAGCATGTCTTATCTGTTCAGCAAACTGTGAGCAAGTGAGGAGTAATCCTGGTTCCCACTCGCACCCCACCCCACGGAGGAAAGAAGAAAAAGGTCTCCATGTGGTCTACACAGCTGCCATGCAGAGGA
Source organism: Rhinoptilus africanus (assembly GCA_013400135.1). Classification (NCBI taxonomy): domain Eukaryota; kingdom Metazoa; phylum Chordata; class Aves; order Charadriiformes; family Glareolidae; genus Rhinoptilus; species Rhinoptilus africanus. The sequence continues at coordinate 968,586 of VXBO01007893.1, forward strand.
AAGGACAAAAGCTCAAATCTGCTGATATGAAGTCTAAATTATTACATTCACTAGGCTTTCCAGCATTGAAAGCCATAATAGCAAATGTAAAAGAAGTCAGTACAGCGTCTGGAAAGATGGAAATGTGAAGCAGTGGCACTGATATCAGTGCCTGATTATAAAGACTGCTAAAATGAACTTTCCGTCTTGCAGTCTTTGAAAGGAAGAAATCATGCTTGGTTTGATGGTTAACAACTAAGATACCAAAATATTTTAAAATTAAATAGGAGTTTTCACTTAGAAGACTGTTAGAATATCACAACAAATTTAAATTTATATATTTATATTTAATACTTAATTTTATACATTTCTATGCTTATATAAATTTAGATCATTAATGATAAGCCACTTAAATAAAAAGTCAAATGTAAGATCCAATCTCTCTCTCAAATTCCCAGATTCTACCTCCCAATTATTAAAAATATTTCTAGGCTGGCCAGTGGTAGTTGGCCACCAGAGGGAGCCTGCACAATTTCAAAAATTGCAGAAAGACTGTAAAATTGACAAAAGAAAAAATGGCTATGTTCTTTATATAGAGACTGAGGAGGATAAGTGAAGTCTTTATTAGGTTCCACAGAAACGTTTTACTTAGAACCTGGGCTTCATGTGATGTTATTTTGCTGCTTCAGTGTGGAAAAGATAGGAAGCTATTCAAAGTGTATGAAGACACTGAAAAAAGTTGCAGTAATCCCATGAGAAAGGGGACAATAAACAGCTAACTAGTTCAGCTTCATATAAAACCAGTAAAATAGGAAAATATTAGTTCATAACGTTCATTCCATCATATTCCCATTTCTGTTCTGTCTGTTTAGGGCCTAATCTGCCTACAGTGGAAGTCATTTCAGAAAAGGCATTCTCCCATTTTGTATTGGCACAAGTATGGACAAGACAGGTATAACAAATAAGAAATAAAGCAATGGACTCTCTGTACTTGTACCTCTCCAAATATTTGATATTGTTTCAACAAATGTCTTTATGAATGAGAAAAAATACTTCCAAGTATTCAAAAAAAACCCCATTCCCTGAGAATAAATTTACAACTTTCACCATCCACTGGTCAGATCTGCTTCTCTGAAGAAGATGGCTGTCCTTGCGGATATGTTGTATTTACAGCCATAGCTGTCTAAAGGCAATCACTGTTTTTTTCTCAAGCAACCCTGTGAAATGCCAAGTTGATGTTTATGAAAGTGGTAAGATTTATGGAATGTTCTTTCAGAACAAATTAGAAATTTCCTGTGATGACTTAGTTGGAAAAATATCAAAGAAACATCTCTCTAATAATATTGATGCTGTTATGATGGTAACTGTGTATTTTTCTGCAGGACATGGGAATGAAGAAACATCAAAAGGATAGTGGGGAAAGGGGACAAGACATGAAGGATGGAAGGGAAATGAAGGTAAGTAGCAGGGGGTTCACTCTAAGTAATCAAACTGACCAGAAACGACGTGCAGTGGTGAAAGAGAAAACAAAATGGCCAGTGAGATGTCCGCATCTTGAATTCAACCTATTACACAACATCCACCGGTGAAATTATTAGTGGCTTCTGACACCTCCCCAGAGAGGCCTGCTGGCTCCTTGAATTACAACTTCAGTGCCAATATGACTGTTGCTGCTGACTGCAACATGAATAGATGGACACATACTCCCTCCCTGCTTGTCACCGAGGACAATTAAGCTCGTTAGATGCCTATGTCCAGGTTATGATTTCTGCTCGGCCCAGTACCTGTTGTATACATGTGGCAGAAGTCAACAGATGTATCTTGGGCTTGACCATTAGAGTGAATGAAAGTACTGAGGTATCCTACAGTTTTCAATCAGACTTTTGACTCCAGCCAGCTACTGGTATGCTACCATAGAGTTGTACTTGCTTACTCTAGTTTTGTAAGTCCTGAAGTCCTTTATATATCTTTCCCTATCATCCCACACTATAAATGTCTCAGGTAATTGGAAAAATTGCCACAGGTTATAAAAAATTGAAAGGTTTGGTTTCTCATTTCTACACTTTTGAAGAAATAGCCACTGTGATTGGGCCAGTTTGCAAGTTATGAGTTTCAATCTGTTGGGAAACTATAATTTCAAGCATATTTCTTCCATTTCTCACCACCTACAACAGCATAGATTGGCAGAAGGAGCAGTACAGAGAGCTAAGAAGCTTCTATTTAAAAAAAAAGGTCTGATATTAACCTCATCCTAGCTACAGGACATCCCTTGTGCAGTGACTAGAACAGCCTCGGTTTAATTGTTTTTGCAACTTTGTCAATTCACTGTGTTACTGGAAAATCTCAAAGTATTTTATATTTTTTTCTTCTAGGTCAAGTACTGCAGTCAGTAGAGTCCACGAGAATCCAGTTTTCACTTTTAAAGAAACGGAAGCTTCCGCATGGTGCAGTTCTGACTTACCTCTAAGAGCATCCAGGATTAGAAAATAATTAGAAAGAATCAAACAGCTCCTGTACATTTTAAGTTTCATGTGTTTCTTTGTGGCCAGACACATGGTGTAGGTTTCCTCTCTGCCTGTTTGATTTTCTGATCATTTTCAGTTGTCATTTTTGTAGGTGGTGATACAGGACTAACACAGCACTGACAGCCACACGGACCAGGTTTTACCCAAAGCATCCAGGGATTGGAGCCCCAGAGGGGTGACAAATGCCACACGGAGGGTCTCTCAGACTTTTTCCTTCTGATTGTTCTGATTGACATTTCAAGTGGCCAACTTACAAATGGAGGAAAAGCACTCAAAAACTTCCTAGAAAACAACAGAATGCAAGCATGGGCTTTGCACTGAGCATTTGAGTTGTTGCATTGTAAGACCTTATAATCTTCAGAACAAACAAAAGATTTGACTCAGAGAAGTCAGTGGTATCTTCAGGTCCTTCTTTCCTAATCCAAGTAATAGAAGTACTCAGAAGGCAGTAAAGGAGGTATTTTAAGGGCCCTAAATCACTTGAATAGCAGCCTGTGCATTTGGGATCTGATATCATGGCCACTTTCCAGTGAGGCATTCACCTCTCTTCACCCAGATGCTTCTTTGCACATTTAGTATGTTTTACAGGGTCCTTTTTTTCTCTCCCCTGCAGTAAGACAGACAGGGAAATGTTGTGTTACGATGTCTCACATAACACACAACAGAAGTGATGTTCTGTACCCACCTGCCTCGCTACAGCCTTGCAACCCACTTACTTAAATAAATAGTAGAATTTTTCAAATAGGAAAGAACAGCAAGAAGTAAATTTTAAAACTTATTAACTGGGAGCTTAAATTTAATACTCTTTGTTATCTGCAATGTTGAAATAATCAGATTATCTCCTGAGCCCTCCAGTAGCTTCATATTACAAATCATACTAGTAGTTCGGGACTCAGGTTGGACTTTCTAACTCTTTGAGTTTGAGAGGTAAACTTTTCAAGTTTAAACCCTTCACACTACTTGTGACCTAAGTATTTCAGAGTGCTGCTATGTTTTCATATCAAATTGTATTTGCATGTACTTTTAGTATTCATACAAGAATGTCCAACTGAGATGCAATGTTTTGTTGATAGGACCATCAGTTGGGTTCCATTACAGCATACTAATAATGGGAACATGTATCAATGTATTTAAAAAATACAGATTTTTTCTCTACAGTTTCATTGGAATGGATAGTGGAAAGAATATGGTCTTCACTGAATAAGGAGATAACTCAGCAAAGTAGATGCATGTGTGTACTTCATAAAGGTATCACTTTTCTTTCCAAATATAAAGTGGCAGCTTTGGATGTGGGAAGGAGTGCTATGTCTATTCATTTAAAAATATGGCCAATATTTTTAGCATTCATGTATTCTCATTTTTAGATCTCTGCTTAAACATAATTGTCTACCGTATACATAATTCTAACTGCTTAACCCCAAATTATTTTCCTCTTAAGTTTTTAGAGAATAAACAGGAGGCACATTAAATCAGTATGTGTAACTGAAAATCCTGTGTGCGTATATGTACACCACATCTATGCAGTATCCACAGATATACATAAATCTATGTACATCATGCTGACATCTTACATTTAAAAGGAATAAAATAAGTAAGTAAAACTACTTAGAAGGGGTCAACTAAAAACCCCACACAACTCTCATGTATTTCAATTCTGAACTGTCCTGATTTTATTTAACCAAAGATATAGGAGGAAAGCAATCTGTTAAAAGTATCTATAATACTTTCAAGGTATTGCCCTAACATGTGTGGCCCGGATATGAAATAGGTAGCATGTGTGGTGTAAACTAGCTTTAGCTGGCAAGAAATGCACCAAATAATTCATGAACAACATAGCAATTAAAGTATAACAAATGACTGCCACTAAAACCATTATTCTGCAAACATCATTTTTCCACACATCGTTTCAGAAATGTTTTAAAAAACTTTTCATATAAATATATCCTTCTGTAAACATGTGTGTATAAGAATTTTTAACACATACATATATTTTTATATTTCAACATTTAATTTTGCATCTTTCTGTATTTAAAGCCAGCTACAGGTCTAAAGGACTGATCTAATATCCACTAAGATCGAAAAGAATCTTTCCACTGGTTTTGGTAGGCTTGGTTAAGTACATTGGTTTCAATAGGAGAGAAAAAGAATAATCAATAAAGCACACCAAAACTCCAGAAAGAACAGTTGTCGGTCATACAGGTGTATGCCATTATTTTTAGGTTTACTATTGCTTGTCTTTTTAAGCTAAATCTTTAATTTCTAGTTGGTAGTCAAACACTAGGAACCAGGCATTCCACCATAGCTTCTACTTAGGCTGTTGGCCTCAACAACAATTATCCTTCTTTCTCATAAAGCAGCACTAGCCACAACCACAGACAAAAAACCCCATATGACTAAATGGTTCCTCAGTGTGCACCATAATTCTAATTCTGGTGCTAAAAACCTTGCTTCAGCTTTGAGGATTTCAAATATACAATATTGCATATAGTTGCTGCCCATCATATCTCATCTTCCCTGTTCTGCATAAACGTAACGGGTGAAAGAGCTCAGAGGAACAATTCTTTGTTTTTTACACCATAAAATTCGGCAACTGATTGCCTTCACTTGTAGCTTTTAATGCATTACTTGCTTGGTGTCCAATAAGCCCTATGAGCCATGATTCTGGAGTTTCACATCTCTGAGCCACTTTCACACAGCCCACACACCACTTGGCATCCTGCTGCCACAATAGTTATTTCCAAAAACCTGTTTTGAAACAGTGTATTTAAAAGGCAAGCCCCACAGAACTGCATTGTGCAGAAAGCACAGCACAATTTATTCTGAAGCCTGGGAACATGATGGGTAAGTCAGCATTGCCTGAATCCTTTGATTTTGTGTCGGCACGTGCACCATAAAACCCTGCACGAGACTAAACATCGCATAAACTACTTTCTTATAGGATACTGATGTAGGTGGGAGAGAAACATCGCTCCATTACAAGACTCTTACTCACAAGAATACATGTATTTATTCCTGCATACATGAACTGATGGAAGAAGGTTCCATGTATTACTGGTAAGGGAGAAAAGATAACTTCTGTTCTCCCCTGGAACACAGAGAAGCAGGAAAGAAAGGTACCGTAATTCTGTATTTGACTTTTTGTACATCCAGTCCAGAACATTGTCCTGATAGTAGTTACCATCAGAATTCTGAAATAAAGGTGACAGATACCTTCCATTTTCTATATCTAAGGTCTTGTCCTAGACTCAAAATCCCAGATTCAATATCATTTCCAAAGTTCTTTCTAAGTACTGTAACTTCGGACGTGTTTCCTTCAGTCCTCAGATCTGCATAATGTTTGACCTTGATACCACTCTCTTTATCTAGAAGCTGCATAAGAAGTATTTAATGAGAGTTACTTTTGGTGAACTGTGACTCAGTGGCGTAGCTCTGAGTCACCGTGCCCCTGAGGGTTACACACAGGGTATGACGAGAACAGCTTCTGGCAATGTGGGCTTCCCAGAACCTGGAAATAGAAAAAGGTCAGTGGCCTCCTTTCCCCTACAATGCCATATCCTTTTTCACTTTGGTGCAGCCCATACAATGCCCTCTTCCCCAAGCTGTTCATACACTCATGCCCTGGTCCGTTAGAGCTCGTTCTGACTTTGCATCCTGCAATACACTGCAACAGGCTATAACCTACCAGTTCCTCTAAAAGGCACGGGAAGGAGACAGCAGCAAAGAAAGTGATGAAGAGCAGAGGAGAGTAATGAAGGAAGGAGACAACTATTGTGCCTGGATTGTGAAGGCCTTGGAAATCCTGCTTTTTTTGCCTAGTTATGGTCCTTCTGTTGTCAACTGCTGCAAAGCTGCCAAACATGTGGGTACATCGCAGGTCAAAGTTAAAAGTCAATTGAAGCAGCGTTACAGGGTGATTACACTGTGCTGACTGATGATTGCATGGGCAGACCACCATTTGCATAAACCACAACAGCAACTGCTGGATCAGCTCCTTCTCTAAGGAAAATGAAGCTAGGCAACCTATAAATCCCAGCAGCTACCCCCATACCATCCAACAGAATCATCCCCCCACCAAACCCTTCCTTCCATTTTCATTTAGTTTGCAAGAAAATGCAGGGAGATTATTCATCGCAAAATAACTCATTCAAATATTCACGAGGGCTCTTTGGTAGGTGGACTCCAATTCATACACAAGATGCCTGCATATAACGAGGAGCTCAGTAAGGCAGCTACGTCCAAGCACAAGAGTGTTAGGTGATGGGGGAAAAGCTATTTGTTTGGATCATCAGCAGATAGCATCTATTTCACCTTCTCATCACTGAAAGAAAATAAATGGCTGTTTCTTACTGCCTGAGATGACTTTCCTTGGGCGAAATCCTTAAAGACATCAATTTTTATTTTAATTTATCAAGTATGCACTTCAGAGAGTTGAGCCTTGCTATGGTAATTCTCCTGGAGTCTTTGGAAACTTTGCTTAAGGAAGCTGTGACATGATCTGTTTTATGAGACAATAAACACCTGAGATTTGTACAGGTTTTGAAGGAGGTCCATTCCTCAAAGAATGATTTCTTTGTTTCCAGTGCAGGAGCTATAGGATATGTGACGCCCTCATTCTAGTCTGTTTTTTGTAGCTTGCATTTATCTTCATTTGTATTGTCTGCCTTTTGCACAAGATTCATATCCCTTCTGTGTAATCGTCCCAGCATGAACAATTCTGACAGCAAAAATGAAAAACTACAAAAACATGTCCTACTGTAGAACTTACAACTGATTCACAGCATGTAAGCAAACATGCAACCATCTGTAGGTCTCCATGTAAAACTAATAAAAAAAAAAGTTAAGTGCAGATTTGTGCAGACATATTCTGATTGCTGTTAAATTTGTGATTGCTTTAAATTTGTGATTGTAGACATGTGCTGGATATTAGCTTTTATTGTATTTTGATTTACCCAACAAATTCAAGACTATTTGTCAATTATAGCACACTCTCAGATTAAAAGAAACAAGCAATGGATATTCCCAAGTACATTCTTCAATATGAATCTACAATCACTAACCAACACCTCAGTCACCTGTGACAGGCTGTTTCCATTTCAACATACAAGGAATTGCTGCTGACTGTGGCTTGCTGGGATTATGTGCTTTGTTATGTATCTCTTTGATTTTACTTTAGAAGCTCAGGGATCAAGAATATCAGGCAATTTTAATGGTCTTCATAATTTGCCCTCTAAACTTGTGAGAAAGAATCCAACAGGCAAATACAGCATCCATCAAACAACATTAATATATATTGTAAAGAGAGGAGATGGGAAGAGGGAGTGAGGGCCAGAAAGAGAGAGCTCCTAGAACACACTGTGCCATGTGGGAAATTATGTAATACAGGCAAAGCAAGATACATATATTTCTTCTTTTTTTTTGGTGTGTGTGAAGGAAAATACATCATCTTCGATCTTGTTCACGTCTTCTCTTCATAAAGCAAAAAACCAGTGCTGTCCACTGTAAAATGAGAGGATTCTGGTCATTTCGTGTACTGAAATGCTGCCCATAAACAACAAAAAGGCAGCTTTTTATTGCATTTTGCTGGGGTTACATAGTCCCCAACAATATAATACGTTCTCCAGTGGCCTAGAAATCAGGGTGTAACTTGGATGTAGATGAAGATCTTTAGTTTTTAATTAATAATACATAGTGCAGAATCTGAAAGGCTATCTATAATTTATGTATCAGTGTCTCAAACGCAGTCATTCATACATTATATATTCAGACAGAAAATTATCTTGCTTCTATTTTCCAATAAAAAGTATAGTAAGATATTACTATGTACCCTCCAAAACGTATCAGTGCTACCCAGAGCTTCATAGCCAGGTTCCACTGGGTTCTGTTTGCTGCAAGAGGCTGAATGTGCAAAAGCATTATTGACTGAGCATCTCTCCCTCTCTTCTGATGGATTTTAAAAATGATCAGCCCGTTTCTTGGATCTGTGTTAATTTACCCACAGAGGGACAGATAATTGAAAAAAATAAAATTAAAAAAAAAAGGTAGTTTATAAAAAAGGAAGGAAATGATTTAACAATAAGGGGTTTCCAAACTGGACTTCAGAAAAACTGATTATGGTAATATACCACAAGACTCCTATGAAATAGAGGAAGAAAAAAGTCATTTTTGAAATACACGTTTATGCAAAGGTATTGCATATAAAGCATGTTTAATATTAACAGTCATTCTCATCATGCTGTCCTATTTTCCAAACACCCACCTACTTACGGGTACTTTAAAAAGTAAAAATAAAAAAATGCATACTGTGTATGCCAAACATGCATAAACTTAAAAGTCGCTTTCAATGCTGTATTTTCTCCCCTTCTCTATCAAGCCACAAAGCCTAAAATAGTGATACCAGGCTACACAGCCCAAAGAAAGTCAGTCTCTCTTACACCACAGTCTTCATTATGCCACTTTTAAGCATAAAACAACGTAAGCCAGATGCCGGTGAGATCAAACAAGCCCTCCCTCCTGCCTCAGGTGCTGGGGGGGTCGTTTCTGGGTGGCTGAGAGTCACAGCTGCCTGACAGACTGTCTGAACTCATTCACTCCAGGACAGAGGGAAATGAGTCACATCTGCACTTGCTCTGCTGGAGCTCCACGACAGCGGATATGGGACCAACCAGAGCACAAATTGTGGGGTTTTTTCAAATTTCACCCCTTTCCATGTTCTACACTCCTAAAAAACTGTTCATTTGGTTCCCCTTAAAGTACTGAAATAATCCAGCCTCAACAGAGATGTAGTGCAAAAGAGGTAAGAAATATTTTCCAATCTCATAAGGAGACAATAAAGGAGATGATAAACTATTTAATATTTGTCATGCATCTGGATGGATGATGTTTTGTATGTAGTGAGACAATGAGGTAGGAGATCAGAATTCACAAGACAGCTTTCAGCAAAGTGAGAAAAGGAGTATCAACCCACAGAGAAAGAAGGTATGTAAAATTACTATTTTTTTAAATCTAAAGTTGCCATCTGAATTTTTCTCCCTCAGTATTACAGTATTTTTGAGAAAAAAACCAAAAAAGTTCAACATAACCTACAAGCAACAAATCTCGAAGAGAAACATAATTCCTTGAGATTCATATACTTTACTCTCCTTTATAAGTGGAGCCAAGCATTAAGCTGCTCCTGCGGGTATGTCGGGGGGAAAAGACCTGTCATAAATATTTTTGGGTTAAGCCTACCTCTCCCTCTCTACCTAGTACAACACAAAACCAGTTTGTGCAGTATGTACAACTGAAATTATCACCTCTCAGAATTAAAATTTGGGGATGGAAGGATTTTTGAGAGACATTATTATTAGTAGACTGAGGTGTTATCAAACAAAACATTTAACTTGGCTAGTCTAAAATCATAGCGTATTTTTCCTTCACAGTTTGTAGCTCAATAACTAGGATTACCAACTAGCTCTTAGTTGTTATTTTGAAGATTACAGTAATTACATTTCAATGAATTTCTTCATAATCATCCGCTTCTTGGTATAATAAAACTTTAGAATATTACAGTGTATTAAGTAGCACGTAGTTACCACAGAAGTCTGAAATACAGCAATTCAAATCCACCTCTATTTGAGTTTTGAAATATTATTTCTTAATCTTGCAAACTGTCCACTCTGGTGGTGAACAGTTTCTAATTTACTTTTTTATCTCTGCTGCTAATCTTTTGTTTCTGTTCTGTAAATTTGCATCACTAGGTATTATAAATAATCTTGTATGTTTTTCCTCATGGGACTCTACTGACAGTTTTTGCATGATGGTGTATACTACAAAGTTATATTTCTCTGACATTAAATTAGCAAGAGGAAAAAAGACACTGAGAAAAAAACCTCATCTAATTTATCACATTTATCAGCCATTCTAAAAAAAGTCTTGTGAAACCTCAAGCTGAGGCAAATATGAAAAAGAACTGTATAGCTGTAAATAGTTAACTGCAGGCAAATAGCAATGTAATCTATGCTGGAATTGCTTCTGCAACAGGAACCATTAAGGTTTTCTCATTAGCTGAAAAGTAAAATATTGGCAAATTAGACTATAATTTTAGCAAAAAACTCATAGGTCACGTGGTCTATTTCGTCTGTTCTGACAGGACTGAGCTGTTCATTTTGAAGTGGTTTGTACAACCTGGTTTTGAGCAACTCCAATTAAAAAGTAAGATCATTCCAGTCAAATGTTCTTTATAATTCATTTGCCACCTGACAAGTTGCCTTTGAAAACTACCACAAAGTACTTAAACTTCACGCTATTAGAAAATACTCCTTAATAGACATGTTCTTGGTTTCTTCATACTGCTTGAGTTGTATCTGAAAAGGATTTTCTTACTTGAAGAATAATGACTATAATCAGGACAAAATTAATTCTATGGTCAATGGTCAAAGGTACGAGCATTACTAAATTAACAGGAGGGGGCTGTAAATCAACACTGTGTTAACGAAACACTACAGTACAATGATCATGTTCTGAAAAATTACAAATAGTCCTCAAGAAATCAGATGTCAGGACTGCATAATGTTACATGGCTACTGAGGAGAAAACAACGTCACCTTAGTCTCTCAGTCACATATGATCAACAAGAAGCAAGTGCTGACGATTGGTCAGGAAGTACACATCACCTTTGCTCTGGTTTCACTATTGGATATCTCTCTTTGCAATCCCAAACACTGTAGTCTATAGCTTCTTTGGTTTTTTTCAAGTTTTTGGCCAAACTGACCAATGGCCAGCGACAGTTGGTCTCCCCCTCCCCTATTGCACATGGAGAAGAGGAGAGATAGAGAGATTTACGAGTTTAGAAGGAACTAAACTACTTTAATCAAATATTAATAATAAAATAAAAAGGAAAATAATGACATTGGTACAGTATATACAAAACTGTATTAAGCTCCCAGGATGACGTCACTGTCAGGCACTGGGCAAGTCCCAGACTGGACTCAGAATGGGTGGGAACTGGATTCCAGAGCTGAAGTCCGGAACACACATATCGGGATCAAAAGCAGATGAACAAACAGGGTCCTCCTTCGACATCGGCCATTGGAAAAAAAAAAAATAGAGCCTGACCCTTTGATCCCTCAGCTTTTATACTGAGCATGGGGCAGATGGGATGGAATACACTGTTGGTCAGGTTTGGGTCACCCGTCCTGTCCGCTTCTCCCTGCAGGAGTTTTTCTGTTTCTGAGCCTCCAACGGAGCAAATAACGAGCTGACCTTGGTTGTTACTGATAGCAGTAAGTATAAGCAAGAGCCTCTCTGCGTACCATTCCTTGGTAAAAACCGTAAACATTGGTCTTATCACTCTGAGAGCGAACCGTTTTCGGCACAATATGCTGTTAATTTCAGAGAGTTAGAAGAGGCCTAGCTAAGAAGTAAAATTACTGAACAGAAAATTGCTTCTGTTTTACCTCAAATCAGGACAGTTTTAAATCTCCATATGTTGCTATAATCCTGTTAAATTCTCTTAAACTAGTCCTTCCCTGTTTGAAACGCATACATTTGCTATTTTTCAAGAATGCAATTCAAGTGTCTCCTTCCTTTATCTTCCAGACCATTCTTACCAAGTGATTTTAAAAAGAAGCCAAGCATTACTCCTGTGTGGTTCAAGCAGCCACTGCTTTGCTAGATTACTGGCCGATATTTCACTGATTTGAAAAGAACATACAATATGATATAAAGGAAGAAGAAATGATACATAGGAACCTACGTCCACAGACTATGAGAAGAGTAAAGAGGGAATAAGCCTGGGTTGCATCAACCAAGATTACAGCCCAAAGACGGTGAGTAACCTGGGTCTAACACATCCAGTCTGTATGCATCCAGTGATGCTTTCACTGAAACGAAAAAACACAGCGTTCTGCTATTGGGGGTCTGAACTGACATGAACAACTAGTTATTGTCTTTCTGGTCATTCCTGGATGTCGGAAGACAAACCAGCAATTCATTTATGACCAAGCTTTACTTATAATCCCTAAACAACTTTTTTGTCTGTTTAATGGGATTTGAGCCCAAATCAACTCAATTTAAATTTTTCTAAGAACAGTCTGCTGGGCGCTGCATCAAGGGATTTATTAGTGGTGTACTTCTTCAACACAAATTTTCAAATAAAGGTATAAAACAACCATGATGGTAAGCATTAAACATTTATATTTACCAACAATTACTATAAGAAAAAGACAAGACACATCAGGTATTACCTACCTAAGTATGTAAGAGTAGATTAGTATACAGCATTATATTGTGGAATTGGCTTTCTTATGCTGTAAACGGCATATGAACTGGTTTCTAATTACATGATTAATTCAGTTTGTTACCACTGAAGGTTTAAATGTCACCCAATTCATAGATTTTTGTTGAGCAAAATCTTGAGGATTAATTTGATCTGAACATATATACCAAAATTTAAATCACAGTAAAATTATACATGAAATTATATTATATAGACTGGGGTGGGGGGCGGAGAAGGAGAGGAAATTTCATTCCTGCTGTTACATCTGAAAAGAGACTTTTTTTTAAAATCCACGCATAATGTATCTAAAGTTTCTTCAAAACTATATAAAACTGTTGTGACCACCAAGGATGCTCTGGGAGGAAACAGAATTTTTTTATATATAAGAATGAAATTAAAGAATGACACAAATAATTTTCATTACATGCAGTGCTTTTATGTTTCAGGCCACCTATTTTATATTCTCTTATATTTCATCTCTGTCATTAAGCAATTTAACTGTAATGGTATTAGAGAAAGAAGCTATTAGATTTGTCTCACTTGACCCATTTTTTCCTTAACTGACAGTGTTACTGTATACAGTAAGATTTTCTTTTGGACTCATGTTCCCTTCTACATGTAGAAGGGAAGTATTTTAGTAGGCATGAACTTAAGTAACAAAAGGAAGGTCTCAAGCACTATTTTCTTGCCTCCTTGAAAGCTATCACACAACCAAGTAACACTCTTAATTCTTTGATAGCTATTCATAAGATTTAACCAATACTTAGAAATATGTCATGTTCTTATTTTCTCCTTTTTTTGCAGTAGACAGGAAGAGTAGACACTCAGTTAAATCCTTGTTAATTCCTATAGTTACATCTGATAGAAAAATAAAGTATGTGTGTGCATGGGCAGGTAAACTAATGTGACTACAGCATGAATCTAAAAAATCCACAAACATGCAAACCCCTGCTAAAATGCAAAACCAAACAGTACCATCATCCCAACTGCTTATATTAGTGATTACTGCAATATTACCTGTATTGTAGTATAACATAGCAACATTATCAGTGCATTTTACAATGAAAGCTGCAAGTAAAATTAAGAGTTAATAACGAACTGGGAATAAATCTTTCAAGACTGCTTCAAGCTCTTTACCAGACAAAAAGTTGTTCAAACCTTATCAGACCTGTAGGAAACAAACACGTAATATATGTAGAAAATTATACTGGCAATGTATTGAACATTAATTATATCTAAACAAGAAGCCACTATTCCAACAACAGCAGCATATTCATGAAGGGAAAACAAAACACAGTATTAGCAAGAAATTAATTTTGAGAGGGCCAGTGAGAAACTAAAGCTAAAAAGCATTACAGAAGTATATAATTATCCCCAAATTAGTGTTATGTATCTTGGATGTTTGGAGGTAAGCTTGTATTTGAAGTAAATTTACTGAAATTGAACCTTGAAATTCATACTGAGGACACCCAGACAACTTGAACACAACACTGATGTCATTTCCAAGACATGTTTTTCATGTTTTAACATGGAGTTTTTTGTTTGTTTACCCTCTCACATAGCACCGCTTCATGACAAGCACTGAGGTCGCTTAATAATTTAGCTAGTTTTTCCTTGCCTAGAAGCAGTGAGTGTTGTTACACCTCCAGCATGAATTATAAACTTCTTGATTTTATGACAGATAAAAAATGCAGTCATTAGGAGGTTGAAGAACTGGGGAAACCTAATTCTTCTTCTGGGCTTGTAGAGAAGACCTCAACACGAGAGACTTCACAGCTAACAATTTGTCAGCAGGAGTCTTTGCTGGAAATGGCATTGGCAGTAATACCTAGTCATAAGCAGACATTAACACCTCACCAGAGAAAACCGTCATGACTGGGCTGGTATAGGAAGAAGTATACATTGATGGTGAAAACTCTGCAGTTTGAAAATTCAGCTGCTTTGTTCATAGAAATAAGGCTGCTGGCTGTAGGCCTTGCTATACCTAATACTGTCTGGAGTTGCAAATAGTCAGAGACCAGCACCATGCTCACCATTTCCTCTGTTCATCATTGTCCTAGACAGGCCAGTATCTGTCTCAAAAGCTGTCATGGCAGCACCACAGCTCAGGAAAACTCAAGCAAACACTAGTTCAGCTCAGTAGCAAAGGCTCAATCAGGTTCAACTAAAAGCACAGACCCAACGCATCCAGCCTAACTGTCATCAGGTAGGGGTTAAAGCACACATACCATGACAAACGGTCTGCGTTACACCAAGCACTCCTTCCCAAAACTGCCACAATCCTCACCAAGGTTTATCCTCCATTAAACTGTGATCTAACAACACAGCTCCAGCATTATGTTCCACCTCCATCTTCTCAGCACCCTGTCCTAGATAGTCTCCTTACAACCTTATCTGGATCACCATATGCCTAGCACCATGCTTCCTTCTCCTCCCTGGATGAGAACACATATTTTGCCAATACCATTGCAAGCCTTTGTGCGTACCATGTGCATTGACCAGCGCTCCAGCAGAGGCTTCACGTGGAGCAGAGCTTCTTGCTTTTGGACACTGATGAAGGCTTATCTTTCCACAACTAGTAGAAGCCTGCCCAAGAAGAACAAATCTTATTCTTCCTTTTAGGACTCATTTTCACAGTGCTAGCTTTTCCTTCTTCTCAAAGGATAAATAACTGTCCTATCACAATTCCATTCTGCCCCTCATCCTAACACCCAGTAAAAACTCCTAATTTTGTTTTCACTTGACAGAATGACAGAGTTCCAAGTTCCATTTTAGTTATTTTTATATTTAAATACTTTTATACTTAATTATAATTTTTTCCTTTTATGAGTTTTTATTTCTACGGCGCAGATAGCCACAGTTCAGACTGCTAAATCATCCCAACCACATCCAACCACATTATCTAACCTATCTTTTAAGAAGCAACAATCATTATTGCGCTGGCAAAATAGTCAGATACAATATTTAAAATGTTTCATCTTTCACATATTGCTTCCTCCATTATAAGATATCTCCTTCCCGTTGATCCTGCTCACAACTCCAGACTACTGACACTCTAGTGCTGTGTCCCCTGTGCCCAAAAATACCGTACTGGAATGAGGTATTGCCTAGATACCTGTCACTTCAATAAATGAAATCTGAAGGGGAAAATGAGCAGAAAGGAACAATGGGAGGTATTCCATGCTCTTCCTGAAGCACAACGTAGACTGACATGATTGGGTCTAGCCTGATTTTTCCCTGTGAACATGTAGCCAGAGGTCTCCTCTGTGTGGCAGGCCAGGCCAAGCCAGAAATTCACCAAAACCACCAACTCATTAGCCAAAGCATACTGAAAATAAAACAAACCCAAGATACATACCAAATAATACCAAGAAGTATATACCTGTGTAATGACAGAAACAGGAACAGCTCACAACGGTTCAGTTTTTCACATATTTCAGTTGGACGTGGTCCCTGCAGCGTGCAAGGGCTTTACAGAAGTAGTTCTCTGACTGAAGTCCAGCCTCCTGCAGATTTGTGGTTTGTGGCTGACTACAAACTGTGAAGGTTTTGTCACGCCGAGGCATCTATAAAAGCTGCCTTTAAGTGGATTTTCCTTTCCTTAACAGTGATTGAATTCACTCTGCAGCCTTTCCTTCGGTTCAGGCAGTGCTGAGCATTTGCCTCCTCGGTTTCGGACATCCACATCCCTGAAACTGATACTTAGCAGCTTCACCTTTGAGATCTTCAAAACCTTCATCAAATCTCACTAAAATCAGCCTTAAGGCATTAAAGTTCTGGTAGGTGAGGGGAAAACAGAAGTTCAGAAGGGTGAGAATCACACACCCGTGCATGAAGTGCAGTGGGACAAGGTTCGCTTCCTTTGGAAACCAACTTAACACTTTTTTCTTCCAGAAGGTACTTTCAGTTTTCCTGTAATCCTATTTTAAGGGTGCATCTGGCCTTTGTTTTGAACCTGAATGATGCTACCTTGCTTAAAGGCTCCTGACTAACTTTGAGGGTCAGCATAGCAGCGAGCCGAAGCGTTCGCAGTCTCTCTCAGGGGCTGCTTCGTCTCACTTTTTCAGGTTTTGGTTTTCCTCTGTGCCACGCTGGAAAAATAAACATATAAAGCATAACTTTGCAGAGGAGTTAAGTCCCGCTGCCCCAGAACACCTCCCCGGACAGGCACTGGAACTGTGACGCTACGGAAGACATCCCTGGCGGATAACCTCCCAGGTGCCCTCTGGG
>VXBO01007893.1:986012-1002225 GCA_013400135.1 Rhinoptilus africanus
GTTTTTAGGGCTTGGCGGGAAGGGGGACATTGCTATTAGGATGGGTGCAGTGGTTTTCTTTTGGGACATCTACGGGGGCTCGGGGAGTTTGGGGGGGATTGCTGGTGAAGGGTGGAGGTGGTGGTATGTGGTGAGGTCCCTGTGGAAAAATGGGATGCGCAGCTTCCCGGGAAAGTGCCTTTGCTTCCCCAGGTTTTCGTCCAGGTGTCATGTTCAGAGTACCAGAAACCTACATGAGGTATTCCCTGCTTTTTCATGATAAAGCTGCGTGTTTATTGGGCTCGTACCCTGCTATCATGGCTAGTCAAAGAAAAAAAAAAGAATTCTTTCCTTTTCATATTTCAACCCCTGTTACCTGTTTGCATGTTTTCATGACAAATTATGCCAGAGTTCTTATTGAGGCAGCTGTTCTTAGTACCTCAAGACAGTTCTAGATAACTTTTCCTTGAAAAACTTTCCTTTTCCCAGTGCACCTGTTATTGTATTGCAGTACATAGTGTACCTTTCCTGAAGAGCGGGAAGCCTGGCACCAAGAAGTTAGGAAATCAAAGAATAAAAGTTGTGTGAACAATGTTAATTCTGTCCTACATGTATATCCTCTCTGTGATAGTCTTAATTGGATTCATTGTGTTGTTAATTAAAAAATGATCAGCCCTTTTCAGTCTCAGCATTCAGCTGGGATCCAGCCTTATTTTATACTGTACAGCAAAATTGTGGTAAACTTTGCACAGAAATACTCATTTCCTTATGTAAGTTTTCATTGGCATTTGTCCCATTATCTGTGTACCTCAAAACAGTTAGTATATGTTTTGTTACTCCCTTGATAGTATTGCAATGTATTATCATCCCATTTACTGGTGGAAAAAATTGATTAAAAGGTAGAATGACTTAAGAAGGTCATGTGTCAATCAGAGGCGGTCCTGAATCTGCACCAGGAACCCCTTACTCCTGGTCTCTGTGTTCACTCTTCCTCAGTCTTCCCAGTCATGTTTCCTTATTCACAGAAACACTGTGTGTTTACTGCTCCTGCCATCTTCATTTGGAAGGCTAAGCAACATTGAAATCAAACTGGTGACTGCAAAGCTGGGCACCCAATAAAGGGGAAATGGAAGAAGTGCAGCCAAATGCCATAGGTTTGACTTGCTTGCAGCAGGGAGCTCAGCTTTATGTTTGAGGCTCCTCTATTAGACAGGTCAATATTTTTTCCTCATTTTATGAATGAGGAATCAAGAAAGAGAGATCTGAAAGCCTGACTCTGCAAAGATGACACAATGCTTTGGTTTACTGTTCTCGTTCACCATTTTAAATGACTCCTTCAGATGTCAGGGTTTTTTTCAGAGTACCTAATATCTTGTATCATTTTATAACATCAAAGTAACCATATTAGATAATTAATTATCAAATGCAGCATTCTAATGCCTTTAGCATTGCAAACCATCTCTACCAACTACTGTCATTATGCAGATGAAAATACTAGAGAACAAAGGCAAAGTGACTTTCCCAGCTGTTGTGTAATACGTTAGTTGTAAATAAAATACCAAAACTCAGGACCTCTTTGCTTTCTCCCCAAGGCTGGTTGTAAAATGGATATAGTTATTTTACTAGTATCTAACCATTGATAGATAGGATTTTCTATGTAGATTTGACTTGCGGTATTGCAAGCTGCTTTGAAGAAAAAAACAGCATGCATGAGCTGCAAACCACAAGTTTGATAGCATTTCTAAATATGTTTTTGTTATCCCAGTTACTAGGCAAACAGATATTTCTAGATTTGAATAGTCAGTTGTATTCTGATAATCACTAATGTTTGCTTAGTGATCATTTTATATAAACAACAGTATCCAATTGTGCGTAACCCAGGGACATCCAGTTTAAAGTTTGGCTTTTGGTGAATAAAGGCAGTCAAATCCTGAGTATGCACATGGAATTGCTAGAGTAATTGCTGAGCAAATATGTAAGAGCACCAAAGAGGGATGGCCAGTTTTCCAGATGCTTGCAGCCAGTTCCACACATTGGCATTGGCAGGGAAACAAGCGTAGGTTCAGACAGCAGTGAATATGTTGGCTTTCTTCCCTGCCATCATTTGTCTCTGTCATTTTTTGATGCATTGCTCTGTGCAAACCTCATCGCCCTCTGTGCATAGACATCTCTTGCCATCTTACCCCAGCACCAAACCCTTCTTTCTGCAGAGAAAAGAAGTCTGTTTGCTCCTGATGGGACACCAGCTGTAGGTATTGAAGTTGCTTTGTGTGGATCACCTAAGGCCTAGTCTAGCTCAAATCTGAAAACTGTTTGGGGTGCTTGTGGCAGAGACAGACATGTTACTTCTCAGGACTTTGTAGGAAACCCTAGCCTACATGAACTTTATGCAAATTCCATTAAATGTGCTGTACCTAATTAGGATAAAACATCCATAGTGCATGACCCTTGATGACATCTGTCTTCACTTGAGACAGAGGGCGCTGACAGGGTTAATGGCTATACCATGTTTGAGTTACCACTCCTCTCCACACTCATGAACATAAATATCACTAGGAGATCTTCTATTGTGTGCTCTTTATTTACATTATGTATGTTTCCATGCCTCCAGTTGTTTCTGGGACAGTGTTTACAAGACAGATGTTCTGTGAGGAAATCTATCCAGTGCATATACACAAATAATACTTGATTTTTGTTTTTCTTGAGAATTTGGGATTGCTTGAATTTTCAGTAGCCTTAAAAATTGTTAAACTTCAATTGTTAGGGACAAAATAGGTCTCAGATCATGATTTGATTCAAAATCTAAGGGATCTACTGGTGCAGTTTTGAAGCAGGTTCAGCAATAACATCATAATATGAATAATTAATATTACTAATAATAATGTATTAGTAATTTGTGTATCAAAGAAGCCAGTACTGCAAAAGCTGCTGTCATCTGGTTCCAGTCTCATTATTCTGAAAGGAAGTTCCTATTTTTTATTATTGAAGAAACATTTTAATATTTCTGCAGCGAGAAACAAAAATATGATATTCAGATATTTTAAAGCTGAAATCTGTCTTCTTAAAATGTAGAAATGGAAATCTTCACTGTGGATAAAGAAGTTATTCTGATATGTACTCCAGATGCAACGTTTTCAGGCAAGTCTATTGGCTAGAAACTAGAATTTAATATTTAAAAAAAAATACTGTATGAGGAAAAAGAAAAATGGGATCTGTTCAGCAACTCAAGTACCTCATAGTTAACACAAAGCTATAATTTGTCTTCAGAAGTGCTGGGCTTCTGATTCAAAAGTTGATCCTAGCAAGATGTTTTCCTGAGGCTGATTCTCTCTGGTCCCCCTTCTGTTGCATGGAGCGATTACTGAAATTTGTATACAAGCAATTGACTGCCCACTTTTGAAAAATCGTATCCTTGAATCCACAGTGAAGGTGAAAGAAAAAGCAGAGATCTCAGTTTCTGAAAACAACATTTGTGTCTAGGGACTTGAGAACCACAGTCTCACTGTTTTCTTGTTTATGTATGTCTTGAAACTGGTATTTGAGCATTCGGTTAGCTTATATACTCCGTTATTTGCTATAACTCCTCTCATCAGTGTAGATGCCACAATGCAAACAGCAGCAGTAGCTTGTGGTATAATTTTATCTCCCTGGAAGGTCCAGTCGTTTCTGGCTGTCATTAAAAAAAAAATAAAGTTGCCCCAACCTCTTGTATAAACTGAGACTATTACAACGTGATCTGCAATAAACAGATAGGCTTTATTAAATGTAAACAAAAGTAGGTGTAAGTTCAGAATGGTATTTTAAATATTTAGGGATTTTGAAACTGCTTTGGAGATGAGGAGAGAGTCACAAATACCAAGATCTAAATTTTAAACTGGGGTCTACTTCAAGTCATAATATTGATGATTATTTAGTGTTCATTGGCTTCCTGCAGAGTAAGAAAGCAAGGCTTTGCATTAAGTCACAGGATATAATTTATGCTATCACAGGCCTGGCAGTTAAAGCAAACTGGTCTTAAGAAGTCCCATAATTACTTTGTTTTTCAATGTTTCTCTGAGTCTTGAATACAATTAAATAAGTTAAGACATACACATGTTTGACATCGAGGTAGTTCAGGCAGAGGTATAGCTGAGTTTGGAAAGCACCCTTTTGCTTTCAGATCACATGCTTAACAGCTGTAAGTGACTTGAAACATTATACAGGTATTTATAAATAGCTTCAGTTTGTGGCTATGGTTCACTACTTCTTGTAAACTTAGGGGTGGTGAGCAGTCATTTTTATTATATGACCAGTTGCCAACTAATGACTCGTTGTTATTGCCAACTATTAAATACTAATAAAACCAAATTTACAACAGTAAGTGTAATTCATTTTAGCAGTATCTTTGAATCACTTTTATGAAAACTCACTTAAATGAAAACTCACAACGTATCTATAGGAAATACAGTTACTGCGTGAGTGTAGCCTACTTGGAATATCAGCATTCAGTGATGCTCAGTTACTACTTGAATCAGTGAACAGTGTTTTACTAGTATACTGTCTGAGCACTGATTCAGAGCATTCGAACCTTGAAGTACACGGTAATGTATACTGCAATTAGAAAGGGAAAGCAAACTTCCTTCTTCCTTCCTTTTTGGTAATGAAGATAGTACCAACGTACTTCAAAAATATAAATAAATGACAGATGTTATTAAAAAAGATGCCAGCATTTTTCAAAAGCATGTAGTGCCAAGTAGTTCCCATTATTTTTAGGAGATGAGCTTTTGTGGAAACAGAGAGTTCACTGATAGATTTATTTTTTTTTTAATATGTCCATGTGTTTTTTATGAGCTGGTTTACTTACCTTCCTTGAAATACTTGGGATTTCTCTTCAAAATGCTTAGGAAATGCTGTTATGCTTTACTACAGATGAAACTGTGAGTACTCAGTCTTTTTGAACTAAAGTCTTCTATGGGAAATGTGGATACTGAAAATATGCAGGTCTACAGTAAACCTAAATGTTAACTGATAAGCTGTATGAAAACCTTCAGGGCAATGTCTTTCAACTTGTGGAGAAACAAAACATTAAAAGGATAGAAATACATTTATTTATTTATTTATTGATTATGACTTGCTTTTCCTACCTGTTTATAAAATTGACTTGAACGTGGTTGTTAGAGGGATATCTCACTTATTTGTATGTAAAATTCTGGAAAACTGTGATTAATGTTCAGGCATATGTAGGAGACACATTTGTGTCGTCCACACGTGTGAAGACAAATGTAGAAGACACATTTCTAGAAATGTAGAAGACATATTTTTGTCTTCTACAGATCAGAGCAAAAATTGTTGTGAATATACTTAATTACAGCTCCCACACTGTTTTAAGCTAGTAAAATGTAATTCTGGTGAGGGCAGGAAGAGTAATATATTCAGGGTGTTGTAATAGTGTGAAAAAAAGCAAAGAGTAAGTCTTCATACAGCAATTCTTCACTGTGCAGATAGATCCAAAACTAAATCTAGAGAAAGAGTATGATAGTCCTAGCAATAAGAATTCCTTTGGGTGGGATGCTGCATGGAAGGTTTTTGTTCTTCTTGGTATTTATGGTAGTTCATTGAAACTTTTTATGTTATCTTCGTCTTGAATGACTCACTTTAAGACTATGGTAATATTTTAAAAAAAGAAGAATGATAGTAAGATGTCCTAAATTAAACAGCTGGTCCAAGAATGACATAGAAAACTATGAATGATACCCAAGGTATGAGAGTCTTAATGGTACAAACCCAAGAACCTTATCTCTCTAATTAAAAAAATTGCAATGAAGATGTCTTAGTAGTAGTAATGGTAAAATACTAATGTTTTCTTTTAAGTGAAAAAAAAATTAATTTCAAAGCCTATTCAACTTTTTGCAGTCTTTTTGAGCATCTGTGCAGAATCTGGACGCAGTGGTCGCTTGTAATATGCAGTGCAGGGGTGAGCTTTCCTGTCCAGAGAAGCTCTTAGAGGATGCCGAGATGAGAAAGATGGTTTTACAAGCATATGTTCCGCATTCCCAGTGGTCAGCGTAGTGGCATGTTCCTCAAAACAGAACTTAAGAGCAGCGGGCTTTTCTTGGAAATGCTGTCTCTTGCATATCCAGCTTTTTTTATGTAGTACCCCAAAGTTTTATTTCTATAACTGAAATCTATGTTTGTATCAAACACAGATTCATACTGCAATATTTCGTTGTTGTTATTGACAAATATAACACCAAGATTGGGAAATTAAAAAAGAAAAGCAGGCAAAATAAAATAGGTGAAAAATTGGTAAAACTTCATTGGTGATCTGTTGGCATTTGAAGTATTTCCTGTGCATGTGGTAAGTGTGATGTGCATGTGTTTGTGTAAAAGTGGGTATGTATATGCCTTAGGATGCTCTTTAGAAAAGGGGAATGGGGATTTTCATGACTGTTGCTTCTATTTAAGAACTAGGAACAACTTGTCTGACGCTACGAAGCTGAAATGCAGTACCTGTGTCAAGTTCCGTTTTTTTTCCCCTCTCTACCTACTGATAAACTTCAAGTGAGTTGCTGAATCTTGCAAGTTTTAATAGCTGAACAAAAGAATTGCAAATGTCTTCCCCCTTATCCACTAGAATGTTTTAGTAGATGTCTTTATTTCTTAATTCCTTCATCTTATAAGAAAGCTTTTCTTCCTCTGCCTCTGAAGTCCATAGCTCCTGCACACATTTCCTATTCTTCTCTTTGCCTTTGTGAAACATGCTCTAGCAGTTTCCTGATTTTGCAGATGAGTTTGGGGTAAAGAATTTGGAAGCAATGAGGAGAGTGCATTCTTATAAGGTTCTCTATCTTACTCTCTTTATTTAGCAAAACATCTTAAAACCACAAGGAAAGCATCCATCTCATCAGCCAAGTAACTTTCATGGCCATGTCTGGTCTTTCTGTGGAATTGTACTGCAGCTTCTGTCCAGCTCATATTCTTGGGTTTCTTTTGGAAACCAAAATCAGAGGTGGGAAGGAAGAGAGCTTTTCATGGATGCCCTAGTTAAGGTACAACTGAATAGTGCAGCTGGATCTAGGAACTAGTGCCTTATCCTGGATCCCCTACTCTAGACATACTGGGTCAACCAGATAAGTCTTCTTACAGGAAATAAAAATAATGTCAGACTGAAAGATAAATGACACCCCCCACACACACACCCCTTCCCCAACCTGACTGAGATCCTGTCAAGGGCTCTCTAACACATTTAAGTCTCTATGTGAGCATATACATACAGTTCAGTTCATGCCTTAATGTACTTTACCCTCCAAGTTTCTTAGTGTTGGGGATGTGCGTGTGTTCAGTCTCTTGAACAAAGCAAGCTATTTGCCTGTCAAAATGCAATGAAGTAATGATATTTTCACTTGCTATTTATCTTCATACTTTCTTCAAAATAAAAAAACCTGAATATTACATTTTTCAGTTGTTGTCTGTGGCACAGGGGGAATGTTAACTCGTGAAGAATAAGTAATTCAAGTTTGTTTACTGTAGTCAAGAAAAAGTGGTGGGGTTTTGTGGGTTTTTTTTAAATATTTGATTAGAGGTATGATTGAAGTAGTAAGCATTATTTATTTTCTAATGGAAAATACGAAAAAATCTAGAAGCTTTGGAAAAAATAGAAAAATGTACGGGATGACATTTACAAATTGAGCTTTTAAGAAATTGAATAATATATATGTTAAACATATTTTCATATAGTGCACCCTTCTATTATCACTTCCATTTATTCATGAAACATTTACAGTTCAAATAGCTGAAAGGAAAAAATATAGTGTGCCTGGAATGAATTGAACAAGGACAATTTAGAGCTATTTGAGGACTGAAAATAAAACCCCCCATCTTAAGTAATGCTAGTGTCTTCTGTAAAAATGAAAGGCTAAATACAGCACAAGCTTCAAAGCAGTTTAATGCTAATGTGATAGTGGACACTAAATGAAAACAAGCAGTACTTCTACCAGAAGCCACAAGTGTGATGTTCCTCTGATTTATTAAGATGTATGTGATTGAAGAGTCTTGGGCACTTGCTCTTTGTTAAACTCTAATATGCATGACTGACAGAATATATTTTTTTAAATTAACAAGATCCTACAAACAGCAAAACACAGATATCTTCTGACTTCGATTAGCTTCCTTTTACAAATATGAAATACAGTGGGAAGCTGCTAGATACACAGTATTCAGTATAAAATCCTTCGTTGAGTAGTGATTTCTCTAAGGTTTTGTTACTAAGATTTTTTTTGAAGTGTTTGCAATAACATTCATGTTATTCTGATAGGACTGATAAGCCAGGAGAGTATGCTTGAGCATACGTATGAAAAATCCTAAGAAGGTGGACAGTGTAGTTGACAGTGTACAAGCAGACTTTGTCTATCTAGAACAACTCCTTCCCATTATAACTCAGTTCAACTGAGCATTTAAAGAGAAACTGGCTCAATCAGTTCTAACATGTTTACAACTTTGGAGCTGACTTTAAAAAAAAAAAAAGACTATTTGATCATCATTATTTCTCAAATGCCTTTTGTTTGCTCAAGGGAACTGAAGTAAACAATTGATGTGATTTATGAGTCTCAATTCGCATTTACTTCAAAGCAAGTTGGTTAGGCCTTTAAGTAAACCAGATAGACCACACAAACATCCTTATGAGTGTCTAAATATCCAGAAAGTAATTTCTAGCAGCTTAGTCTTACTTTTAATATCTACAGGCAATCTACATTTCAAATTTATCTGAATCTTTTAAATAGTATTTTTAAAAGGTAGGGATAAATTACCAGAAAATATAATAAAGATTGAATCAAATAATAGAAGAAGTCACGATTGGAAAGGATGTTTGATATTATCTAGAAAATCCAATAAAAATGCAGAAGACTCAATATACCTTTTTTCTTCCGCTCTCCCGCCCCGAGATGTCTGCTACTGGAGCATTTCACTGAATCTTGAATTGCTGTAAACTTCCTCCCTGTAAATATGTAGGGCCAATTCCCCAGCTAGTGTGCGTCAGAATAGCTCTATTTAATCAAGGAAGCCTTGTTGCTGCATACTATCAGAGGAAATTTTGCCAGTATTTTTAATCAAAACATTTTAAGGTTTTCATACTTGCATTCTGTTTTTGTAACACCATAATCTTATCATCAAAACTTCCAGATTTGTTTCTCTCCCTTATCAATTCTGTTCCCTGTCCAAGATTAGCCATTTTAGAGGAGGCCAAATCTAATTTGGCCTTGAATGAGAAGGCAGGAGTTTGTAATGACTGAATTGGAGAAAAGATATTTTCTGTGAAAGTTTAAGGCTGATCTTACATTTATCAGTTTGGAAACAGAAGTATTTTCTGCTTAGAGGGTACATTCAGGACAGTTTCATTTTAATTTTCTTGTAGAGCTCTTGCCAAGCTATTGTCAGTTGGTTTTCTATGAGAGTTTAAAAATGGCTCTGTTTCACTGGCAAACTTGCAGCCCCTATTTCAGCACTGAAGTTTATAGAATTCATTAAAATGGCAATCCATACTCCTGTATTTTAGCTTGCAAGTAGACAGTGTATACCATAAATTTTGTACTCCCACCTGCTGTTAAGTCCATACTGTTCACTGTGGATGACATGTATAATAATCATTATTATTCATTTTGTACACCACCTCTTCTTTAAAACACGCCTTAAATAACATCATAAAAAGGCAGAACTATCCTTCGAAGCTGTGACAGCTCATTCATTGGATTTAATGTTTTGGAGGCTTCTGTGAAAAGGTAGTCCTTTTTATCAGAAATCAAGGGTTGAGCATTAACTATATTTAAGATATTCTAATTATGCTATTTCATTTCTCTCACCACAATTATGTCACAGATGAGCATTGTAGAATTTAAATTGCCAAAATGTACATACTCTCCCCATAACAGTCTGTTTTGCTTAGTACACTGAAAAGAGCAAAGTTTTCACACCAGTTGAGAAAAAGAAAAAAAAAAAAAGAAGGCATGCCTGAAACAGTCCAGTGCTGGATACATGATAGTTAAGAATCTAAGTCTTTACTGAAGAAGTAGGAGTCTTTAGAGGAGTGTTTCCAAACTTAAATGCCTCTTTTTCTAGGTTTGTGTGTCTTACTGGAAGATCAGATTAATAAAAAGTTTCACAAGAGGTTTAAGCAACTGTCATTTTTTGAAACTGACTCTTGAATATTTTGTTTTCTTTCTGGACATTTCCATTCTTAGTATATTCTTAAAGTCTTGTTCACTGAATTTTAATGTCACAAAAAGCATTTAATTTAATAAGTGTTTCGTTTTGTTGTAGTCCTAATTAGCTAATCCAAATACCTCTAAGTGCATTAGATACTCCAGGACCATGTGGCATTGCAGTCTGTACCAGCTATGGATTCAGTCAAAGTGGCTGTGTTCAGAAGCGTCGCTTGAGGAACCTGCTTTGGTAGAGGTGTGCAAGGGTGAATGGGAGCTTAGAGGCAGGCGTGTGTTACTATGGCTCCGCATTGAGTGGCCATGGCCAAGGCAATGGGCTCTCTCAGGCCTACTTCCCCAGATGCTGCAAGGCTACTTCCACACTGGGAAATACTGCTCCCTGCAGAAGGGAATTTGTAGAGGCCAGCAGTAGGTGTTAAGGACCCAAGAGCCATGCAGGCTACATTGAAGGGAGGCTGTTTTGAACTGGCAGTAGTCTGGTCCAATGGCACTAACAGGTGGCACACATTAGGTGTGATCCTGGAGCACATCTGCTTTCATCTGAAAGGTATGCAGTTTAGGTGCTCCAGGGCCCGTCGGTAAGGTGAAGCAAAGCCTAGTAAGTGAGGACAATCAGGTGATTTGTTTTAAAAGTATAGTCATGATCTTAACTGAATATTAATGTTGACTCACTGTAAGACATAGCTGTTGCTGCAAGTGGTAATTTTCCCCTCCCATTAACTTCAGAGGCCTGGATTTATCCCATACCTCATTTTCCCTTTTGTCAACAGAAGTGTTTAGGCAACTGCAAGGCAAAGCAGGCTGGGGACTTGATCAAAGTGGCAAATAAAAAATTCAGTTGCCAGGATGGGTGTAGGCAACTGTACGGTAGAGATATGCGGGACTGCCCCTTCTGGTAGCAGTGAGATCTTTTTGTGTGTTTTTGAGATGTTTGTACAGTTCTAGCAGTATTCTGCAGTAAATGGAAGATGGAGCATGGGTGGTATAAACTTCGGAGGAGGAAATGTAGGACTGCACATTGTATTTCATATCTATACCAAACATACAAGCAGTTATTGCTGAGCAGCTGGCATGTGGTAGCATGTTAAACTGTGGTATCTTGAGTCTTAGATTAAACACTAATAAAATATGTGTACAAAGAAGATGGTGATAGACCTATGACAGCATCAACCTGTTTTCTTTTAAGATTTTTCTTTTTCTGGTTACTCAAGGGGAAAGTAAAAATTTTGTTATATAGATTTGGTCAAGCAATGAGGGGCTTGATCATTTAAAAAGCAGGATGCTTCATAATTCCTTGTCCCCCTCAAGCTTCTGAGTTTTGCTATGTTTGAACTACACGAGTTCTCTGACTGTAGTGAGATAAGGTTTAATTTGGTCTTAGAAGTGGTTCAATGAGGATTTGTTTTTGCTTTCTATTCTGAGCCTTTCTAACTAGAAATGGAAGATAGTGTGCTTGAGAAGCTAAAAGTACTGGTGAGATACTTTTCTTCCAGTTTAGATAATTTATGTAGACAGTTTTCCTATTTCTATCCAACAATGAGAATATACGGCAATGACAGTCAAGTGTGGTAGGTATGTATGTATGGTATGGTAATTCTGTTTGCAAGAACCTGAACATATGGAACATTGGTTCGTGTCCAGGAAGCAACCCGTTTGGTCAAAGGTGGTAGTAGTTACATTAAACCTTTCTGTGAGGGCTATACACTAGAGGAGGATCCAAAATTGATACCCAGGTAAGTCTCCGATTTGGTCCTATTTTAGGACTGGTAATAATTTGAGGATTTATATTTTGCAGGGGGGAAGATAATTGAATGTATTATACTGAGGAGATGCGCTTGCTGGAAAAAAATGTCTTTTGGATGTTACATAAGCTTTAACGGTAATGGGGAATTGCAGTTGATTTTGCAATCCTCTGGGTGAATTGTGTGATGGCAGGCTTGCGGTCATGTGACTAACTCGATTTCTTTCTGTCTGATGGGCAGAAATAAAAGTAGTTTGTTGTATCACTAGTGTCTAGAATTTTAAGGCAGTAGAGGAAGCTGAGATGGGTTTAATACGGACAAGTCAGCTTTCTACTGAGGTTGTTGCTGAATGTTTTATTTAGCTTGGTTTCTAACTCACAGTTAGCTCTGTCATTGCTAATTTTATGAAGCTACACGTATTTATGTAATGATTTTCTACTTCATTTACTTCCTTCTGCGTACATCATTAGCATGAATGCTGTTAAAAAGGTCAACACAAAAATATAAAGTGTTTGTGCAACACTGATTAGAGATTTGTCTTGGGTTTTCTGTTGTTGTTGTTACTGTTTGGGGTTTTTTTGGTGACTGTCATGTATTTGTCAGAAAGGGACAAAAGAAGTGAGCTGCAACCGGAGGACGCTTTCTTCTAGATCATTGTAACTCAGACATGTTATACATCAAATAGAAACTGCTTATCACACTTCCTTTAATTTCTGGATGAATGCTGAACTATATGAGATACATAAAAAATGGATTTAGAACCAGTCTACATAAGCAGGAGAAGATCAAGCCATTTGATTTATGGGGTGTCAGGAGCCCTTCCTGGATATTGTGCTGATTTGTGGCCAAGGAAACATAATAGCTTTAGAAACCTAAAGAAGTATGGGTGAGACACTGAGACAGGTTGCCCAGAGAAGTTCTGGTTGCCCCATCCCTGGATGTGTTCCAAGTTAGGTTGCATGGCGGCTTTTGGCAACCTGATCTACTGAAAGACGCCCCTGCACATTGCAGGGGGGGTTGGATGAGATGATCTTTAGAGGTCCCTTCCAACCCAAACTGTTCTGTGATTCTGTGACTGCTCTAAGAGAGTTCTACCGGACAGATTTCTTGTGTCAGTGATAATCTGTAATTTAGGAACTGCTGGGATGCCATCTATAGTTAATTCAGTGTATTTGACCACATTAAAAATGCAGGGAACACAGAGGTCTCTGTGGGCAGAAATTGCAGTAAGTGGTGATATTTATTGAAAAATGTTGTCATGAAATGGTAATTGTCTGGTGATTAATGCCTGCCAAGTCCCTAGTGTACAAATTACACTACTCAATGTGTACAACATCGTCCTTGTGTTTGATACAGCAGTGCTACTGTGTGACCTCCCCAGATCACAGCAGTTGGAACCACAGCAACCTCCCCAAAATGTTACTGCTTGCAAGATCAGTGCTTTCTGTTTTGCTGTATACGCACCATTTTCTGAGGTGTGTTCTCTTGTGGTAGATGTAAATGTGCTGGATTTCATGAGACGGTTTCCCCTAGCTCTAACTAGTATCTGCAGAACATGTTTGCCATTCTCTGTTTATTATGTCCAAGGAATTAGAGATAAGAATTTCTGAGAAACTGAAGTAACAATGGAATCAAAGGTGGCAGAGAAAAAAAAAGCAACAGAAGGCAGAAAAAAAACAAAGTTGAATTTAAAGGAGCAGAGTTTAAATGTGATTATAAATCCAAAAATCCCTGTGGTAAGTCCAGATGGACACATCTAGAGAGATTCTGATAGGAGAAACACTGGCAGAAAAAAACCAAAACCAAACCAAATGTCACTTTGGTCTACTCTAACAGTGACATTTTGAAAATGAAATTTTAAAACATGTTCCATTTTTATAGAACTATAGTTATAGTGATAGTGTAAGGGAAAGCTTCAGGTGGTGGTTGTTTCTAGTAGTGATAGCATCAGTTAATACAAACTTGACACAGCTTGTTCATGTTTTTTTGACCTTGAGACTTGTTCCACAGCAATCATAAAAAAGTAGTGTATTACGTCAGCTCTTTGTACTGTCATTTTTCTCTTCATTATTTGTTTGTATCTAAAGCATTTCTGAATTACCTGATGATATTTTGCTAAAATCTACTGAAGGTGCCATTTGCTCTCAAGGAAGTGATTGTAATGACACAAAACTTTGCCTCATTGCAATGATGATAAAGGAGGAGGTGTACCTTGAAATAGAGAACTGAGTTCTGAGGTGTGTATCCCATGTTCATGTTTAGTCTTGTTCCTTAGAAACGGGAGCACCCATCCATCAGTAGATGTTCAGCTGTGGATGGACAAGGCCTCCACAGGTGAAGATACTGTGGTAATCAGTATACTGGTGTATATATTCACAGGACAGATCGGAGAGAGAGGCCTGAACCAGGGAATAAGGCCGTATCACTCTTCAGGAGAAACACCTTTTTGGGCATAGTGTTACCTTTGTCAGGTTGGATAGTCAGGTATCTTTCTAGCCTACCTCGGTCCATGCTGTGGAAAGGTACCCCAGGAACTTATTTGACTCTGTGTTCCCGTTGTCACTGTAGGGAAGCTCAGTGTAATTCTTTAAAGAGAATCTCACCCACAAGATCAAGCCTAAACTCATGCCATTTGTAGGAAAATTGTTCCTCTCTGAAGAACCTCATTTTGCCCACTCTAGAACCTCAGTGAGCTTAGTGAGAATGATGAAGACATGAGGCTTGATTTTATACAGATAGAGCAAGTATTTGTTTTCACACACAACTTAGCAATTAGTGACAGAAGGTACATAAATGATGAAAATATTCTTATTACATGCTAGTTAAATAGGCATTTGAGAATAGAAGTGCAGCCACTCTGCTGGCTGATAGAGTGATGGAAGGAATGTCCCATGCTTTAGGATAATTGCTTTAATTGAAACAGGTGTGCCACAGCGCTGCAGCAATTTAGCTACTTTGTGATCTCACTCTAAAGTTTACAAGCAAGCTTTTATAATTTTCATTTCCATTAGTGGAACGTCTCTGAGAAGCAACATGACTTACTTGAAAACGTTTTCCATTATCTGCAAGTAGTTCTAAAGTGCTTTCTGCTGTCCTTCCCATGATGAATCCATTTTGGCTTGCTTCAGGGGATTGCTTTGCAGAATTCCAGCAACCAAGAGCTAGAGATGCTTTTTGAGATATTTACTGGCTGTATGTCAGGTGCGCTAAACTTGGAAAATCAATGCCTTCTGGATGGGTGAGGGGCAGTTCATTATACTAAGGCCACTGATTAGTGCCCAATTAAATGTTCTCATTCTGTTTCCAAATGTGAAGTTGCAGGGGTTGTTTGAAGTGGTAGTGAAACTTTTTCCATAGCTCCTTGTTATATCATTTTAAGTGATGAGGGCAAGCAATACGAAGAGATGAATGGCTGAATCTTTGTGAAAAAACTGCAAAGGGGCCAAGAGATTAAAGGTCTTTTGGTTCAGGAGTTTCATTTGAACTAGTATATATGCTTGCCATTTTGTCCCACATACAGCCCAAATGGAAATTAGTCTTCTTGAGATGAGATGAAAAGTTTTGCAAATCTCTGAGCAAAGATGGGAGTCTGGGTTTCTTACGCTTTCTTATGTTTCTCATGCTCCATTTTTTGTCATTGTGTTGTGATCCTTGACTATACCCATAGTTTTATCCTACAGGGTGAAAGGAGTGTGGGGGAAAGAGAAAGCAGAGGAGATGCCTCAGACAGAAAACAGACATTTTTTGAACTCTAGCCATTTTGAAAACCGTGGACTTAAGACTCCTAGATGAAGAAGGCATGTTCCTGTGGAATGGGAACTCCTGGTCATGGGAGAATATGTTACACATTCACCTTGAGTGACATTTGCTTGACTTCAGCAAGGCGTTTGACACGGTCTCCCACAGCATCCTCCTAGGGAAGCTTAGGAAGAGTGGGTTAGATGAGTGGACAGTGAGGTGGATAGAGAACTGGTTGAAGGACAGAGCCCAGAGGGTTGTGATTAGGGGCGTGGAGTCTAGCTGGAGGTCAGTGATGAGCGGTGTTCCCCAGGGGTCAGTACTGGGCCCAGTGCTCTTCAATATATTCATCAATGACCTGGATGAGGGGATAGAGTGCACCCTCAGCAAGTTTGCTGACGACACAAAGCTGGGAGGGGTGGCTGACACCCCGGAAGGCTGTGCCGCCATCCAGAGAGACCTGGACAGGCTGGAGAGCTGGGCGGAGAGGAACCTTATGAAATTCAATAAGGGCAAGTGTAGGGTGCTGCACCTGGGGAGGAATAACCCCCTGCACCA
>VXBO01007893.1:1008466-1072273 GCA_013400135.1 Rhinoptilus africanus
GGTGGGGGGGTGGAATTAATGATCTGTCTCTTGATATTTATAATGCATTCAAAATGCATTTGAAGTGATTTTTTTTAAAATGTTTTCTTTTCTCTAGAAAATACAAAGGATATTCTCGTGATACATGAAAAAGAAGCAGAAGAGTGGGCTCTGTATTTAAAATCTCTTTTTGGACACATAGTGAACGAAGGAGGAATCTTACTCTACAATCTAGAGACTTCGTCTTTCAAGCACCAGGAGCTATTCTCTTTACCCTGTTATAAATGTAAACTCCTGATATTATCGTGTGGACTTCTTAACTGCCTGAATCGAAAGAGAAGTTATTTTCTGGAACAAGTTCTGAAACCTCCGGATAATGTGGTGATTCTTCTTTGTGGGGTGGAGAATTCAGAGATTCTTTATGAGATACTGACCCTAGATGGAGGCAGCAAAGAGATTTCAACTGATCAGGAACCTGAGGAATATCTCTCTGTTGTTAATGGAATTATTCAAGCAGGTAATCTAAAAATGAAAACTTTGTATGATTTTCTTAGCTGTACTAATGTCATTTGGAAGAGAAAAAAAAAAGGTAATCCAGATTTTCTGGAGAAATCTCTTGTTGGTCAACAATTTCAGTTTGATGACACTGTTTTACTCTTAGTGTAGCTTCATTGTCAGAGGGAAGCAGGTTTGGAAAGTCTAAAAGCTGCCCCTGGCACCTGTGAATCTACCATTGTTGCTTCATGCTAAGATTGAAGAGCTGCCATACGCTTGTTTCTCTTTTTCCTGGGTTTATGATCTCAGACACTGTACAAAACTATGAGTTTATGTTTCATCTCTTGAAAATGCCTTAATGTGGCAGTGTAAATAACTCTTTAGATAAATCTGACAAAGTGAAAAATAATTACTGAATAAGACTCAGTTTTGTGGATGACATAATTTCCTGTGCAAGAGAAGAAGTTCCCTTACCCTTTTACCAACCCAAGTAATAAGTCTGTACTGAAGGACTAAAACTGTCCAGTTTGTATGTGTTTCCACGTCCAAAGAGACTACAAAGAAGCATTAATGTAAAATTAACACTTCTGGAATGTAAGAAAAACCCAGTACGGAAATGGCAATGGCTGTGCACATGGTTTAGTTTAACCCAAAGTTTAACTTTGCCAGGCTGTACAAATGAAAACCAAGAAGTAGCTCTAGAAAGACAGAGGCATGGGCAACTTTGGAAAGGCAATGTAGATTGTGCACATATTTTGAGTAGGTGGCTATGTGTTTTCCTTTGAGACCATGTTTACTACTGCTGCTTTGTAGTCTCTCGGTCTCACTTCTTCTTGGCTCTTGCTTTTTTGTCGTGATTTTGTCTGCTAAGCAGAAGATTGTGCTTCTGTTTTTGTTACCTGCAAGGTGCCATTTTACTGGCACAGGAGCTTGCGCTCGAGAAAGACATCCTGCAGTTCAGGAGTTTTGCTCAGAAATTAACTGGGTTTAGATGCAAATGAACAATCAAGAATATTCTTTTGAACACAAGTGGAGAGGCCCCACCTGAGTCAGAGCGACCTAGCTGGATATCCCAGTTGACTTGTACTTGAACAGATAAGCTTAAGCATACTGTAAGGCTTTCAAACCTGCACAGAATGTGTCTATACACAATCTGGCTATATCAGATCAGTGCTTTCAAAACTGTTTTAGACTCCTCCTTCACAGCCATCTCCTATTCTAACATATTTTGCTGTTTGGTATTTATTAACCTTTTCCTCCATATATTTTTTGGTGACATCTCTCAGACTTTAAGTTTTGGGGCTAATTACAGTTGCCTGGTTTGATTTCAGGATGTGATATTTGCAGTTTCTCACTATGCCTGATATTTAGCTTCAGATTGAGGGTCTTTGGCAGCTTTTTAGTGGAATGGAAATAGTGGATCTATACTATGTATGTTTGTGTATATATAGGAAGGAAATGGGCCCAGAGACAGTCAGTTGACTCATGCACAGGAAATTGCAAACTCTTCTGCAAAGATAAATAGTTTCCTAGAAACCAGAGGGTGCTTAGGTCTGTGCATTCACAGAAAATATTTATTGCATCTGCCCTTGGGATTTTATTTACGTTGTAACATCAGGCAACTGATAGGTGCTCAAATGGTCTTTTCTTTGGCAGCGGTCAATATCAGCAACTTCAGAGACAAGTCCAAAAGTGAATTAATGAATAGCTGTTGCAGGCCTCAGTCTTGGTGTGTTCACCTTTACCAGTGATAGATACACTGTGTCTGGGATCAGACAAGTTCAACTGACTGAAGTAGATCCAGGACTTGGAGTAGTGATGTTGCCTGGTGCTTCAGGGTATAAGTCCTCATCCATGCACAAAGCTGAGAACTGCTCTGGCTCTGTTTTTTGTGTACTGGTGTGCCTTGGCCATCAGGCAGGCCAGCTCAGATCAGTGTTTGGTAGGAGACCTCTGCACTGCTCTCTGCACGGTGAAAGTATTCCAAGTGCAAGATTTGCTGTCACCTGGGTGTCTATTTAAGGTCTGTGGAATGAAGGTGTGCATGTCTCACCATTGTTTACCTTTGCTTAAAGATAATGATGACTGCTTGCAGTGTCTGAATTTGATACTGTTCTGTAGAATCCTATTAAGCTCTTAGCCTTTTTGGTATCTGTGGCAGGGATTTTGACAGATTTTACATCGCATTTAAAATGGCTTGCTAAGGGGTTAAGTATACTTGGATTATTTTTCCTTTGGAGCACTTTTTTTATGCCTTTCTTCAGGACTGTGCACTCACAAGATTTCCCATCTCTCTTCATATGAATCATCATCTTCTGTCTCTTTTAATTGTATTCAGTGCTTATCTCTTGTTCCATCTATTTCTGCTTTTGGGAATGGTGATTAAAACACTTTTGTGTAGGTTCTTCATGCTTTTCCATTCCTTTTTTTCCCTAAGATGTTAGTTGCTCTTAACTTGTTCATCCATGCATTTATACCTTCTTGTCTCCTCAGTATTAACAAGAGACTCTACCAAAGTCTAAAAACTTAATGATTTGCTTTAATTACAATGATTACATGGCACCGCACTGTTGTGCACCACTGCAGCTAAATTCTGTTAATACCTTAGGACAGCGGGCCATCAAGATCCTAGGTCTGGTTGATGCCAGGACTCAGGAGTGGCTTGTGGGTAGTTAGAACAACTGAAGATGGATGCTAAATTGGGTTGTTAACATTCTTCAGGACTGTGAGATAATAATGGCATAGCTTAGGTACCACTAATCACCACCCTTTCACTACAGCTTTCTCCATACTCTGCAAAGTTCCCAGGTAAGATAAGGTCTCAGCTGTCTCTTATTCCCTAGACGCTGTTCTCTTTGCACTGTCTCTACAGTCTGAGATGGAGTCCAAAATAAATCTAGTTTTATATGGCCTCCAATTATTCTGCAAAAACCTGTCGGCTATCAGGTGATGCTAGCTAGCTTCATCTTGTTGGAGCAGGTAGGACTTTATCTGTTAAAATTTCCTTCTGCTTCTGAAGTAGTAGATATGCCAAAAATTCTAGGCAAAACACAGTGCTCAGTAAAACTAAATAAAATGGAAAATGCAGCAGGTTTTGTACCCAGCAGAGAGCTTTTTTGGCCAGTAATATATGATTCAAACACAGAATATGAAGAGTTTGTCATTCCTGTTTGAACATGTTCTTGGAGGAGCAAGGGAGAATTGAGACATGGAAATAGCCTTTCTAATATGTTTCCTGGATGGTGAAAGATTTTATTATATTCACCTTATGCATGCAAATATATTTATTGTTGTCAAAAGATTTCTTTAGCAGGACTTGTTCTCAGAATACTTCACTGTTTGAAACTGCTACATTCAAATTTAGAGTTTGTTTTGAATTTTATGTAAAAGCCTGTTGTCATAAAACCAGATAAATCTCTGGGAAAGAGTAGAACACTCAGAAGTTGTATTATTCTGTGTTAACATCTAAGATAGCCCAGTGTCACTCTAGAATTCTGAATTTTCTTTAACAGCTTTTTCTAATATTGCTGAAAGTGGAATCAGGAGACACATTTTGTTTGGATCTGTCTTTTCCTTTTTCATTTTCTTTTTACAATGTCTTCTTGGTCCGCTGAACTGTGTATACCCCTTTTTATATTAAATTGACATACTTTCAATGTATTCAGTACTCTGAATTAATAGCGTAGACATAGCTGGGGTTTTTGGTTAGTCCTGGAACACTTCCGCTTCAAATTCAGGCTAGCCATATGTTTAAGCTGGGCATTTGTAGATACAGGTCAGCAGCTGGAGGTATTTACTTCGATCTTTAAATGTCCTGAATTCCTCCTGTAGTTATTTGTGCCTCAGTATTGATGTGCAATAAGAGAACAGGTCTTATTTAATACAAATAAGTTTCTCTGGCACTGTTTCTAAAATGTGATGACACTTTTATGAGACTTTTTGGTGGACTTCACAGTACAGCTTAGGAGTTACAGGTATCCATTAGGCTGCTTGCTGTTTTATTAGGTTTTGTTGTTTACAGATCAACAAAAGGACTCCTGACACTTCCACCCTTTTCTCTAAGCAGTGGTATCCTCGGGTTTTTTTAGCCAAAACCATGAAGAGAATCTACTTCTATAAAATTTGATAGTTGAGAACCACTCAACAAGCCTACATGTATCCATTCATTATCTGCCATTGTACTGAAAAGTGAGAAGAGGTATATAAAGTCACATAACTAGAAAACTGTATCCACAGTCCTTGACAGCGCAGGAAAGATTCTCAGAATAACTTTTACCTGAGACAGCAACATGTCATTGATTTCTGATTCCTCTTAAAAAATATCCAGTGTACCTGCACACAGTTTTAATCACCAAGAAGAGTAATGCTAAGAAAACTGCTTTTGCAACCACCAGTAAGGTACAGATCTGGAGTAATGAGATGCTAGCGTTGGGTATTTGTCTCTAATAAGTATATGTAGGACAAACAGTCTGGGAGCTTTAAGACTTAACCTATGCAAATCTTCAGCCTGCTTCAGATGTGGGGCTGATTTCCTTTGTGCAAGTCACAGAGAAGAGAAATTAAGCACTGTATTTTTACCATAAGCTTTTATGGTATCCTTCTCTTTTTTCATTTCTAGTACAGTGGCATAGATTTTTATTGGACTTGTACTGGGACTTTGGGTATGAGGTTGAACACAGGATTTGAATCCACTGCTTTGCTTGGAAAATTGGGTAAAATCCTTTTCATGTTGGTTCTCAAATATGAGTAACTAATGATGATGGGTTTTCTTAGGCTGTCAGCAAGACTTTTGCTGATGGGCTAAACCCCTTCATTTAAGTGGGAACTTTACCATTATCTTCAGTGGGCAAGTGTTTCACCTAGATTTTGATGCTGACTTGTAGTCTACAATGAAATGAAGATGAAGTACTGAGAGGAACCAAAGTTGAAGAGGA
Source organism: Rhinoptilus africanus (assembly GCA_013400135.1). Taxonomy (NCBI): domain Eukaryota; kingdom Metazoa; phylum Chordata; class Aves; order Charadriiformes; family Glareolidae; genus Rhinoptilus; species Rhinoptilus africanus. The sequence goes on from VXBO01007893.1 coordinate 1,013,875, forward strand.
AACAAAATCACTAGAATTTCGGGGTTTATTTGTTTGTGAATACTGAACACAGCATGGGTTTGTGTGTGTGAGACTTAGTCTTTGTTGTAGATTTCTCACATGGACACACAAGGCTGAGTAAATAGAGGGGAAGCAGGTAGGTAGTTCTGGCCTCGTTCACTGCCAGGGAAGGCCAGAGTAGATGAGACCACACAGTTGTGCCTGCCTTCCCTCCTTCCCAAGGTATTTACATTCAGACAGTGCATCCCACTGTTGGGCCTTTAAGGCAGTGATGTCATCTGCTTATTGAGGAGCACCTCGAATGCAAATTAAACTGTTTTATTAAAAGAAAAATAATCTGTATGTATTTATTGTAAGCAGAAGAGCAGAAAGGGCATTTTCTTAGCTGAAGTGTACTATGATATAGTACTTATTTCCATTTTGCCCTGACAATGAATCTTTGCTCTGCAGGGACTGCTGCTAGGTTAACAGATTAATGAAGCTTCCTGAGATGATGTGTTTCTCCATCTTCACACAGAATAACTGCTGGGATGCCAGTGCAGTGGTGGTGATTTGTAATGGGGATGACTGTAAACAAGAAATTGTGATTAGTGTCACTAACTTGTTTCATCTGGCGTGCGATCCTGGCTATTTCAAACCAGAAGAGAAACTGAAGTGGCAGCCTGGAGGTGGCAAGCATAGATAGGATGTTGAGACTACCATCCCCTGCTGCGTAAATTGTTTGAGTTCTTTGTTCTTTCTTATTTCTGCAAAATCCAGAGAAGACTTTATTTGTTATATAATCAGATTTCTTAGCAGCTCAGGTTTCAATCTGCCTAGGCAGTCATGGTGACCTGTACCCTTGGATTCTGAAGTATGCGTCATGAATGTGTTGTTTTTCCTCTCATTTTTGACACTAATTGGATGAAAACTGCTTACACCTGGAAAAGTGAATGCGCTGCCATCTTAAAGTGAATGTTTTTTAACAGCATTTAGGACAAGCTCATAAAGAGTTTTAGTAATAATAAAAGTCAAATTACTTGAACATAAGCATTACTGTAACAGCATGTACTAATTTAAATTAATATACTGTGATTTTACTGTGGTTTATTTAGGTTATAAATTTTTTATTTTTAAAATGAATTAATGGATTTTTCAGCATTAGTCTGCTCTTTTGAGGCTGCAAGTGGACATCATCCAAATTTATGTCTTGTTTATGGCAGAAGAGTCATCACTCAGTATTTAGTTGCAGTTGTGAGGCTATTTCTAAAGCTTGCAAATAATTTAAGGTTAAAGTTTCCAGCAGGTATTTTGCAGCTAGATCTGTAAAATGGCTTTATGAATCTGTAGTCTTACATGTCCTTCACGTAATGTATTATTGACTCTCGTTAGGTTTTTAACTGTGGTTAGCAACTGAAAAGTTATTTTTAGAAGGCATCTAGGCAAGTCCTCTGAAAATGTGTTTTTTTGGGTATATTTTTTGGCATATAAATGTTGTTATAACAAAGTTGCCTTTTGTAATTTCACTGTGATGTATTTCTGTCAAGTTAGTGTCAGTTTCTTGGAAATAAGATAAAATAAGGGTCGTGTTGTTTTCCAGATTAAAAAAATTGTAACACCCATCCCTGAAAAAATGAAGTGTTTAAGTTCATGCTGGAAAAACAAGTCAATATTAGGACAGCAAAAGAACAACTTTTTTTTTTTTATGGAATCGGATTTTGCTCTTGTTAGAATTTCTCCCTAGTTTAATGGCTATGAGGACAGAACTTGGTCCAGATAACGTTATTACAGTTTTAGTGTGTTCAAAAGTCAAAAATTCACAGGTGCAAAGTAGCCTATTAAACTTTAGTTAGGACCCTTGTTCATATGCATTGATGGCCTTTAATTATCTAAGTGCTGTCTCCTCCCACCACTCCTGACAAGAATGTGCCCTCGTTAGTACACAGGATAAATAGTACTCAGTTAATTAGCAGTTATTTGATACTTTGTTTTGTTTTTTAGTTTGTGGTTGCATTATTTATGTATTGAATGGCATTCAAATCCTGTTGAGAAAACAGAATTATTAATTTCCTAATGTGCTTTTCTGTAGAACTCATTTCTGTATTGAGTGCAGTCCAAATGTTGTTTTATTTTGTCATCATTTTATGTACTAGTATTCAGCAAGTTTGGGGTGAAGCATTTCTTCCACTTCTGATACCACTTTAAGACATTACTTTTCATAACACTTACCAGTACACAGTATTTTTTACATCTATATTCAAACTCCCTTTAATTTCGGATGCATGCTTGACTGCCCAGATGTCTGCAGGTCAGCCTTGTAAGGCCTTTCACAGAAAGCACAATACAAAACTAATGCGCACTTCTGAAAAGCACATTTTAAATGCCTTCTAGATTTTTGCCTCAAAACTTCAGGATGGGAACAAGAAATTATCTAAATTCTCTAGAGCAGCATTCAAAAAATATCACTTTCCTTTCTCTCACTGGAATTGCCTGCTCATTGACTGGACTCTTGTTTTTACAAGAATAACTGAATCAGAGTATGGTAAACACCACCTTCTTTAAGTACAAAACCACGAGTCAATGCCAGAATAGGTCTAATTTGTGCACTGTCCAGACTACAAATCAATTTAAAAGAAATAGTCAACAATATACTGCAAAGAAAGGCTGCTTTTGAGCGTTTGGGTTTATCCAACCTTAATAAAGTCATTGTAAAAGAGTCACTTTCCAAGGCTCCTCTTCTCATCCTAGCCTTGGCGTCTTTATCCAGTGAGTCTTACTCTTCAGTCTTCGTCCCTTGTAGTAATACTGATTTTTCACCTCTGGAGCACCTAGCAACGTACATAGGGTCCTGATTTTGAGGAGGGGTCTCAAAATATGGAGCTCAAGCAGACCTTATATCTCTTGTGTCAGTGCTACCTCAGATGTGGAAAACCAGGTGATAACTTGGTCCAGCATAAAGAAAGAGGGGCGTAGACAGATACTGCATAATATGACAGAAAGTCTCCTGGTAGATGTTAAGCCATGAAAATAATTTCAACAAATGTGAACTGACAGAATTTTTTAATATTTGACCAGTATGTTACATAACACAGCCATTGCTTTTTTAATCCAATACTGGGAACCCTGTAGCCAGATTTATTGTATTATCAGCCATAACCCTGCATAGTTCTCCCATCTTCCAAACCCTAATGCCTGCATCTGTTCTACATTTCTCGCTTTCCTCCACGTGATTCTATTTTCTTTCCTTTTGCCCAACTCTTCTCCCATTGTTTGACATATTGACTTTCAGGGGAACTTCTCTTCCTCAAACCCATGCTTCTTACCTGCTATAGTAAATTGAAAAGATCAGTTACAGGGGTGCTTGCTAAAAAGGGATAAATACAATTCCATCTAAAGATCTCTCTAGGCTTATTCCTCTCCACTAGGCCTTGGATTTTATTTTTTTTTTTCCAATCTGCAAAACTGAAGCTTTAAAATAGCTGTATCTTTCATCTAAAATAACATACAGAATATAATCTAAAAAAAGACAGTGGGAATCAGTGTCATGTTATTCCTTATTTCTAAGAGTTTAGGTTGCTTGTCCATTTGTTTTCTTAACTCTGTTTTATTTTTTAAAAAATTTCTTCTTTTTTCCCCAGCCTGATTTCTGATGCTAAGATCTTCCTTAGAGTAAACTAAACATTCTGTGAAACAATCAAGTAGGATAGCAATGATCTTTGTCATCAGAGTTGATGACCATTTAAAGGTATTTACAAGTAGATACCATTAAAGAATTATTCTTTTTTCCTAGGTAAGCTACAGAATGAAAATCCTGGAGACTCTTTGTCTTACATCTATGAAACAGTTCTTGCAGACGGTGAGTTGAATTCCCCTTGCATTTACTCAAATAAAGCCAGTACTCTTCAGAAAATGTAATTTGTTTTCTTACATCTTGTCAGACATGAAAGGCAATAAACTAACCTTACCAAAGCATACAGTTGTTCTCAAACATCCACCCACACATTCTGGTGAAGAGTGTGAAAAGGGGAGGAGATTCAATAGGAATGTTTCCTTTTTCCTTTTGTTTCAGAGTAGAGAAAAAGGAAGACATGGAGAGATTTCCTTTTCTGTTCCCAGCATGAGGAGTTTTGGTTGTAGTAAAGAGAGTGCTGATTTGAAATTTCAGATAGATCAGTCCTACTCGCGCTACATTTGCAGCATCATTCATTGGCAGACAGTGACTGAGAGAAGTCCTACATCTCTACTTCAGCGCCTGTTGCCATTTGCCATTCAGGTCTATTTATATTTGTGAAAGCCCATAAAGGGTATTAGGGAAGATAGAATAGCAAATTCTCCACTTGCTCATAGTAAAGAGCTACATAACATGTGGCCTATCTCCAGTTCTTACTTAAACAACTTCATTTCTGGGTTGACACTGTTGTGAAGTGGTTGGTTTAACAGCATCAGCATGCTGACTGATGGAAAAGGCTAAGTTATTTTGGAATTCCTGGTGTAGCAGTTCTGTGCTTCTGGACTCTGAGGTTACTGGCTCTGTGGGTCTATTTTGCTGGCAAGGTGTAAAGGGAAGGAGGATGCTGCAAGCTCACTTGCTCTTCCTTACTGGTTTGAGTTCAATATATATGTTAGTGTTGTATGGAGTTTAGAATTTTAGCTTCTTCGGTTACTTTCAAGACAGGAGTATCAACCTGCGTGCTTTTAAATACTCCAGTCGTTCCCGCTACCATGCTTTGGTTCACACCGCAGAACAATCTTGGAGCCATGTGGGTTGGATTCTTTTCAGATAAAACTAAAATGGAAAGCGTGGTCAGGGAGCTCACTGAGTGCACTTCAGACACTAAAAGGTATGCATTCTACAGGTCCAGACCAGAATTAGTTGGCAATATGCTGCTTTGAACCTTGTATGGTGTGGAAGGAAGTATTTAGCGCCAACCATTTCTCTCTACCAAATCTCCTGTTAGTGCTCACTCCTTTCCGGTAGGGGCTGTTTGTGACTCTGGTGGCATCTGGTGTATTTGTGTGATCTTGAGCAGAAAGCTGCTGTAACGTTGCACTGCTGTATCCCTACAGATGTATTGTCAGGGTTTCTAAGGATGTCTCTTTTGGTTCTGTGTTGAATGTGCCATGGGTCAGTGCATTAAAGAAGTTTGTTGGTATAAAGAAGGCTTTTTGTCAGTACTGGCTCATCATCCAGGTGCTCAATAAGCTGGCATCACTGTTCTTCTCATTCGTGATTGTGGTCTCCAAAAAATGAGACTGTAAAAGAGGGAATAGTCAGGGAGAACAGAGAATCACAAGAAAATAAAGGACTGGGGAGGTGTTCCTCCAAGCTACTCCTGCTTTAAACCCTGACTCTTTTTATGTTAATCCTTTGCTGCTTTTATATGGGGCATTGAAGAGCAGCTTTAAGTCTTCATTTCCCATCTGCAGAATGATTGATATTGTAATAAAGTGAACTGAGAATTTTCCAGCCAAGAAACTATTGCATTAAGAGCAAAAATTTCATTTGAAATCTTTGCTGAACTTGCCTGGTCCACAGTTCTTGGTCATCTTTTGGCAGTCATCTGGATAGCACTGATTATATGTAGCTTCTGCTGGTTAATGATGTCTGTTTGTTGCTAAGAGGATCGAAGAGATTCTCAAACACTGTGATAAGTGAAAGGACCATCTAGAAAAAAGGGTTTCCTAATAAATGTATCCTGCATGTGAGGTTAAGACTGACTCCGTAATGAGTGTAAGGAAATAAGTGGTCAACGTTTCTTCTGAGGTGGTGCAACAGACAGCATTTATCTGATACCACTGCAAAACTTTGGAGGGGGAAGTATCCCTAGAAGTAAAATGTTTGCAGTTTCAAAGATGCAGCACGTCAGCCTTTACAGAACTGAGAAAGATAAGATGGCAGCTGCTGATGAACCAGAGTTTGGGCCCTACAGAAAGGAGGTGAATCTTGAGGTAACCAGACAGGTTTTGACTTTGGATAAATTGTGAAAAAATGTCTCCAGGGACTCTCTCTTCTCTTTGCTTCTCCCTAATAAGAAGGAACTATATGCAGTGCTAAATTGTATAGATGACACAAAACAGGTGTCAGGAGAAATTATAAGCCAAGAAAGGATTTTTGCTAGAACAGTATAAATTCACAAAAGAGCAGCATTTTATGTAAGTTTTTAAGTGGAGACTGGCATGCTGAAAGCTGAGGTTTGGTTTGAATATACACATACAGTACAAAAAGAGAGGATAAGCTGGGAGAAGATGGAATTTAAACTTGAACTGGAATGAAAGTTGAACAGATCAGAAGTATAAAGCTAAATGAGAAATCTAAAGCGACAAGGGTGGAAAGAGCAGCGAGTGGGTGACAAGACATATAAAAAAACCCCAAAACAAAACAAACTATATCAAATAAAGCAAAGATAGATGGGCAATGAGCAAGCACTAACAATCAATAAGAAGTGATTGACTGAAGTGAATTGTGCAAGGCCTTGAGGGAAAAGGTCAGAGAGTACATTGGAAGGTGGAAAACAATATGATCACTGAGATCCTTTGGGGAAATATAAGCTACAAGCAGATGTGAAAACAATTGATTTGCTGGGGGGTGATTGAAAAGATCCATTTGTGGAATGCGAATCACCATGATATGAATTTAAGAGGACTAATTCCTGTAGGTGATAACTGAACGAGGCAGCTCTTGAGCCACTCACAAATGTTGTTATGTATTTATTTCTGGTTTCTATATAAGAAAAGTAGACTTATTTTTACTACTAGAAAGCTGTATTTTGAGAAGTTCCCTTGTGGTTCCTCAGGAAATTTTCTGCTCCCCCCAAAAATCATTAATTAGAATTTGTTCTAAGGTTGAAAAAGTGAAGCAATCTTACTAGGATACAGCCTTGTAACAACACAGATAAAATGCAAATGCTTCATTGTGGAATCGGCATTCATTATTTTACCTACACAACAGAGCTAACCTCGGATTTAAAACCCATTAGGTGATATTCAGCTTCAGAAAAGGCTGTTCCCCTTCTGTGAAGCAGTTTTGGCTTTTTTAATGTTTTCTGTTAAGTCTTGTATGCCCTAATGAACTGAACCAATTAAAGATGGGCAAGCGGAGCACAAAAAGATTATTGTAAAGTGCAATAGCTGTCTACCTATTACGTTTAACAGCAGATATCTTTTGGTCCTGCTCAGAGGTCCTGTCAAACTAATATATATGTGCATACTGTGTTACCTGTATCCTTTACCAAACTAACCTGAGGAAAGGCCAGCACTTTGTGACAAAATAGATGGCATCCCTTCTGGAGATAAAGAGCTATCAGAGTACCTCTGCTCTGCTAGTCTTTCCTACAATGCTATCTGAAATCCTGTTTTAGTAAAATGTACCTATTTTGGGCTCTGAGTGTTGGATTAAAGGACAATGTCTTAAAAGATGAAGACCTCAGGTTACTTCCATAACCCTAACAAAAGGAAAATAGTCAGGAGTTAGAAAGCAAGCATGGTTTTCAGATGTGTCTAAAAATATCACTGTTGATTGTGTTCCTGAGAAAGCAGTGTACCTTTTAGCTCGCTTTAAGGGTCAGTAGATTTTAGCTATTTCAAACCAAAGGTGGGAGTAAATTGCAAAGCAGCCTGTGCCCTAGTGAGTCAGTCTCGCTGACAACTCACTTTTTTTTCTTTAATACCAAATGTGTCTGGCGTGAATCTTTCTGCTGACAGCAGCTGTGGCAGCATGACACAGGCAGACGTGGTCTCTTACATAGAGAAGTCCCATGTAATTTAGAGCTGTACAGATCAAGAACAGCATCATAAATTTCATCCAGGCATTGATAAGAGCCCTGTGCAGGTATTGGAGCTCTGCTGTCATACTCAGACTAAGATATGCCATTCGGTAAATGAGGTGCTGCAGTCCAAGCTAGCTTCTGTTACCAGATTGATTTAAGGGGTGCTGTGACATGGAGTATATTGTCTTTTCTCAGTAAACATTTGGATACTATTAACAGTATGTATCCTGTACTTCAAGTAGGGCAAAGGCTGAGAATGCCAGCTACCAGCATCTCCCCACCTCGTCTCTCCCAATGCAGCTGTTAAAGGACTTTTCAGTTACGTTAAACTTCATGGCCTTCCAGCTATGTAATTTTTTGAATTTTGATGACTGTAAAAAATATGCTTCATCAAGAGAATAGCTTCAAACACGGTCAAGAGGGGAAAGTTTGGCTACTGACTAGTAATGTGACATCTGTAAAAACTCAAACCCTTATTTGGCCTGAAAACTGAGCTTTTGGCTTACCTGCCAGATGTGCTTCCCTGAAATATGACTTGATTCTAAAATGCTCCCCTCTAGCTGTGTTTTTTTGTGTCTGTGTAATTCAAAATGTAGCCACGTGCCAGTTCCCTGTCCAAGCGCAGTGTGCAATTTGTGCCAGGCCAGTTATAAGAGGCTTGAATTGTAGTTTAGAGATAATAGAGCCACTGGGCAGCTGCAGCTATCCCCTTTGGAATATTAAGAACGTTACAGGACCATTTTATCAGGCAGTCCAGTTTTGGAGGTCTGCTCGCAACCCTGGATGCCTCTGCTATCGGGCATTTTGTCTTCAGTGGTAATTTGAGTCAGTCGCAGGGCAATAACCTGTCTCTGCTGCTGTCTCGGATTTTGGGCAATGGTTGGTGCTGTATAATCAGTCCTTCACTGAAACAGAGGTGAGAGATGTGTGTGCTGATACCAAAGAGAAATGGAACCAAAATCCAAAATGTTCTTACTGTGATAGAACTCCAGTAACTGAAGTGGATAGATGGCCTCTTTAATAAAACATCAGGCTTTAATAACTGAGAACTGGTGGTGCACACAGAGGTCCAGACTTCAGTTTGCCTTTCTCTGGAGAAGAGGCAGGATGAAAGTATGCAGAATGTAGAAACTGGAAATAACAGGCTTGGGCTCCATCAGCAGTTCCACTCGGCACCTAAATCACCTCAGGCAGGCAGTTATTGTTTCCAAACTAATCAGTGTGCCTAATAGTTTAGAAACTCATTGGGACAGTTACTTTGAGTCTAAAGCTCAGGAGAGTGGTCAGTTTATTAGTGCTGCTGCTGTAGCTGAAAATCATAGATTTGATTGCACTAAAAATAGTAACAGGAGTTGATATATAGTAAAAGATAAACTTAGTCCCCAAAAAGCCTCTAATCTAAATGTATGCATCCTAACCAAAGCACTAATTGCTGAGCTTAAGTCAAATCTTTCTGCCAAGCCACAGACCAGTTAGGAACTGGTTAGATGTCGTAGCCTTAGATTGCGTCTGAATATACAGTTAAAGTCATATGAAAGTGTATATATAAAGAAATACATGCAATTTCATGCTAATTATTTCCTAAAGATAATTGATAAGTTCAGAAATTGCTTTTTTGCAGTTTTGGGATTATTTGAAGGCAGAATTCTTGATTTTACTGTCAGATCCAATATGGCTATACATAATAGGACTTTTTTATGACTCCATATATTGGTAAATTGTTGTGTACAAACCCATACCTGATAACACAAGAACAGGTGGGTATATACCTTTGCAATCAAATCAGTCTTTGCCTACATGTATATAGTAATACATGACACAATAGATGGGGAAGGGGGTCCAGGGATTGCTCTGTTATGGGAGAGAAATAGACATATATGAAAATTGCAGCACCATGAGTTGCTAAGATGACATAAATACCGCCTCCAAATATTCAGAAAAGGAAAAAATGTTCTTCATATCTTTTAAAGGAACTGTCAGTTTGATGCTTATTTGCAAGAAAAATTGTTCACCATAAATTAAGTAATAGAAACAGTTTGGAGACATGGGCAAAATAGGCCAGCTCACAGAAAGCTACTGGTTTTGACAGAAGAACTCAACCATGCAGAGAAACTGGGACTGAGAATGTTTTTGAGAAAAACAAAGATAACTGTCAATTTATTTGCAAAAGGCAGATGATTCAGCATAGAGAGAAACATTATTTAAAGCTTGTTCAATAATGAATATGTTTACCTTGGTCTGGAATTTATACATGATAGAAAACAAATGAAAGAAATTGAGTTAAGTCAGATGTTCATATATTTGTGTTTAATAATTTTATGTGATTACTAGAAACCTTTCCATTCCTAAACCCTCTCTCGCCATCAGTAAAAGAAAACTTTTCAGCGGAGCAGAAAAGGGGATTTGCTTTGAAATCGTATCTTAGAAAGGGCTTATGGTAAAAAAGAATAAATCCCATGTTCATGCTGAGTAAAACAGGCTCATTGAATGAAGCCCAGTGTGGTGGATGTTTTCTGCCTTCATGTTTCTCACAGCCTTTCTCCAGTCATTTATAGAGCAATTTATGCAGTTAGAGGCTGCCTTTCAATCCCACTCTGCCGCACACTCTGCTGACTTCATACAGCATTTACAAGTACACATACTTGAAGAGGATTAAGGTTCATAAATGTCTATGATAAATTTATGGTGGATTGCGGAAGAATATGATGTGCATATGTGTTTTTTCCTGATTTTTTTTCCACATTACAGAAGGTTACTTTGTTTTTTTCTGTGTGGCTGTACTTTCATACACATTTCTACAGAATGCTCACACGTGTGTTTGACTTTAAGCTTTTGAATTTCAAGGAAGTCATTTATGTATGAGCCATTTGTGCATGTCACTTATACCTCACAGAACCCAGTGGTTCTGTGACAGAGAACCTTTGCCTTTACCTCCCATTGTGATGGGGAGGAACCATACCATATTTCATGGTATGACTCCTGCACTGAAATCCTCTGTAATACTCTTTATTTTAGTCTTTAACACTGTCTTTTTATTTCATGTGCCAAATTGGCCCCATGTGCTTAATTACCTTTCCATTTCTTGTCATCTGCCTAACCTGATTTGCCCATATGTCTCATCTTCTTATATGTTGTGTGATCTAGGGATAAATGAGCATCTTTTTTGTAATGCGGTTTTGGATCTTCAGCAAGTATTGCTTTAGCAAGATTTGAGGAAGAACTGAAATTCGTAAAGCTAGCAGGTGTTTTCCTTTTGTAAAATCAACTAAATTTGGGCTGAGATTTATTCCATGGGTAGCCTTAGAAAACACATAAATCTTTCATAAGTTTATGTTCTCTGCTATTTTTAATACCCCAAATCTGTCACATACATTGTTGACTCAAAACATGTAGCAAATACCAAGTAATCAAAGCCAGAGACAGTTTATAATCCTCATGTAGAATGCAATAGGGATAGCTAAAGAGTGTGTTTGAAAAGTTAGAATTTTGGGGCGGGAGGGGGAGGCTGGATGTAGCATGAAAGTTGTTCAGAAGCCATGGTGAGGCATTAATTGTTGAATCCACAAGAGACTAGAGAGGCTTCGTTAAAATTTCTCAGTTTGTGCAAAGCAATGCAATATCAAAGTAATTTCATGAATTCAGTTAAAAATGTCAACTCGAAAGCGATAACACATTCCAAAAAGTTTTGTGTAAAATATACCAAATTGATGTATTGAAGTTAAATGAATTTAGAGAATATTGAAGGAAAATAAAAAAAATCAGCACTGTGCCCAATTAAGTGAATAACAGTTACAGTAAATGTGTGTAATACTTTATTATTCAAATAGGAACTTAAATTTAAAATCAGTCCTTTCAATGTGACCATCAGCAGTAGGTATTTGTCAAAAGTAAGCCAACAAAAGTAACCTGATAGAAACGGCACATTACCCTCTGTAATAGATGATAATTCCCAGTAGGACTGCCCTGAATACTCAAGGGAAGATTATCATAGATTTCCTTTCTTTTTAGCTTCAAGCTCACGGTGCTGTCTAAGCATCATTAGATATAGTTAATAATTTCTTATACTTCGATTCTACAAGAAAGGGTCCCGTTTTATTCATCCGTTATTTTAATCATTACTGCTACATTTTAAGAACCTCAGAGATAGGTCAGCATTATATAAAACATTAAAAGAACAGATTCACCAAGCAACAAATACCCTTTAATAAATCCTCTCTCTTAGATATTCCAGCATTATAATGATGTTCTTTTATGTTTCTTTTAAGCTAATCTTCACCTACAGTTATAAATTCTTGTTAAATGATAATTTTTCTGAAAGCCTTAGCAATTAGGGGAGCTCCCCAGCCATTGCTTTCAGGTTAAAAGCAAGACTGTAAAGAGGGTTCACAGTGAAGATGTTCAAAAGACCTGTACATCAGGCAACACCTTCTACCCACATTAAACAAATACCATCTATATATTACTTCATTTGTGTTACTAGAATCTCATTAGTGTAGTATTAAACCCTTATGAACTACATTGTTTTAGCAAATGCCAAGACAAGGCTTGCTTGATCTCTGGTGCATTGCTTTTTCAGCAATTACAGATTACACTTCATGTGATTCTTTCATGTTCCATATTTTAGGGCAGATAGTGTGCAACTGCTGGTAGGAATCTGAGCGCTGCAGATAGTGGCTCTGGAGTTTGGTTATTAAGTATGTAGTGGTGATAATATAGATCCCTGTTATTCTTGGATTGCTGTACCTGGCTTTCACTGATTATCAGGTAGACCTGACATTTAGTGAAAGAGGTCTTGCTTGACAGTTTTTAGCTGAGAAACTGCTAACCGCTTTCACAGTCAGCAGGGTAATCCCTCATTCTCTTAAATATCCAAGTCTTTGATATAAGAGACACCTTTCTGAATAATTTGTCTAAACTCCAGTGCTGTGCAATCCCAGTACTGACTGGGTAGAAGTCCTGATATTGTACTCATATGTCACTAGGCATAATAAAAATATTAAAATGCAATTAATGTGGGAGGAAAAGATCATCCTAATTTAAACCAACTTGTTAGTACTAGCATTGACCTTTGCAGTAGATGAATTACCGTGGACATTAAAAGGTGGAAGTAACTACTGTCATCTTTGATGAGCGGAGTGCAGGCTGTAGAAATAAAGCTGTCGTGAACTTCACATAGATTCTAATGCATCTACACGATCCTTGAAGAATGATCACTGACAGAAAGTTGACATCTGAGACTCCAGTGCCTACCAGATTTGTTATTCAGTCCTTCCATTTTGTCAATCTGATAATGAAATGTTCCTTGTCTTTACAAGGCTCCTTCACCTAAAGTGGCGGAAAAAAATTCAGAAGCATGCATCTCCAGTAAATTCAATGTGCTTAAGTGTAAGATTTATGAGTGACTTAAAATATGAACATGTAATATTCCCGAAGTCCGTTCTGTGGGCATACAGTATCCTGTTTTCCTTAGCAAGGATTCAGGCCTTCTTTTTTCTGAAGGTTGGTGCTAAATGAAGTCTAGTCTTCACAGTGATAATCAGATAAATTAATGTATTTAGATTTTGAGCTGGATTAGTTAAACTGCATTGTACTGTAGGTGGATTCTCATTCAGAATCAAAATAGCCTTTGTTCAGTGTAGCCTATTTAACTTCCAAAATAAATTAAAGCAAATGGAATTAAAACGACTTAAATTCAGTCAAGTATGCCTACACATAGGTTCAGTGTAATTTTACCAAACGACACTGAATTCACAGCTTGAATTCAGAATTAGTTTGCCTTAAAAGTATGAGATTATAAACAGGAATAAGCTGGGGAGGTTTTGCTAGCTGGTGATGAATACTGAACCCGCCCACCTTAGATATTCAAAGAACCTTTAGCTTCCTCAACAAAACATGGACAAATGATACTATTTTTTTTTTTTTAACCTTTTTCTGGGATCTCTCTAACAATCAAAGCACATCTCTGGGGGAAAAAAAAAAATCTACATCAGACATAGCATACCCAAGTTTCAGGCACTTTTATTATAGAAGTTCATTAAAAACTATGCCTTCTTGAGCAAGGCAGGGTTGGTAAGGAAAGGGAACATTCTGTATGTACAAACTGGTACATATGGGGAAATAAAAGCAAGCAAGAACTGGGGAAAAGTAATTGTAAATTACCAGTACCGATGCTGAATGGAAAGAGTTCTGTGCCACTTAGGAACACTGTATGGTTTGTGTACCTCAGTAACTTGGGCACTTTTGAAAAAAAACCCTCAAAATAGCTGTGGTACTTGTTTGAGCAAAGCCAGATTGCTACTGTTCTGTATTCTGCCCATCACTAATTTGTATTAATGTTCTGCATCTATTTAAGAGAAAAAGATGTGCCTGAAAAGTTATTTGTGTCCTTGAATGTAATTGACTGTGAGTGTTCTGTAATTTACAGTAATACAAGATACTGTTGATGTCTCTCAGGATATTTTCTCACCAGCCAGTCAAGATTTTTTAACTCTGAGCTGCTTGGAATGATATCATTAATCTGACTAGGTGACTGCAATATGCTGGGTAATCCAGAGTGATGAAGAGCTGCTGCAGTCCTTTGAGATGGGTGGCAGGAGTGTTTTGTACAGTGTAATAGAGTGTCTGGAAAGGAGTAGTAATGATACAGCTGAGAAGTAGCAGGTGTGAAGAATAGCTTTTCTAAAACACAGGCTTAGTCAGAGCTCTGCAGATGCGGTTGTCACTTCTTCTATATTTCCTCATTAAAGTTATGTGATTTGGTGAAGGATTCACTATGGCTCTTGGGTCTTTACCAGCACAGCAAAACAGAAAAGAAACTGGTTGCAAGCTGCCTGTATGACTGGTGTAGCATTTCCAAACCCAGAATATCCCACACATAAAAAATGTATGCTTTCAGTTCATCATTTTGTTTGTGAAGGAGGGCAAAGACTATGGAATCTGTGTTTACTGCCATAGTTACCTGGTCACAGGTATCACTACCCTCACATAAGTCGTCCCAAATCCTCCATGTAGACAGGTGGGCTGATGTTGCAAACATGTTGTGTGCCCTTGTTTACATATAGGGAAAGCAAGAGTGGTAAAAATCCCAGTTTATTCCAGCATATGAGATTTTGTTCTTCTCATCGGGCTGATTTGTGACCTCATTGGTCATGACGACTTTGGTCTAAAGGCCATGTCCCTTTTGACTTTAGTAAGCTTAAGCATATGAGCAGAGCCAGTTCATATAAAGACTGCAGGATCAGGACTTTAGAGGTAAGCTCTTTATCAAAGGCGGAAACCTCACCACATTTGAAGGAAAGGAATTTGGCCAGAATTTCATGCGGTGACATTAATGTGATTCCAAATGTATGAGTCTCTAA
The DNA here is from genome assembly GCA_013400135.1 of Rhinoptilus africanus. Classification (NCBI taxonomy): domain Eukaryota; kingdom Metazoa; phylum Chordata; class Aves; order Charadriiformes; family Glareolidae; genus Rhinoptilus; species Rhinoptilus africanus. Next base: position 1,028,978 of record VXBO01007893.1, read on the forward strand.
TATGCTGGAAACCACATCATTACCATGTTTTGTTGATCTGGGATTATTAACAATGTCCTCATTCCACATTACTTATTTCAGATCACCAGAGTAGCTTTGACGTTAACTTGGCAGAAGTCAGGAAAGCATCAGAAAAAACAGACCTCAGTTTTAAAACAGATGTGCTTTCTGAAACATTAGAAACTAACGAGCAGTCGATATTGGTGCTTCCAGGAAGAATATCATGTGAGGTAAGTTTTTTGGATGCTAAAATCTTTGGGGTAACAGTCATTGTTCTTCTCTTCCTTCTGCAGTCTCATTTGTACTATAATAGTTTTGAAAACAAATAGCAGGTAAGGGGCCAAAATGAGACTGCATGGAAATTGAAATGGGATTTATTTTGCCTTTGTGTCACATCTACACTGCAGGCAAAGGATTTGCAAATAAAATAGTTTTGAGACAGCCTCTGAGGGATTTTATCTCTGTTAGAATTATTTGGCAGTTTGGATGGAGATATTACTCTTATGTGGACCCTGTAGTTTAGAGGGAGCATGTAGTCAGGCACTTCTTGAGAGATATGGATTGTCTTTTGGCAAGAATCTCCGATGGGTACATGCATACATGCCCATACTAAATGAGTTACACAAGTGCTTGTGTGAGCATATACCTTGTCTGATTCTAAATTACATCAGAAGTATTTATATGTATGTATCTGCATGTATATCTGACGGACAAAAATGTTCACGTGTGTTTGGTTTTACTCAGAGTGGCTGTGAGAAAATATGTGAAAATTAAACAGAGAAAGTACATTATCCAGCACTGCGTTCCTGTATGTAACTGTGTGGCCATGGTCAGATATGGAGATTGCGATGTACATGGAATGTCAAGTATTTTTCTTGCTGTCTTTCAAATATGAAAGATGTTATTTTACACACATTATTTCATTGTTGAAATCAGTACAGTTCTAAGGGAGTAACATTCCCTCGGGTTCAGAAGGCAGTAGAAGGGGTATTGTCTCACCTTACCTGCTGCTTCTGACTTACTTTATTATCAGTTCACCGTAAGAGTTTGTGAGTAAGGTATTTTAGGTTCTTCTTATTAGGCTGAATGTCATTTTTCCAGACTATAATGTAGAATGGCCTTAAACAGTGTAACAATTCACCTACTTATGCATTTAAAATACTGTTTTAAAATACTGTTAGCTAAGCTGAATTTAAAATGCTATATTAATTGTGTCATTCATGTCAGTAAAATACTAAAGGATAACACTGAGATGCCATGCCTGTTTTGGTATTACGATTTTTTTTTTTTTTTGTATGAAGCTGTTGGTAAAGGAACTTTCCTTCCAACTTATGTTTTCATTTGCATTTTACATTTTCAGTATAAATGAAAAAGGCTCTTTTCAGTGGTGCCCAGTGATAGGACAAGGGGGAACGGGCACAAACTTGAGCATAGGAAGTTCCACCTAAACATGAGGAGGAACTTCTTTACCTTGAGGGTGGCAGAGCACTGGAACAAGCTGCCCAGGGAGGTGGTGGAGTCTCCGTCTCTGGAGACATTCAAAACCCGCCTGGACGCGTTCCTGTGTAGCCTGCTGTACGGTGGCCCTGCTCTGGCAGGGGGGTTGGACTAGATGATCTACTAAGGTCCCTTCCAACCCTATGATTCTATGATTCTATAATTTTCTGAAGGAATAATGGGAACATATTTTAATTTTATAGAACCCTGGTGAAATATTCATTTTGTTGAAAGATGAAATAGATGATGAAACTTTAGAAATTGAATTCATAGCAGATAATCAACGAATTAGGACACTGCCAGCCTCCTGGAGTAAGAAGGTCAAGTACATGAAAGCCTTAGGTAAGAAAAACATTTTTTACCTTTAAGTAAACAGAGAATTTTGGACTCCCTTCACTTTTTCTGATAAGTAGTTACACTTCCCACTATTTTGTAGATGTTTCCTGTACATGGGTTTTGCACACAGAACATTTATTAATAATGCAGAGAAGCAAGGCCTTCTGATTTCTGGGAAACTAGGTTCTATTAGGTTGTTTTGTGTGGTTAAATGGCAGGTGGCAGTCTTAAAATGTCATTGATTAGTCACAGATTAACATTCTTCAAAATCACTGCCATAAAATGCAAAGCTAGTATTCTTTACTTACTACTCTATTACTAAAATGTTTCATTTTATATTTAATGCAGTAAATATAGTTATGCTGCTCTCTATAATTCTTACTGATACAGGAAATAGTTTTTTTTCTTCGTTCGTGTCCATGCCATTTCTGTGTATCACTAAGCTGTGCTGGTTTCTAGTGATTTTTTTCAACTGATCTGTCCACAACCAGTTGCCAACAGTTTCAACGAGTTAACAAGTTTCTCTTAGGAGATCTGTGCAGATTTAATGGCCGCACCTATCCCCACTCACTTGATGTGAGGTAAAAATGAAAAAAAAAATTAATCTAAGCATTCAGAATGTAACTTGCTATGCCACTGCATGCTGTGAATTACAAAAGGAACTTACATAATATTATGTTCTAAAACCATTGCAATGCAACATCAGACAGGAAGAATATATAGGCTACAACTTTAAACAGTGGCTTCTTGGAGCTACATTTGGGCAAATCTGTGTCCTGAGACAATGGCCACATATGGCCTGAGGTTCTTTATCACTGTGATGGCGCAGAGAGTTTGTTTTTAGTGACCTAGTTGGGAAGTACATGACCAACAGGAAACTGTCGTCTATACCTGAATTTCAGAGAAGGAAAGCTGAAATCCTCATTCACAGATCTTAAAAGATTCTTCTAGAATTATTCTGTGAGAACTCTGTTAATCACTGGAAGGTGTCTGTAGCAAATGAAGAAATAAAATATGAGCGGTAAATGAAATATTTGGTAGAGTGCTGCAGCCCAAGTTTAACTTTGTTTCCTATATCATTTGTATTTAATACTTCTCTCTGTAGGCTTTTTTCTGTTTCAAAATCTGGAAAAGTAGGAAGTTTGGGAGTACCCTTAAAAAAAACCAAACAAACAAGCCCAAAACATTATTCTTCTGGCCCTATTTCTCTTCTCCATTTTCAGGGTTGCCCATTTTTCTTGCTCTTTTGTGGGGGAGAGTTAGAATTTTAAGAAAACCGTGCTAGTGCTGGTACGGTACAGCAGGATGCCTGGTACAACGAATATTAATGAATTATAAAATGGGCTCATAAAGAGGGCTTATGCTGCATACACAGAGCAAGTCATACTTAAGTAACAGACTGTAGAAATGCCTCATTCCTTTGCTTTTACTAGGTAAACAACTGAAAAGGAAGCAATTATACTGCAATTTCTGCAGCCTAGTTCAAATCCAGTTTTGAGAACCTTGCCTGCAATTAAGAAAAATGTTTCAAAAGATGAATAGCAATTCCACTATTTGCAATAAATGAACTTTTCCTTAATTTGTAGGCATAAGGGAGCTGATTATAGGCCATCAGTCTATCAAAGGGAAGTTGGAAATTTGAAGCATACTGTTTTCATCTCCTTTCTACTGTGAAGCAATACAATAGCTTTGTTTTAAACAGATTTACGGATATGTGTTTTCTTTTGTCAGCTTTTTAATGTTAGACTGAAAGACCTGAATAAAAAACTGACTACACTGAATCATCTGTGAAATGCAAATCTAGTGCATCAACTCTATCCATTTTCTGTGACATTTTCCTGTTCTTTTACTCATTCTCTGAGACCTCTGGTTATTATTATTTTCAGCTACTGTTCTGATTTGTGTTTTATAAGATTTTCCTGCTGGCCTTGTATATGTAAATGTCTACTGTGGGGGAGTCATTAAGACCACAGCGCAGATCGAGTACTATACTGCAGTAGAGGAGATTGAGTGCATTTTAAAGAAAGTGTCTGACCCAATATCTTTCACTTGCCAGGTAAGTTCAATTCTGAGTTTTTAATTTAAAAAAAAAAAAGAATATTAGTGCCAGTATGAACTAAGAGATAATACACTGTGCTGTAAAGACTTCTTTGGATTGCATAGTAATGAGTAATGGCTCAATAATAGGCTCAGTATTACATAGGCCTGTCTTTGAGATGTCTAGTTGTAAGCAAGTCAGGCAAGTGGGAACAAATTTTCTCTTTTTTTTGTTTTTTGATTTTGTTTAGAGTGTTATAAACATCCTTTGTGATGTATATGCCTGATGAACAACATCCTGCATTACAGAGGATGAAAATAATAACGGAAGTAGTGATGTCTCTTTCCATTGAAAGTGCTCTTTTTAGTATGTTTTAAAACTAATAGAAGCAAGTAATCTCAAGTCACATTGTATTTGGAGGATTGTTATTCATTCACCAGCAAACAGGATTTTTCTGGCATAGCTTCTATGGAAGACAGTAGGTTGCTATTCTTATAGAGTCCATTTACAGCTGCTGAATTATCATTCATGTGGTTTACTGGTTGCTATGCAGATTCTTTGCATATATTTAGAAAAATTCAGGTTTTGAGCTGGGTTTCGAACCAGCACAGCAGGCTGCAGTGCTCTGCAGCATGTCCTTTGCCAATGGCACGTAAAAAATAATAAGAAAAGAAAGCATCTATTAAGAAAGGATGGAATTTCAAGTATCATTTGTTAAATGGTGGGTAGCCCAAGCAGATTTGTCACGATGTCTATATTGTAATTGCAAAGCCAGAACAAAAATAATAGTCTGTGTTTCCAGTGCAGACAGTCTCATTTTCCTGTGACAAATCTACCTTATCTACCACCTAAGGCATTACACTAATAATGAAAGGATTAATAAAAAATGATGTATTGCATTATTAGTGTTCTATTAAGGATGGGAGTAGATTCCTTCCAAGTACAAGTCACTTCTGTTCTAAGACAACATGCTGTTGCACAAGAAAAATAGTGCAACTCTAAGTACAAGTGCATTCTTAAAATCTTCATAGTATCCATCATTCTTTAGCCTGTATTTTGAAGGACATTGAAGTCAGCTTCTAACATGTTTCATTTAAATTTTATGCATAAGAAGTGTGTCATAATGATTAAAAAAAGTAATTAACAATTTAACCTGGATACCTACAACACACCTGGTATTTCTACTGGAGAATTAATTGTGTTATTCAGGAGTTTGACCCTTCATTTAACCAGCATAAGTAACGTTTAGTGAGACACATGCAATTCAAATTATATTCAAGTGCAAAAATAATTCTGTGCAGAGCAGTAGGGCACACAGTTGTAGTGTTATAACTATCAGGTATGTTTAACAATTTCCTCACTTTTATTCATCTGGATAATAAACACGGGTTTCAATATGAGGGGACACTATTTGCCTGCTCTTAATTTTATTGTTTTGGCAACTGAAAAATTAATGCTGAGAAAATTTTCGTTAATTGGGTAAGTTTTACAATCCACACAATATCATGGCTGCTCTGCTGGAAAGTATACTAATGGTATTTCTTTTGTAAGTGTACATACGTGTTGGAAGATTTGTTACCATACTTAATGGTACCTGCTGGACTACAGAGTGAGGTACACTAACTAACTAGATAGTTAAACTATTTCCACAAACTTTTAAAATACTGTAAGCTCTCCTTGTAAGCCTGATTTAATGTCAATAAGCTACATTGTAAAGATGCAATTTACAGAACATGATTTAACTTAATATTTAAAAGTATGTTCACACAAGAAAGTGAAATAGACTTGATACTAATTAGAATTCCCATCAAGTAGCAGGAGTAGTAATAACTTTTATTTAACCAGGATAATTAAAACCTTTGAGACTTATTTGCAAAAGTATCCTGGGGCAACAGTGGTTTATCTGTGCAAAGTAACAATCAAACACAATGGAAAACAAAATTAAAATAAAATAGAAAAGCTTACAGCAATTATTGATCAAAGCAATATCACTCTGTGGTTCAAAGAAAAGTTCAAGATTTTCACAAATGCTTGCAATCTGAGAAGTATCTCCTTATTAAAATTCTGTGATGAAAGCAAATTGCTACGTTAATGCATACCAAAGACACAGTATTTTGATAAAATGCTTTCATTGTACTATATATTGTGTTGCCAACCCTTCCAGCTACTTTGAGATGCTGGCGTCGTTGAGGTTGTTGTCCCCTTCTCCGTTTTGTGCCCCAATGAAGCCAAAGAGATAAACAAAACCCAGCAAATAGGTTTACAGCTATGCATGCCTTTTACTGATGGTGAGGTCAGTTCATATATGTTAGTGGGAGACCAGCAAAGTACGGTATTGCTGCACTTAGGAAATTCCTCTTTTTAGAGAGGAATTAAAGATTAACACTAGCCATACTTTAGATTAAACTTATTCTAAGATTTTTACAAAACATGGTTTTGGGTGAAACTCTTCACCACATCTGCTAATTTTAATCTTGTATGTTCTAAATTTGTCTGAATTTAAAAAGCATTTACCAACATTAGCAAGACATTTTAGAATCATAGAATGGTTAGAGTTGGGAGGGACCTTAAAGATCAACTAGTTCCATGCCATGGGCAGGGACATCTCTCACTAGACCAGGCTGCTCAAAGCCTCATCCAGCCTGGCCTTGAACACTTCCAGGGATGCGGGATCCACAGCTTCTCTGGGCAACCTGTTCCAGTATCTCACCACCCTCAGCATAAAGAATTTCTTTGTTATACCTGACCTAAATCTACCCTCTTTCAGTTTAAAACCATTACCCCTCATGCTATCATTACAATCCCTTTTAAAGAGTACCTTCCTGTAGGGTCCTTTAAGGTACTGGAAGGCTACTATCAGGTGTTCCTGGAGCAATTCTCTTCTCCAGGATGAACAACCCTGACTCTCTCAGTCTGTCTTCATACGAGAGGTGCTCCAACCCTCTGATCATCTTTGTAGCCCTCCACTGGACCGGCTCCAACAGGTCCATGTCTTTCCTGTGCTGAGGTTTCCAGAGCTGCATGCAGTACTCCAGGTGGGGTCTCACGAGAGTGGAGTAGAGGGAGAGAATCACCTCCCTCAACCTGCTGGCTGTGCTTCTTTTGATGCAGCCCAGGATGTGGTTGGCTTTCTGGGCTGCAAGCACACATTGCCAGCTCGTGTTTAATTTCTTGTCCACCAGCACCCCCAAGTCCTTCTCCCTGGGGCTGCTCTCAAGTCATTCTCCACCCAGCATGTATTTGTGCTTGGGATTGCCATGACCTGGGTACAGGATCTTGCACTTGGCCTGGTTGAATTTCATGAGGTTTGCCTGGGCACACCTCTCAAGCCTGTCTGGGTCCCTCTGGATGCCATCCCTTCCCTCCAGTATGTCAGTTGCACCACACAGCTTGTCATCGTCTGCAAACTTACTGAGGGTGCACTCAGTCCCACTGTCCATGTTGCTGACAAAGATGTTAAACATCACCAGTCCCAATACCACTGAGGAACGCCACTCATCACTGGTCATCACTTGGACATCGAGCCATTGACCACAGTTCTTTGAGTGTGGCCATCCAGACAATTCCTTATCCATCCGTCAAATCCATGTCTCTACAATTTAGAGACAAGGATGTCATGTGGAATGGCATCAAATGCTTTGCACAAGTCAGGTAGATGATGTCAGTTGCTCTTCCCTTATCCACCGATGCTGTAATCCTGTCATAGAAGGCCACCAAATTTCTCAGCTACAATTTTCCCTTAGTGAAGCCATGTGTGCTGTTATCAGTCACCTCCTAATTTTCCATGTGCCTTAGCATAGTTTTCAGGAGTATCCATGATCTTGCAGGCACAGAGGTGAGACTGACTGGCCTCTATTTCGCTGGGTCTTCCTTTTTTACGTTTTTGAAAATGGGCGTTATGTTTCCCCTTTTCCAGTCAGCAGGAACTTCATCGGACAGCCCCGACTTCTCAAATATGATGGATAGTGGCTTGGCAACTTCATCTGTCAGTTCCTTCAGGACCCATGCAGATGGATCTCATCAGGTTCCATGGACTTGTGCACCTTCAGATTCCGTAGGTGATCTCATACCTGGTCTTGTCCTACGGTGGGAGGTTCTTCATTCTCCTGGTCCCTGCCTTTTGTTCTGCAACTTGGGCAGTGTGGTTGGAAGACTTACTTACTGGAGAAGATCAAGGCCTTCTCCATATCCCAGGTGACCAGGTCTGCCATTTCCTTCCAAAGATGGCCCACAGTTTCCCTAGTCTTCCTTTTATCACCAACATATCTATAGAAGCTTTTCTTGTTGCCCTTGACCTCCCTGCCAGATTTAACTCTATCTGGGCTTTAGCTTTCCTAACCTGATCCCTGGCACCTTGAACAGTTTCTCTGTATTCCTCCCAGGATACTGGTCCTTGCTTCCACCCTCTGTAGGCTTCCATTTTCTGTTTGAGATTGTCTAGGAGCTCCCTGTTCATCCAAGCAGGACTCTGGAGGTTTTGCCTGCCTTCCTCTTTGTTGAGATGGATAGCACCTGAGCTTGGAGGAGGTGATCCTTGGATACTAACCAGCTTTCTTGGGCCCCTCTTCCCTCTGTGGCTTTCGCCCACAGTACTCTCTGAAGCAGAACCCTGAAGAGGCCAAAGCCTGTTCTCCTGAAGTCCAGGGTAGTGAGCTTACTGTGTGCCCTCCTCACCACCCTAAGGATCTTGAACTCCACCATCTCATGGTCACTGCAGCCAAAGCTGCCCTTGAACTTCATGTTCCCTTCCTTGTTGGTGAGAACAAGGTCCAGCATGGCACCTCTCCTCATTGGCTCCTCTGGCACTCAGAGAAGCAAACAAAGCAATTTTAAGCAGACAAATAAATATTTAAAGTGTAAGAAAATACAGAGAGTAAAAAATGAGATCAGTTTCTTTGCATAAGTTTCAAAAGAAAAAAACCTGAAATTTTATACTAAAGTAGGAAGAGTTGGGATCATGATAACTGAATCACAATGCCTAATGAACTTGCTATCAGAATATATGAGGGTGAGCATTGGTTAAAGGCCCTGAATTTTTTTTGTTCTCTCACTTTCATATAATTATGCATTAAAGAAGCTCCCTTGGGGAGTTTGTTTTCTTACAGTAGCCTGGTCTACTGATTGATTTTATTATTCATAGTTAAACTTTTTCATATTTCATTTTTCACTTTTCATCAACTTCTCATTTCAGCATTCTGATGGGTTTATATGCTGTATTTTTTCCTCTCAGACTTTCTACCAAATGCAACTATTGATTCAATTATTTAGTGTTGTGGTTTCTTGGTACAGATTTCTTAGGTTTAAAAAAAAAAAAGAAACTAAGGTCATATCCTTATTACTGAAATGGATAGGTTCATGTTAGCTTGAGCGACTCTGAATATCTAGAGAGGTTCAGGAAGTCTTTATGACAGACTTTGGTTGAATAATACTCCTATGATTCTGGGAGACTTGGTATCTTAAAGGATGTTTTTATCATAGTCATCAAACGGGATTGCAGTTATAGTGAAAAAGAAGAATGAAAATAAACCGCAGCCTTTTCTATGAATACTTGTAAGAAATAGCTATATGACTTATGTGGTGATATTATGTATGTGCCTTTACGTGATCCCCAGAGATACTTCCTTTGAAGCTGTTTTTAGTATTTCAATCTTCTAAGCCACGTTAGCAGCTGTTATTTTAAAATATTTCTTTCTTTTCCTCTAGGTATGAAATCGCTCTGTATTATATTACTGGCCAAAATTGTCAGAAATGCCTAAGTGATTTTTAAGCTTAGCCCATTCTCTTTGGCAGACAGAAGTAATCTAGATGTTGAATTGCATATAAAGTAGTGTCTGATATGTAGGAACTACTGAAGAAGTTCATCTTTATGTAAATATAACCTTGTTAGTACTGCTAAAGCCAGTGAAGAAATACATTAATTTATTGGCTGTGTATGCTGTGTTTCAGTGGCACATGTTTTCAGGGCTTTGTTAGCAGTTATTAAAGAATGTAGGTCATCTCATTCACAAAAGTGGCAAAATATGTGCTTGGTCTGTTCCTTTTCCAAGGATATTTTTGGAAGCCCAAGTGTGGTGGTCAGCACTTGGGGCTTCTCTGTTTTTCACAGCTGTGTCATGTTGCTCTGGAAAGGAGGTGAGGGAATGGAGATAGTGACTACACCTGCGGAGGTGGTACTGAGCAAGGACAAGCTGCTGGCGATGAGCTCTGGGGCAGGTAGAAGTACTTGCAGAAGGACCAAGATTGAAGGGTGGAACAGAGAGCAGCTGACTGTGCTTCAGTGGGCATGGGAAGAATTGCCTGCAAATTCGCTTGCTTAATTCTGGGTGGCTTCTGGAAAGAAGAACGTGCCTGCAAGGATGCAGAGATAAAGTACTGTTTTTACTTCTTTTCTATCATGTTTTAAATCTTTATTCAGATAAAATGTGGACTTTCTCAAACTCCTGACCGGCACAGGGTTGCCTTGCAGTGTGCTCAACTTTAAATAGGGTTCTACTTCTGTAAGCTTTGGTGAAGCTTTAGCATGAAGTTTAGGTACGTAGTGTTGCTGGGATTTCTTGGGAAGATTTCATGGGCCTATAGAGACCCTGTATAAGGTATATCAAAATATGTAAGTGCAGCATACTTAGGAGTCTGTGAGTGTTCTGGAGCGGGAATGGGCGGTAGAATAAAAGTCTCTAAACTGAATTCCTTTTTGGGGGAAGGTCATCTTTATGTTGGTATGGAGTTGGGTAGTGCAGAGTGGTCCTATTGCCAGCTTTGTTTCACGGTTATTTCTGTTATTATCTTCACATAAGTACTGTAACAGGCCCTCCTGTGTGTGAGATAAAAACCATTAATATAGTCTTCTTTTTTTTACAAATAACTAAACTAGATTTTCCTACTTTGTCTTTGTTTTAAAGTAGCAGAACAAAGCTACTCATCATGATTTAGTTAACAAGATAGCTTGTTAAATCATTGCTTAAGCCTTCAGATTTTAGGTCCCTGGAGTAAGAGAAAAAATTTGAAGTGGAAAACTTGAAGCAAATGGCAGTGATAACTCTGTATAAGAAGTGCATTGCGCCTGGCTTGGAAATCATAGAAATGGATAGGCTGGTCATTGGAAGGTGGGCCTGTTAAAGCATGAGAAATTTAACTCTAATTTAATCTGTTCCCTTTGCAAGATCAGACAGTCTAACTTCTGTCGCAGCCTCTTGTGAAAACTGAGCTAGCCTCATGTGGTTAAGCCATGCAACTGTTTATGGCCTTGAAAATTTTGCTGCTAATACCTGAAGTTGTGCGCTTTTCTCATTTCAAGAACTTGCTCCATCTCAGATTGTGAAACATTGTTCTATCCCATGTAAATTTAGTTGTCTGAGCGCAAAGTAAGAGCTGTATATTCTTAAGGTACTCCTCCCCTGAATTTCTGCCCGAATAAAAGGGAGAAGGAAGGGTTCCTGCCTCAGCTCATATTAAAAAGCGGAGGAACTTTGTGGGCAAGATTACCCTGAGTGCTTGCTGAAAAGTGGCTGTGCGGTGTTTATTTGGCTTTAATACACAAAACAATCTGAAACGGATTCTGTCTGAAACTGCTCCTTGGGCATTTCAGGAAAGATGATAAGAGGCAGGTGTCATTGGAGTGTGTTCTGGGGGTTTTTGTTCATTTTCTTTTGAACAGAGAGGGCTAGATAGGTTGCAAAATGTTCAAAATGTCCCTGCTGTTTTAAATGGAAATGAAAAATGTTACTTCAGATTTAGTTTGTCTAGAAGCCCACCTATATGTTTGTTTTCTCTATAGTGGAGTTTCTGCTATACAGTTGCTTCAGTGAATACCAGTGGTTTTGAGCCTCTTTCTTCATGGCACGATTTCTGCACGTATACTCATCTGAGCTGGTTCCTGTGTTATTGCTTATTTTTGTCCTACTCTAGATTGAACTCTGTCAAGCTTTAACCCCAGCCGGCAGCTGAGTACCGCACAGCCTCCCGCTATCCATGGTGGGATGAGGGAGGGAATCAGAAGGGTAAAAGTGAGAAAACTCATGGGTTGAGATAAAGACAGTAAAGCAAAAGCTGTGCACATAAACAAAGCACAATAAGGAATTCATCTACTGCTTCCCATCAGCAGGCAGGTGTTCCGCCATCTCTAGGAAAGCAGCACTCCATCATGCGTAATGGTTACTTGAGAGGACAAATGCCATCACTCCGAAGGTCCTCTCCTTTCTCCTTCTTCCCCAGCTTTATATGCTGAGGATGATGTTGCATGGTATGGAATATCCCTTTGGTCAGATGGGGTCAGCTGTCCTGGCTGTGTCCCCTCCCAGCCTCTTGTGCACCCCCAGCCTACTCGCTGGTGGGGCGATGTGAGGAGCCGAAGAGGCACTAACTGTGTGCAAGCACTGCTCAGCAGTAACTAACGCATCCCTGTGTTATCAACACTGTTTCCAGCACAAATCCAAAACATAGCCCCACACTAGCTGTGATGAAGAAGATTAATTCTATCCCAGCCAAAATAAGCACAAACTCTATTAAGGTAGTCCCAATGATAATACCAAATCTAAGAAGACCTAATTGGAGTAAGAGAGAATAGTATGGTTTCCTAACTGAATTTTAAAACTATTCATCTTAATATTTTTGAAATATCATGTGGTTATTCATTTTAGTAGAGGTTGTTTTGGACAGGTATCTGGGAGGTTTTGTATATCCTTTTTCTCAATTGAAACTGTAAATCTAATACTTGGGTTAAATCTTTATTCTAGAACAAGTCTTAAAGATTTTTTTCTAGGAGTCGCCTTTTTTTTAATGCTTATTGCTTTGGTTATTGAGGACTAAGTTAAGTATTCATAATTATTGAATAACAAATACAGAGAATGTAATGGGATGATACAGAAAGGGTGAATTGTGTAAAGAAATAGGTCACAAGTTACTAAATATAATGGATTTTATGTATTATAATCAATATTGGAAGGGCCAGTATTAATTATGGGAAAAATAAAAAAATAATGTTTTATTACTGGTAACTCCCTACCTGCACAAACTTGTCTTCAAGTTCTGGGTCATTGCTGTAGGACTTGGATGGAAATTGAATCCTGCCTCTGTACTCAACGTTTTCTGATCACATCGCACTTATTTTCTCATTCACTTCTAACAGTCTTGGGAATTAAACTTCATGTTTCATCAGAAGACCCCTCTGTCCTTTTTTTCCTCAGCATGTCAGTCACAGAGGTTCTTTTTAAGTTTATATGCGCAGGGTGTCTGCAGATATTCCCTGTTAGTGATCCCAGAATTGCCGTGACCAGACACAGTTCAGCTATGGGAAGGCAAACTTTAATGCAGGGCTGCTGACATCTGAGCAGAGTAAACCAGCTCCTCCTGAGCACTTCTCTGCTGTGACTGAGCTCCTTTTTGTACCCAGCGCAGCACGGGCTGGACTAGTGCTGTAGTACTCAGTGTAAAATACCTTTATTGTTCAAATCTCTGTAGTCATGCTTCTCTTCTCACACTAAGCAAAGAAACACTTAATTATCGCTACCTTGAGAGTTGTTAGAAATAGATCTTGGCCTTCTGTACAGAAAGAGGCACTCAAAAAAAAAAAAGCTCATAGCAGTCACTAAGGATTTCCTTTGTCTAAAGACTATGTATTTCATAGGAAGGTAGTCAAACTGGTTACTATCAGTTTCTTATTCTGACAGCAATATTATGCCTTGGCTGATGGAACTGAAGCTGTTTCCTATGTAGCAAAGTACATAATCTTAATGTAAAGGTTTTGGGTAATAGAGAGGTACTATAGTCTTTAAACTCATTCTGAATTACTGCTGTAGTAAGACCTTGGATTTATTGGCACCTCACATGTGTCATAACAGTTCCTAGTTATTACACTGCATTGTTGTGTATTACACTGCATTGTCTCTAAATTGAGAGTTGCTAAACACAAATCTTCCTGTCCTTACACTTCATCCAGAAGTTTTTAGTCATGGCTGAATTTCATAAGTTATAATACCTGTTTCTCTTGAAAAGGATCACGTTATTGTGATCCTTCTGTATTAGAACATCTCTTCTGTAGCTTTCAAAAACTATGCAGCTCTTACTCTTAGGAAGTTAGTAATAATACTGTTTTAAATAATTTGATTCACCAGCACTTTGAGGATAAAGTTAAAAATGCATATGCAACAAATGCACTTTTTCTTTTCTTTTAAACAGGCTTTCAGATTTTCTTCTGTTGAAAAACTGGACAATGTTCTGACTTTTCTATTGAAAAGCAAAATATCTACTTGTGAATTCAGCCCATTCCAAAGTGAAGAGCACCATCAACAAGCCAGTGAGTTACTTCTTGTATGCATTGTTTTTTATTACTGATGCTATGGTTATTACTTATAAATGTTAATAAGACAGTCTTTAAATATTTAAAGCCACTACTAAAAAGCAAGTATCCACAATAAAGACAACATAACCAGGAAAAATGAGGAAAAGAATTCTGTAAATCATTACTTCGTGATTCAGTACTGTGTATTTGTACTTGTCTGGGTGTTTGATCAGCTCTACAGCTGAGCAAATTTATACTTATGGTGAAAACAGGCAATAAAAGACATGAGGAGATACCTGTACATTATATATTTTTTACTAATTGCTCTTCTGCAGTACAATTCAAACTTCACTTTCTCAAAGTTTGGTGACAAGAAAGAAAATTGGAAAGATTTCCCTAACTGAAGAGAGTAGATGGCTTTTGAAGTTAGAACAGCACTAGACTTCTCCATTTGTTTTAATACCTGTGCACTTAATTGTTTCCATTACTTCTGGCCAAAAGGTAGTTATATTATTTTTAATTTAAAAAAAAAAGTCATCCCAGTGAGTTAAAACAGGATTTGTCTATAAAGTAGACACACTATTAGCACAGTTCTGTAGTGTATCAACAAAATCTACTATTTAGTACAAAATGGAGGGTCCTGGTTGACTTCATTAACCACTAATTAAGGATTCAGATTGGTTTGCAATAAACCAAGAATGTGGTTATTTAGTTTGTGTTTTGAAAGCATTATTATGATGTTATTTCAGATGTGTGTTAGACCTCAGCTTTTCTAAGAAACTTTTGGAAAAAAAACAAAAGCTAAGAAAATACGTTTCCCTTCTGAATTACTTAAGAAAGAAGTGTTTGAGTTATTGGCTGAGTCCTGTTTTATGTACTTGGTCTATGGTTTTGAGAAAATAAGCTCACTACTTCCAAGCAAAACATAACACTTCTCATAACCAAATATAGCAAGTTTTGAAGGTACCTCTACTGTGATCACGATCATGCTTCCTTTCCTTTTCTTTGTTTCTTTGATGATGGAATTCACCCCTCTGTACTAGATAAACATTATTCGGCTTGTATTCTAAAAACAAGCTTAAATGTGAATCTGGGTTAGTGGAAGGAAACAAGTAGGGTGTTAAGTGAGGCAACTGTCCTTGACATTTTCGTGTGTAAGACTGCCGGATGGGGGGTGTGTAAGACACATTAGACAGCTGTTCCTAATATGAAATGTTAGTTCTGATGAACAAAAGATTTTCTGCTTCTCTAGTAACCAGTTAGATCTGGGTACATTTTTGAATATTGAGAATAATGCTTACCAACCTGCAGTCCCTCCCCAAAATGCCTATGTGGTTCAAGGGCAAGTTGTGAACTTGAGACAAGTAGTGACCTTAAATTTAACTGGTTTGATATATAGTGCAACAGGAAAGAACAAAGTTAGATGCTTAGATTCTTCATAAATGAAAGCTGTGGTTGCAGAGCTGGAAGTACTCAGACTAGCATCTCCTTGTTCAGCCATTTTTATAGCATTTTATTCCAAGTACCTTTTTTCCTGCCAAAGAATGAAAACTAATTAAATACTTTTGGGAAGGCTATGAAGCTATCAGATGAAAAGCTCTAGAGCACTGAGGTGAATTTTCCTTGTCTCTCTGAACAGGCAGATGAATCAGCCCTAACTTCATAATTTCTGTATGTGCTGCCTTTTCCTAGTGGTCAAAATAGGCTAACTTATGCCAGAAATCCAGTTTTCTGTTTCCAGGGGGAACGCATGCACTTTGCATTGAGACATACTTGGTTGAAATAGAGGCAGTCAATAAGTCAGAATACAGTTAAACTTTTAACTTTTCAGTGACAACCCGTCTGTGATTCTATAGGATTCCTGCCCACTTCCAGACTTTGCTTCTAAAGGTTTCAAAGCCTATTGAACTCAATAAAGAGAGCCTCTGGTTAGACTTGATATCAAATGCTTAGTTCATAGAGCTTGAATATGCAATTTTCCTCCAAAAGCTTTGTGCATCTAGCATCTAATGGACTGTACTGTATCTTCTAGCTTTCCAGTCTGGGTGTAATAGCTCTAATTTAATACCTCTACCCAAAGGTAGATGCACTCCTTGGAAGCTAGATGCTTCCAAAGATGGACTCCTTTCAACCTAAACAGTAAAAAGTTTAAAAGTGGCATGACTATAAGAGGTCAGTCTTGCAGCATTAGGCATAGATAAGAGAAACCATTCTCTGTATGGTTTTACCTTGATTTTAACTTTATAGCTAGCCCATCAGGGTATAGCTGATAAATTGCTGTACTTGAGACTTCTCTATGAACTCAAAGTGAAGAAATAACAAAGAACTTGTGATTGATTTTATTGTATAACTAATGAATTGCATGGTTTGACTTCTCACAAAGTATACAGCTGCGTGATTAAAAACTTAAGAGTGTAAAACGAAATATAAAATCTAACAGGAAAAATGCATGTGATGTAATCAAAGAAAAATGCAATGTGATGCTTACCTATATTAACAATGGTTTAGATCAGGACATCACCATATGCATCTTTGCTTACATAATTTTTCAAGAGCTGTTCCCCTCCTCAGAATGGCTGTTCAACAACTTTTTAGTATGATGAATGCAGTACTTGTGAGAGGTTGGTGTCTAGGTTGGCAAAGTCAAGGTGGATGGCAAAGGTGCAAAAGGTCAACTCTGATACCGTTTTACTTTCAATGCATCTATTTCAAATGTCTGAATAATACTGTCAGCTAGCGCTTCTTTTTGTTCACTCTTCAATGCATGATTTCAGATTTAGTAATTTAAGGCAATCTTATAACTGTCTTTTATACACAGAATCTCCATCAGAAATGCAGTTTCATCATTTTAGGTGATAAGAACAAAAGTATGTACATGATATTACTATAGCTCTCACTGTGTATTTCCTATCATGAACATACATGATCTTATTTATAGTATTTTTTTCCTTCAGACTCTGAAGGTGTTTACTTGTCTTTCAGTTTCCATTTATTCCAATTAAGTTGGAGGCTTTGAACACCTTGATCACAGGCCTTATGTGTAGTTCCTTGTCTGCTATGATCTTTTCAGATTGACTGGTCTGTTTTACCTGGTCTGTTGTATCAATATAACTATGTCTCATAAATGAGTGTCATTGCCTGTCTCTATACTAACATAGGTATACATAAACATGCCTATAAATAAGGTGTGCTTAGGGTAGAATCATCCATTGTTATTTCCCTGGGGTAGACTCAACTATAATATTTTCAGTATTCCTATTTCTTTTAAATACTAAAAANCTATTTCTTTTAAATACTAAAAAAAAAAAAAAAAAAGAAAGATGTCCTGAAAACGTACTATGTTACCATAATATCTAACAGAACAACTTTACCTGCTTCAGATAGGTATATCATTGGATATAATGATTTCTGATAAAGGAAGTTTTGCTGTGATGATAAATATGTATTCTGGAAATTTTAATCTCTTGCTGTCTAAGCAAGGAGACTTGTTTGAGCAGCACATCAGACTTCATGAAGTTCCTTGCAATATAAAAAGTAGGGCTGTAGCTCAGCAAGCACTTCAACATGAATGAAATATTCTTTCTCTGGGGGATCTCACTTGTTGGACTACATGCAGGAAGGAAATTACATCTCTGCCTGAATGGAGGCAACACTGATGCTGTATGTGTAAGGTCAACTTGTTTGTTGACCTTCTCTTAAGTTCCTCGGTATTATTCAAAAGGAATTTATTTATAAAAGGCAGCAACTGGAAATGGTTAAAACAGAAAATTGTGCTGATTTTTTTACAAAGCATCATTTCCAATGATAGCCATTGGAATGTATTTTGCCATGCATGAGTTTCAGTTGCTTGCTTTTGATGAAGTATCCTATTATAATAGTTGTTGTAGTAACCAAAAAGTAAAGCAGGAGTGTCTACCAGAAAAATAGTGTTGGAACTGCTGTATATGTAAAAGCATGTTGGAAAGAAAGTGCACACTTCAGACCTGATCTGTGCTTTTGTTTTGTTTTGTTTTAATTGCCTTCTCTTGTTTTTGTATGATGCTCTTTATGTAGTTCTAAAGAAGATAAAAGTATCTGAACTTTGTCAAAATATATTTAGGATTATGCATTGGTATTACCTGCTAGTAGTACGGAAGAATTAAAATTAAGACTTTTATTCAGCTTATTAAGGGGAAGAATGTTTTTAGTAATAAGCGATATTTAAAGAGATTATTCTGCAGTCTCTGAAGGGGAATACTGGAAGCCCAGTAAGCTAAGAAAGCTAAACACAAACTGAATAGAAGCCACTGGAAAAACATGGTGTTTAACAACAGCATTAACTGAAAGATGAGCCAAAGCATGTCTGGGATTTTTAGTGGTGGTGTCCTTCATCCCTTGTGGAAAAGCACGTAACCTAAAGTTGGAGGTACTGTCCTGAATATTGTATGTTCTGTACCAAACTGATTTCAGGGTACCTTGTATGTATATTACTCCTAACAAATCCAAATTCATATTTCAAAATTTTTCTTGATCTTGAGAAGCTCTGATTCTGCTCTTGATTCCTCAGGTTTGGAAATTCTTGGTGCATTGATTCCTGTGCAAGGATCGCAGTTTCCTTAAGGAAAACCTGTTTCTTTCTCCACTATTAATGAGTTTTCTTTTTTTTTTTACAAGTTATCTGTTACTATTCCTCTGATTAAACTCAAACATCAAGGCTTACAAAAAGTCCCAAACTTACTCTTTTTGTAGAAAATACTGCTTTTTGTCACTTAACACTGCTAGCAACATAAAAAGTCCTACCCTGATTTCTTGGAGTCTTCCTTTCAAGCTGAAATGTCTATCCCAAAAGAAGAATTAGAGTCTGGGTTTTCAGCTGCTAGCAAAACAATGAAAGAAAAGATAGACTGGGCAAGAAGAAACAGATGGGTCTTTAAGTATTTCTTTGGTTTAATTGATACTGACACTGTAGAAGTAATTTTAAGTGTCTATATAGATTGCTTAAAAAAAAAAGAGTAATGTCCTGTATCGATAATTTGGGAAATAAAAGAAGGATGTCTTAAAATATCTGCAGAATTATCACTGTAAGCTGTACTGTTTGCTTACCACAATTTTATGAATATTCCCGCAGGCTAAGACAGTGCTACAATACAGTCATATTAGATTTTACGCTCTGTTTTATAGCTGAGGTGTTCCAGAATGCTCTGCAGAGAAGAGTAGAGAAGGGTTTATGACAGGCCAAAACGTACAAAACAGAAATTCCATCTTAACTTTGGATATGTCAACTAAAACTTTATTAAAAGCAAGCACCGGCCTCAAAGTTGGTTGAAAGGTGAAGGAGCCACCTTAATGCACTTAAAAATAAGCCATTTGTGCACCTTTTCTTCAACCTTTCCTTCCTGCTTATGATCACCAACTAACTAGTTGTTGGTGTAGTTGCCAAACAGCAGCAGCTTTTCTGTGTTAACATTCTTTGTGAGAGGCCTGTGACTGAGTAAAAACTGTTCGCTTCTAGTTACACTAATAACTACTGCTTTTGTTCAGTTCTATATATTTAGCTGAAATGTACCAGTTGGTCATGTTTCACAGCTGATAAAAGTTCCAGCAATTTTCCGCAATTCAGTGCGACAAACCTGGAAGTTCAAGGGTGGTATTTTCTGCCTGAAGCATGCGTGCTTTCAAATAATTACAGCATCTTGCTACTGCGTATAATACAAAGCTTCAGTTAAAACAGTTAAACACAGTATGGTGGAAATTTCTTTACAGTAGAACATCTAATTTCTCTTAAGAGGACACTGGATTTTGTGAATTGGCAGTTAAATGAACAATTATAGTTTAAAAAACCACGACACAAGTAGATCTTGCAGTGGGTTATTCTTTCTTGGTTATTTTGACAATGATATCCTTAGTTGTCATTGACTTTTGCTGTAGAACCCAAAGGAAAGAGAGAGCTTCTTTGCCTTTGTTAGGTGACTTGGGGAGGGATTTAAGCAGTTAGTGGTGCCTTTTTTCAGAATAAGGGCAAAAAGAAAGACCAATAGGCTTCAATCGTCTCTTTTGAGGTCATTAACCTTACTATGTTTTTTAATTAATTACATATGTATTTGGGGGAGGAATTTCTGGGAGATCAAGTCCAACAACATCTTTTTCCCCTCACTGCATAGGTTACAAAGACAGAGAGAGAGAGACAGGGCAGAGAATGATTACTGTTGCACAGTTGCATACAGAAATGGGTGTTGAAATGGTGATGATGAAGGAACAGCAGCCATCGCAGCTGTTGGTATAGTATTTACCAAGAGAGAGATCATACCAGAGTGGCCTCAAGCAGTTCAGTAGTTCAGTGTTTTCTGTCAGCAAGACTTGGAAAGTTTGGCCCATGAAGGTTGCATCCCACTTTGTGTAAGTGCAGGGGCTGTCGGTTGTGTTGCCTGAAAAGGCTTTGCAAATCAAAGTGTTAAAATTGCGTGTCTCAAATTGGCGGAGCTCAGCATGGTCATCTGATGATCCTCACAATACCTTTTTGCCTTATGTTGCAACTTGATGGCACCAGGCTTCTGTTTCATGGGCAGAAGAAATTAAATCTGTCCTTCTGAACCACTCCATAAAGCCTTTGGATCCATCTAGTCTAATGGGCAACTGATCCTGCGCAACACTGAAATGAGATGTGGAGGGTCCTCCCTTTCTAAGAGTAAAGCTGGTGGTGCTGTAACAGCTGAAGGTGACATGAGGTTACTGCCTGGATTTGAGGACTTGCTTATTTTCTATATTTTATCAATATACCACCATTTATTGTTACCTGGAAAAGATGTATTTACAAGGCATTTAGTGGGTGGAGGGGTGAGGTGACAAGTCAGGGGCCTCCTGATCCCAGCTGGTGATCTACATAGCTAAAAGAAAAGTAGTGCACATCTGCTTGACTTGAACTTGAAGACACTCTTATGGTCCAGAAGTGTTGGGGTAATGAAATGAAATGGATTTTCAAAGCCCAGGACTGATAAATGAAGCCGCATACCTGCTTTCCCCACAAGTTTCTGGTACTTTTGTGGTTCCCTCTTTCCACACCGCATGGTATATATGAACTGTCTGTGGGAGTAGCTGGTACAGTTTGATGTCTGAAACTGTTCATGGCTGACTGGAATGCAGAAAGAGCAGTTGTCATGGCTGTAAGCTTTTTCCTCCTACGTTGTTCACTGCTGAATCACTAACTCTGCAGCAGCAACTGGATCAATCTCACGCCTAGCATTAATTCCTCAAGGGGAAGGGAAAAAAAGTCTGAACAGAGCTTTCTCCGCTTCTAATCCCAATCTTGTTGGTACCCAGCCTAGGCTGGAGATGGAATATTATCATGCCCAAAAGAAAGCAGATGAAGTAAAAGTAAGGTACTGGGAATAGCAGTGGTTGTACTTCAGTGATGTTTGGATTCCTTAAAGGATTAGTCTCCCCAGGCAGTTTCTTAAGTTAGAAGCCTATTATTTTGTGTCAACAGAACCGAGTTTTCAGTTGTTCATGTGGGGAGTAGGGACACCTGGCTGAGGAGAGCACAAGGGTGAGTTTTGTTAGCTGGGACCACCAGCTTAGGGTGGTAGGACTTGTGTGACAGGAGTCAGCTATTATCAAACAGCTCTTTGCTCTTAATGCATCTGAACAGTAGGAAGCCCCAGAAGCCATGTGTGTGCTCATCAGATGTGCATTTTTTCTAAAAAGCATCCATGTAACCACCGTACCATCTACGGGCTGTGTAGTTCAAATCTCCTTGCACAAGAAAATAGGTCTTTGGGTTCTGCTCATTTTGAGTAGAGTAGAAGCACCAAGAAGTTCAGCAGTGTCTGAAAGGAAGGACTTGAAACTTTTGAATGTGTCTGTATATTGTGGTTTATGATCATGTCCACTAGCTGACAGTGCTACAATGTATTATGTTACATGGCCTGTCAAAAATCCAGTGTATTTTCAGTATTGTATTTTGCTAAATCTTTGCTGGGAGGAAGAGTGCGTTTGTACTGTTACGTTACTAAAGAGGAACTGTGTTAAATTTCACATGAGGCTTATGGCTAAAAAAAATCCAATCATAGAAAGCACAAACTACATATTTAGCAATACAAAATATTTCAGGCAGACAGTTTTACTCTGCATTACTTGTAATAACAGTATACCAATAATGGTATAAATGTGATGATTTTTTTTTTTCCCCGGAGCATTCAATTCCTGTGAAAATTTCCATTTTACCATAATTTTTTGTACTCTGAAAAGGCTTTCAGTTCAAGGGTCAGTTATTCATTTATTTAAAGATAATAAAGCCATATTTATTATAGAAAGGGATTTCACCATAGTATTCAAATTTATTTGTAACAATAGATGTTGCAAAAGATCTTGAATGAAATTAGGAGATAGGTTACAATAATTTTGTAATCCTTATGCAACCTATGTTATTTATTCTCTCTTGTCTGTTGCACCTGTTTTAAGCATGGGGGGTGGAAATTCATGCTGTGAAAGTAAGTAATTTGAATTACTCTGTGAACAGAACTTTCCCTTTTGTGCGTATTTTTGAAGTGGATGCCATGGAAAGATAGAAAAGGTGGAATTATTTACAATGACTGTCATTAATTTATGCCTCAAGCAAGATTTGTATTCTGGAATTAACACTTCAATAATTAAGTTCAGTCATTAGATTTAACACACTCCCAAGAAAATAATGTAACCCTTGTAGCTAAGGTCCCATTGGACCTTGTACAAAAAGAAAATCCCTCTTGTATTGAATAAAAGCAGTCCTGCTTTTATCTGCATATATGTATGGAAATTTGTTGCGTTGTTGCACAAAGTTGCTGACTGATGGGTCGCTATGTAGCTGTAGCACCATCCTCAATGGCTCCTTCAGCTATAATCGTAAGTAGAACCAGCGTTCTGAGGCTGTATGATTTCATAGCAAAGCTCACATAATCCAAATAGTTGTGAAGGTGCACAGGTCAGATTTATCTGTATACTCGTTCTCAAAATAAGAAACAAGTGAAACTATTTCTACCTCCTGTTCTTGGTGAGGGTGCTTTAATATTGTTTATATGGTGTTAAAAACAATTGTTTCACTTACGTCTTTTTAAAGTATTATGTAAAAGATCTCACTGCCAGTGCTGCTGTTAAATTCTTTGTAGCCGAAGGCAGCCTTACAGCCTTTTTTTTCCTGCTTACTGCAAGGAGCAATACAAAAAAAAAAAAAAATCTTTGTTTTAGGAAATTGATTTATTGATTTTTTACCATCCTCTGTGGCTGGCTGAGGTATTTCATTTGTTAATGATGTAGTCTCCTGTAATGTTCAAAGTATTTAAGTGTAGTAGCCCTGCTTGAATATCAAACCTAGCTAGGGAGAAGATGAGTGATGACCAGAAAAAAACAGCTCAACTGTGACGGAGCTGAAGGGGCTTTAAAGTTGATTTTGGGTTACCTCTGATTTGTGTTACTTTGAAAACTCAGATATAAATGTAGAACAGGCTTATAAATACCACTGACTCTTTTATATTAATGAAGAAATCATAGCACCCAGTCCATTGGTAATATAGACTTATTTCCCCTTGTAACAAATTGTTTCAGGTTTCATTAGCGTAGAGTGGAAATTCTTTTAGAGCGTGTTATTAATACTTTGTTAAGGCTCTATTTACTGACTATATTTGACCTTTACAGTCTGCTAACAGGATCCAGATTATTGATTAGAGTTCATGTAATTTGCTCTTCTTTGAAGCTATTGTTCAGTACCTATTTCATTGCGGAACATCTCAAAAAAAAAAAATAGCAAAAGACAGACACATTAAGGTATGCAATTTGACAGTGATTTGTGGATTTTTTGAAATATTAGCTTGGGCTAGGAGACTTTTTTTCAGTTGAAGACAATCCTGTGTAATGTGTAAAAGTAAACTTGGCTTTGATGCTGTTGTCCGAGCCTTAAAATGACTTGCATACATTGTAACGCTCATGTGACAGCTCCTTAAGTTGGTACATATTTCTCTCGATCTCTGGGGGGTTAGTTTTTCCCTGCAGTTAGCAAAGTATAGACAAAAGTAAGGAGTCAAATGGCTTCTGGAATAACATTTATAGTTCTTCTATAATTAATTACAGAACTAAGTCCAGTTTGGGGAACTTTGGTTAAAATGTTGAGCAATATGGAGTAAAGAAGCTGTTCAACACCTACTTCTCTCAAAAACTTTAGCTGCTATACAGTTTCAAGGTTGCATATTCTAACTCAAAGGATTTTAAAGCACACTGAAAATATAAAGAAATCTATAAAACACATGCCCTTGTCAATAGAAGCTCAGCCAGCCCAAACTTCTTGGTTTACTCATGATGCTGTGAGATGCTGTGTATTTACAGTTTCTTGGTTGGATTTAAAAGTCAGGCAACTCTCAATTTATTTAAAAATCAATTTAGGGTTGTTTGTGTGACTTTTGACTAAAACATGGCCCACTCAAATACCTTGGTGTCGAAACAATGTTAGAGTGGGATAATGGTGGAATAGTCTTTGTTCAAAATGCAGTCAAGAATTGTCCCACCATTTTTCCTTGTCGATCAATACTTAGTTATGCCATTCCAAGAACTGTTCTTATTCCTTGAGTCTTTGTATCTAATGGTGGGGTGAGGTTTTACTCTCTCCCATATTAACATTCTGCAGGAGCAAAAGGGGGTGGGGGGAAGGGGGGCACACAAATTCACGACTGCTGAGTCAAATTTTAGTATGTAGAAGAATGTAAAAGTGAGAAAGTTTGTTAAAGACTGACAGCTAAGAGAATTATGAACGGAGTCATAACTACTACTCTTTCTTCCAGCAAATGAGGGGCTGAAATTGTGCTGGGTTGTCTGTAGGACAACTGATGACTGAGATGTAAAATAGAACTCAAGAAAGATAGAAGAAACTGTGTAGACCTCCAAGCTGTAGTCCTGGTTGAGAGGCATGTTGAAAGAGGCTGTCTGGAGTTGCAGGAATTGTGCAGTTATAGCACAAATGGGCAAGTTGAGCACAAAGAAATTACCACGACTAACTGGTATTCATTAAGAGCTCTGAGGAGATTTTAAAGTAGAACAGCTGTATTTTTAACAGCAGCGTGCAAGTCTTCAGTTCTGTAGTACTAGAAGGTCTAACTGTGATGCCAAAACCCAGTTTCTCTGGGGACCTTGAGAACCAGAAGCAGGTTAATGTGTTGTCTCTACCAGACAAACTAATAGAAATTGTAATAAAATAAATTTTCTATAATGCGGAGTCTTGTTTTATAGATTTCTTGTAGATTTTTGTAAGAGTCAGCAAACCTGATCAAGTCGGTAGTTGGTTGGGCATGGATGAATAACTGGCCGCAACCAGGAAGCAGGCAGTTGGAAAAAACTTAATGCTAGTGATACAATGTATTCTCAGGGTAGTAAGGAGGAGAGCTAATTGGGGGAAAAAATATGGGAAAGGCCTGACGAGATTTAGTAATTATGCAGTAAAACGTCAGATGATATTCACTGTAGGTAAAAATGAACTGATGCAAGTGGAAAAAGTAGTCCTATGTTGTCGTACAAAATGAGAGGCTTTGAGCAGGCTATTAGCACTGAGGAATAAAACCACGCAGTTCCATGATAACATCAACTTGTTGCTAGGCAGCAGATCAAAAAGCAAATGAAATACTAGGAATTATTAGAAAGGAATAGAGAACAAAACAGGACATAATTATGACAATGCATAAATCACATGGTTCACCCACAGGTTGAGTATCATGTGCAGCTCTTCTCCTATCATCTCAAAATAGTTACATTAAAGCTGGAAAAGGTTCAGAAAAGAGCAGTGGGGGTGATGGAGTTGATTCTTTTTAAGGCACAATTAAGTAGACTGGAGCTCTTCAAGAAAAAGATTCTGGGAATGAGTACATCACTAGAAGTGCAGAGAGGGCAGACAGGGATGGAGATAAGATGAATTAGGGACTATCAATTGAACCTAGCAGGAGCTAAGTTCAAAACAAACTATAAGAAACACTTCTTCATGCAGTGGGTAGTAAAGATACTGCCAAAAGACCCTGAGGGTGGAAGAAGTTGATGGTGCCTGAGGCAGGCTGCATGTGTATTTGGAAAAGAGATACACTTCGTGCTGATACCTAGACAAATTACTATATAACAAACCACAAGTGATTAGAAAGTGGAATATGAAAGCAGAGGGAAATATTGGTTATGCTTGATCACTCTTTTTTTGTTGTTATATGTAACTCTTCACTACTCTTAAGAGTTAGAATACAGGACTATGCTGAAATGATAAAGTGACTTCAGTTTAGCTTTGTCACAGTTCTCCAAGTCTCCAAGAAAAATAAAGTCTGTGACAGAAATGAGTATCATGCTATTACAGATAAATCCTAAAAACCATTACCTGATATATTCATCTTTAAATTCTCTGATTTTTCATTACAGGGATTAGTAAATTTTTGCAAGTCTCTGGTAGTCATGTGAATTTTTGAGAAACATCTTTTAGTATGAAAACATAGCACCAGAACCCTCTAAAAATGTCCCATTCAAATGTCTCAAATTAAAAATATTCCTAAAACATTAAATAATATACACCTAAGAAAAAGCATGTCTTGGGTGAAGAGTTTTCTTCCCCTTGCAAGAAAACTTATTTCTCAACAAACTTAAGTGCCCTAAAATCCCTCTGTCAGGAAAAAAAAAGAAAAAGAGATTTCTCAGTTACACTAAAATATGTATGTGAATTGTAAAACTGTTAGCTGGAGGAATTGTTCTTTGGATAGCGGTTTGGTATTGGCAGTTTGATAACTCTGATTCCATAGCACTAATATTCACAGGACTTTTATGAAAGAACATGGAAGGTGTTCTATAAAAGCAAACCTGTTCTTTATGAAAATTTTGTTTCCATATACAGATAGCCATTTGGAAGAATTTCCTACTCTCCTTCACTGTGCAGCCAGATTTGGATTAAAGAACCTTGCTACATTTCTGCTCAGTTGCCCTGAAGCCACATGGGCTTGCAAAATAACCAACAAATATGGAGATGATCCAGCAAGTATCGCTGAGAAGCATGGGCACAGGGAACTAAGAAAATTAATCAAAGAATTGTCAGTAAGTCCATATGCTTTTTCATGTCATCTATAACCAGGGGACTATGATGTAGTACTACTGAGATCCCATCATATCTCTTCTTGTAAAGCCTAATATATTGTAGTCCTTCTGTCTGAAAATATTATTATATTCCTCCTGTCTCAGAAAGAGGGGGAAAATGGGGTACAGCCACTTTCTTTGTTCACTGTCATAATGGAGATCAGAGTTTTTGCGCTGCTTGAATTTCAGGCACATAATGGGAAGAGAACAGTGAATCAGAAGTACGGTATGTAGCCTAGCTAGACAGGTGCTTTAAGCACCTAAACAGTGGTTATATTCAAAGTAGTCTAGTCCAACCATGTAGAGTAGGAGATAACGACTACTTTAAAAGTGACTCTGAACTCTCTTAGTGTTGCCACTCTTCAGCATTCAAGAAAGAGTCATTGCCCTGCCTTGGCTGTCCACTCCACTGTGAAGGAGGCTAAATTTTACCACGCTTTGTTAGATGGAGGAAATCTTTCTTCAGTTGGGTGTGCAGGAGGGGTTTTGGGCAATAGTTGCATACATGGAAGATGATAGAGTAAAGGTCTGTGCATAGTTCTAGCACGCAAACTATTGCAAATAAAGTCTAACAGAATTGACAGTATAAAAAGCCATATACTGTGGTAGCATTTGAGAGCTTTAAACTATTTTAAGTCTTTATTGTGCCAACTATAATATGAGCAGAGATGATAATTCTTGACTCGGGGATTTTAAAGCCTAGAGGATAAATCAGGTAAATCATATATTGAAAGAAAGACAGGATGTAAACATTGGTATAAGCCTATGTTGTGAAGACCTGGCGCAGCTTTGCTGATGGTGTGGGCTTTTTCATTGGATTTCTTTTCAGTGTTGGACTCCATGGTCATAGGCAAATGGTAACAAGAGACATGTAAGAAGAGAAAATACAAGGAGTGAGAAAGACAGAAGTTTCACTTTTCTGTTAACTAATCATCTTGGTGTAACCGTGGGTAGACGTAAGACCAAAGATGACGTTTGAAGAAATATAAGATAATAGCTGTCTAGATTATGTAGGGGAGAATGTTTTGCATGACTAAGGAGGAAAATGCAAGTAACCTAAATGCAGTTTAATGCAGAAAGAGATATCATAAAGAATGGAAACACCAAATGACAGAGGTCAGTTACTAAAATTGTAGAGCTAGAACATCTGTATTGGTCAAGTTTTTTCTTTGATAGAGTTGGCATCTAATATAAAGGTGAAGAAAAGACATTAGGAAAACTCGAGACAAGTTTACTGTGATCAGTGCTGAACCATGAAGATGACTTTATCAGTGTTTTATGAGTGGATTTTTTTCAATGAGTTCAAGAGGAAGAAAATTGCAGACCCTAGAGCTTGAAAGTAAGGCATTTTGGCAGTGGTCAAGATGCTGAATTAGAATATGCTGTTTAACTTTTTGTTGTTGTGTAACAGTTATTAGTACAGGCTCTGAAAACACTGAGAGTGGGTGAATATCTGCAAACAGGTATTTCTCCTTTCCTAATACTGTTAAAGAAAGCTCATGCCTAATTAAGGCTGTGATCTGGTGTCTTTTCTGAAGTGACAGAATATTTCCTTGCGTTTACTGGACAATGAATCTGATCAGTTCTCAAAAGCACTGCAGACCTCTTTCTAGGGATGAAGTGTAAAGGGGTGTTGTACTACAGAGGTGGTGCTTTTACCCCAGTTTTTGATACTGTGGTTGAGATCAAATTTAACTGAAGAAAACGCTATCGTCCTTACCATCCAGCATAAAGGTGTCCGGAAAATCAATCTATCTTCCTGGATCAACATGTTAGTAATTTCACATTTAACAATTTCTATTCACCATAGTTCTCTCGCAGTCATCCTTGCAGCAGTCAGAGAGCTCCTACTAGTAGCAGTCTGATGTATAAAAGTCAGGACCCTCAGCTCTTGAGTTTTACCAGTTTGCCTTAAGAGAATGGAACTGTGTTCCCCAGCATGCCCACCTGTGGATCTGGCTAGATTCCATCTTTGAATGGTCACCTACTCCTGGTGCATTCTATTTGTAAAGGATTAGTAAGACTGGGCAGACTGCGTGTGGGTAAGGTGGTATTTAGTTTTCAGTGAGATACCTAAATAGTTTTTCTGAGGTGGTCATATGAGTCAAAGTAGGGCACAGAAAGATAATTTCCATGGTTAATTTATCATGTTTATTGATAATTTTTTATTCCATAGGACATTTTTTTTTTATGCTAGTGTTTTTTCATTAAAACAGGTATGCATCTGTTATTGTTTGCACACAAACACTT
Organism: Rhinoptilus africanus; assembly: GCA_013400135.1. Classification (NCBI taxonomy): domain Eukaryota; kingdom Metazoa; phylum Chordata; class Aves; order Charadriiformes; family Glareolidae; genus Rhinoptilus; species Rhinoptilus africanus. The sequence continues at coordinate 1,058,464 of VXBO01007893.1, forward strand.
AACAATAGTTGCTCTCTGGTCATGATGATTGCTATCCCTAGTGTGAATACTTAAAACAGCACTGAAATAAAACCAACTCTACTACCACTGTAAGCACGTGTAGTCTGGTTAGGACATGCAGTTGTACTACCCATTTTCAGTTGATTCAAATGGCGTGTCTTCCTAATGCAACGCAAGTGAAAACTGAAGCATGCTTCAAGTCTGCCAAATGTGTAATATGGTATTTTAGAAATGTTAGCTCCAACCGCTGTAAGAAAAATGGCTTATTTGTGTCCCCTGTAATAGTGCACTTAAGAACAAAAACACTTACTGTACTTCTGTAATTGATGGGATGTGGAAAAGAAATATTTGCATGGCTCTGAGCCAAGCAGAATTTAGTTTAACCATGTTCCAGGAACTTCCCGTTACAGCTGGAGTATTGAAATTGCTCATTATTACAATAGAAGTACTTTTGTACTTGGCTTACCTCTCACTGTTTTAAAATTGTTACTTGTGTTTTGACATTCCTTTAAGGAATAGCCCCAATATATACACAGTAATTCATCACTCCTATCATAAAGAGCAATAGCGTTCCAGAAAAATGAGTATATTAAAACATATGTTCAATTTGTCCAAAATCCTGGAAAGTGTCTTTCATTTGCCTTTGTGCTGGAGAGTGCTTCGGGGAGTGAGAATTCCCTGAGATGGTTAGAGAGGGAGAGAGCAAGCAGCAAAAGAAGAAGTGTCAACACCACAGCTACTATTTCTGCGTTCAAGCCCAGGGGGTTGCTGTGCAGCCCTCTTTGTTGGCTGGGGAGCAGATCTGTGCTCCAGGCTTTTTGGTGATGCAAGTTTGCTGGTAAGGCCCTTCAGCTCCCATGTCCAGCAGGCTTACTGGAAAGGTGCTCAGGGCTCTATTGGCAAAAGTGAGCTGTAGGAGCTGGCTAACTGCCATACTGGGTCATATGTATGGCACAAGTTCCCTGTCTTGTTTAAAGGGAAAACCTCTTTTCTGGAACTGGCCACTGAGAGTGTTGGTGTGGGGAGTGTTACAGCCACAGAGGGCGGGTCTGGAGTGCCTGATGGGCACGCCGGGAGCATCTCCTGATTTGTGTCAAAACAAAGCCCAAGGGAAGGATCATGTAACATGTGGCATGCTTCTGTTGATACAGCTGTACAAACGGCGGGGGGAAGATTTTCTCCTTTTAGTACCAGTGTTATGTGCAGGGTCATTAATTGCTAAAACATCACACCCTTTAAGAACCTACATAAATGTGTGCTCCCTTGCAGAAGTGGTAGAGTCTGCCTTCTCTGTCAGAATTCTGCATTTCAAACACTCCTGGAAAATGTCTCCTTTGTGCTGAGGGAACATTGCAAGACTTGATCCGTTTGTGTTAAAGGTACTAAATTGATGGAGCTGTCCCTAAGAGAGTCTTTAATGGGGATTATGGTAAAGCTCAGTTTCAAATGTGCCAGCAGTTTATTAAGCAAACTGTATTTTCCTTGCGTTTTAGCACAAAGCCACTTCAATGGACATTCATTTCCAATTTCCACATGCTTGATTATAGTTAAGATAAAGTAATTCCCTCTTCTATAGCATAAAAGAGGGATATCGCCTAATATTCTGTGATAACATCCTGAATTGTTACTTTGTCTTTTGATTTTATTCCTCTATAGAACCAAGTACTTGAATATTTTCCATAATTGTTTTTAGGTTGAATTGCTTGAGGCAAGTGTGCGAATTTACAACTGGTAACAGACATTCGGTAGGAATGTCAGACAGGAATCCTTGTCTCGGAGATTCTGAAGAGGGGAAATGATGAGTGTTTTGAGTTTAGTTGGTCCAGGTGATGGCTTCTCAGAAAGGCCAGAGTACTTTTGCTTTCTGTTAGCCACGGGCTCAAAACATATCTGCAGTCAGTTGTTACGGTACCCGTAATAGGTAGTGCCTTGTTAAGCTGCAGGATTTTGCTCGGATATTGGGGCCCTGTTTCAAATGTTTGCCTTTTGTGTATGCTCTGTCCCTGAAAGCCATGACTTTGACACTAGCTTGCTGTTCTTGTCGCCAGCTGTGGTCTTCTAAGCCTACGTAAAAGTTCCGCCTCCAGAAAATAAAGAAATTGCTTAAATGAAGTTCTTACCCAGCACACAAAGGAAGACTTTAAAAAATAGATGAGGGAAAAATTCTAAGCATAAAGTGACTAATGAGGGGAGTATGTTCAATTTGTGACCTAACCATTTAAAATTGGAGGTTGCGCTGGTAGCCATTTTAGGCATTTATTTTTCAGTATGGGCGTAATCCTTTTGTTCCAGCTCTTTGGGTTGCTAATTTCTGCCTTCTTTTACTAAGAACTGTGCTGCTGAATGTGTCGTAGTCAGGAAGATTACTGTGTACCACTTGTAGTATACATTGCAGTTTCTAAGAAAAATACAATTCAGAAAGTGTTTTATTGGTTGTTTAATGCAAATAACTTCTGACTGTTTGCTTTGGCCTTTAAAGCAGATTCCTAGGGGTGACAAATGTTATTTAAATATAAAGATTGAAACAGTCATTTCATGTTGGCACCACACAGTTGAAACAGCACAAATTCATTATTATTTTTAAAATAAAACTTTCTAACATTTCAGAATTGTTTGCCTGAAATCTAAGGCAGAAAATGCAGGTTAATTGAGCTTTTCTAACCTGTCCAAGATCTGCAGCCAGGCCTTTGGCAATCCATGGCACAACAGTGGACTGACAGAAGAGTCTTTTTCCTCTCCCACCAGTAAAACTCTGTCTGGATTTATTGTTTAATATAATTTTCTGTCTGCCTACTTTGGGCACCCCTTAGGCAGCTATTGAAAATACAATAGGTATTTAATTCTGTACGTATTGGTGAAGGTCCTTTAGAATTGCGTAGATTGAGACAGAGCCCTGGATAGGCATTTTTTTTTTCCCCAGAAGTTACATCAATTCCTTTCTAACTCTGTTGAGGTGCATCCTGCAAAGTCTAGGTACATAGGTACAGAGTTCACTGCTGGTAGCAGTTCCCTCGGTAGCAGAGAGAGACAGAATCATACAGGTGGTCTTAATTTTCACTCGGGGACTATTTTATGGAAGGCATATGTTTTAGATAAGATGGGGGGGGGACGGGGATGAAACGGAATTTTTGTTTCTGAAATGCCAAACTATATTTTTATAAATCTTAGCAAACTTAAAGGATGGGCAGGGATGTAGGTTGGCAGGTGATTCATCACGGTACACCCCTCCCCTCTCATCTCTGTCTTATTTTGAAGTGAATGGTTGAACCAGAATTCAGAGTTTCTTCAAGTATCTTCAACCTGCTGAAGTAGAAAAGAATCTACAAATACAGTGTATTGTGGAAGCTGAGGGTCCTTTTTTCCTCAGTTGGATTATGTGAACAGAATCTTACCTGGCTTTGTAGCTACTGTCACCAAATGACAATAAATCTTTAAATGGCAGGAATCCCTCCAACAGAGATTCTCATGATTTGCTAGGGAGTTTTGGAAGATCATTGGGAATCTGCTTTTTTGAACACAGAAGTATTATTCTTACACTGATTTTAGCTTTGTGTTTCTGTCTATCATACATCATATGGCAGAGCTCCCCAGAGTGAAACTATTACATTTTTAAAGCAGGTTACAATGTCTGCCTGAGCTATTAATTTTCTGCTGGGGAAGAACCACATGTAGAAGTGGATATATATTAACAAATCTTAAATGAAATTAATCTGATTGCTATCAATATTTGTTTAATTACTTTAAATGCTGCTGTAGTATTGCACTGGCCCATAGCTCATTACTTTCAAATAGCTGGAAGAGTATGTGAAAGAGAAGAAGGTTAGTCTTGTTTCTGAAATTCATGCTAATCCACTAGTGATTCCTCGGTGAAGCCTGCTGGAATTTTATTCTTGCCACAATAATTTCATGTTCAGAAATGTTGGTTACATGTATTCTTTGCAAAACTGAACTGTTTTCCAAAGTAACTGTTCAGTTACTTAACTGAAATGAGAAAGTGAATGCATTCTTTGATGCATTTTTAGTTACTGTGTGTTCACTAATCAAATTCTTAAACCCCTTAAGGAGTTGGAACTATATTCTGTGAGCTTCTGCCAGTTTATATGCAAATGCTTTCCTATGATTTCCATCAGTTGTTTGTTCACTGGGTTTTCTTTCTTTTCCAAAATTGCTGGTGGAGAGGCTTCCTGTTATCAGTGCTTGGTGTCTTAAGATTTGGTTTGGGGAGTATATTATTTTTACTGTCTGACAAGGTTTCCCTTGTCTCTTTCACATGGTCTCAGAGGAACATCCTCCCTGTGATAATAACTTGCTGGCAAATACTGCCTTTTGAGGTCAGACAATTTATGTTTCAGTGAAGAGATAAGGTACAGACTGAGCATGGAAAAATCTTGGCTTTCAGGAGAAAAGGCTAGATTTCTCATTTTTAGAAGTTCACAGTCAGCCCTGGAAGTATTCAATCAAGGCCAGGCTGGATGGGGTTTTGAGCAGCCTGGTCTAGTGGGAGGTGTCCCTGCCCATGGCAGGGGGGTTGGAACTAGATGATCTTTAAGGTCCCTTCCAACTCTCACCATTCCGTGATTGCACTAAACACATTTTTAAAGTTTCTATGTAGACTTTTATTCAGGCTAGAACCTTGAACCTTAATTGTGATTAAATCTTCTGTCCTAACTATGCAATTGTGTGCAACGTTCTTGCCAAAAGAATGATAAATGGAACTGCAGATTTGGAAATGTTACTTCTGTATGAGATGCCTATTGAAATTTGTGTATAATTTTAAATGAACTGGGATGTTTTTTCCAAAGAATTCTGGTATTTTGTCTTATCTTTTGATATTCTGTAACTATAGCAGTGACACAGTGGAAGTTATTTATTTACAATTCACCGTTTCCAAAAGTCTTTATAATTTTTAAGGGAATCTTGAATGCTAATGGAATTTCAGGCAAAATGCTTGTGAATTAGAAGCAAGGAAAATGAAAAAGGGTTCTGTGATGATACCTCTGTTCTTAAATGTACTTAGGATTGTAAGACCAGAGGTCCTGACTGTTTTGTTGACAGGGTAACATCAGCAAAGGTACTTAGCTAAGGGACTTTTTGGGAAGTTGAGGCAGCGAGTGTCCAGTTTTTCAGTAGTAGTATTTAGGCTGAAAAGAATCATCTATATCATTCAACCATATTATGTTGTTGTAGAAATCAGTGGCATGCCTATGTCAAATCTGGCCTCCACATTTTTAAAGAAGTGTGTAAATAAATATGTTCAGGTAGATGAAGACATTAGCCCGAGGAGGTGTTAGAAGGTATAAGGTAAACATATGTAGAATAATGACTGTTTTCAAAGTAAATGAGCTGCTTCTGCTAAATCTCTCTCACTGTAAGTGAACAAACAAATTTGACCAGAAATACTCTTCTGTATAGGATGTACTTTCTCTATTCAGCTAGTTAAGATATCACTAGAGCTAGAGGCATAGGAAGGATTCAACAGGCTAGAGATTTTTGTGGATGTTGAGACCTTTGTTGAGTCGCTATGTAGTACATGATTTTCTATCCACGAGGGCATGAGTTCTCTACCTGAGTTACAAACCAGTTGCATGAAGTTAAGGGAGACATTTTCCCAGGGAGAAGTTACCCCATAGTTTTTCGTTAGAACAGTTGTTCCTTGCACCTTTTCATCCACTTTCCTGCACTGACTCTTCCAAAAATTAGGTATTATTAGGTGAGAAGGTTGGCTTTTTATTTCTTCTTCCTCAAATAGAGACATCTCAGAAAGCCCTTACAATGCAAAGGAAAAGGTGAAATAATCTAAAATGATCTGTTTAGCTCCAGGTTTACCACAGAAGGAAGGATTGATAGGAAAATCTAGAAGCAAGTTTGAGGTCTTATGTCTGTAAGTTGAAGCAGTATGAAGGTATGTGTATAACTGTCAAAAGCAGGTTTAACTTGATATAGTATATCCTCTCAGTGAGACTATCCGGAGTGTGCCCTTTGGCTGCTTCCCAGTGATCTGGAAGGAATCAAACGTTTCTCGTATCTTACAAGTTATTGAGCACAAAGAAAGACAGCATGTCAAAAATGCCTTTCTACAGCCCCTCAGAAGGGAAAACCCAGAAACAAACAAAAAAAACCCAGAGCAAAACTGTAATAAGGGGGTTTCAGCTTCATGGAGGAAAATGAAGGAAAATTGGGAGGGGAAAGGAGCTGTTAAAGTTATTTTGGTAAATATAATCTGTGAGCCAAAACCACCTACCTTTTGAGTGACACTGTGAAGTATGAAGGGAGCTTTTTGATCTCAAAGCCCTACAAAAAAACTAGACTGAGAAGGAAGAATTAATGAGTAAAGTTAGGTAAGAGGCTTGCCTTGTCCTTAGCAATCTGAAGGTTCTGAGCTCTGTGCAGATCTAATAGTGACTTACCAGACTTTCCTGCAGCTGTAATTTATTACTTAATTAGAAAAATTGTCTTTAGGCTCTACATCAATAGAATGACCATTAGGGAAAGGCATTTCTCAAAGCTACCGAGCCCGCTATATGGAAACTGCTTAAGAAAATCCATTTCTGCCCTGCATAGTGTTAGTGCTGTTTAATACAGCCATGCAGAGTCTCAATTTGTAGTTCTGTCTGAGGACCCTGTGCAGAAGGCACACTCTTTATTTTGCCTTGTATTCTTCCCACCCCTATATATTATTTTACAATAAATGATTCAGTGTTTCCTTGCCAGGACTCTAGAATGACTAGCAATAATAATTTCCTTTTCTTATGTTTGATGTGAACTTAAAAATGGTTTCTGATTTCCCATACTCTACCAAACTCAGAAGAATATGTGGTGATTGACATATATGTGGTCACTTTCACGAAGAAAGCCATTATGTTAATAGATGGCTTTATAATACATGTTTAATAGCATCACAGTCACTATAATTGATATTGTATGCTGTGTCTGTAATAGACACGGGCAGCCTTCCTCAACCTCATGAACTACCTGCCAAAATCTTTGTGTGGCTGGCAGCAGCAGCGTATGTATGTCAGAGGTTTGGGAGTTATTCTCAGGTAGAAGTTGTTAATAGTTCTTTACAGCTCTTACTGAGAATGTGAGGTATATATAGCTGGATCTTAGCACTCTCTGATGATGCCAGTCTTATGAGCCATATTGGCTTAATGATTTTACTTGCTCGGGAGATTTCAGATTATTGTACTGCTCCTGTATGGTCTTGGAAGTAACGGGGAGCCATCCCTGAAATATTAGAGAGCTGCTTTTGGCCACCTGTGGCCTTCTGAATTCCAACCGAATTTATCTGCTGTTAATAAATACCACTTTCACCTTTTGAGGGCCACAAGAATGAAAGTAGGCAGGAAAGTCTCCCGTCATATAGAAGGCACTAGCAAGTTCCTTTCAGGCTGCTTAAGAAAATGCAGAAATCAGTATCTGTACCAGGCACAGAAGTAATATAGTAAGTGTGATTCCTGATTGGATCACTTAAACCTTAAAGGATCTTTTTCTAGTACTGGTATATAGATCTGCAGTTAATTCTGGACAGATTGTCCTAGAGACACCTGTTGTCATTGGCAACATAATCAGTGAAGTTATAACTGTAAAAATTTGTGATGTTTATAGATTTCTTTTTTCCTTTCTTCATAAAAGGTAAACAAGACAGACCTAGGTGCAAACCTGAGCTAAACATGCACGGACAGAACAAGAGAAAAAATTCTCCTTCTGGAAAATCCAAAGTAGATAATTTCAGAATTCTGAAAGTAACCATGACTGAGCTCATTAGTGAGAACTGTTCACCTCTTTTTCCAGATTATTAAATAAAGAATAGAATTTTCTTATTCTTTTGTGCATACTAAATGCACCCATGTAATGCAAGAGAAAGATGATATTTCTTAGTAGCTTTTTAGTAAATAAAATGACAAAGCAGCACAGCACGGTACATTGGGACTGCATTGTGCTGTGCTGTGGCTCATGAAATACGATGTGTTTCATTAGAGCTTGGGCACTCAGTGAAACAGTCTTCTATCAAACCCTTGACTGTGAATCATTACTGAAGAACAAATAATGCACAGTGCCAGGAGCAAAATACAGCACATTGTTCAGGCAGCACTTAACTAGGAGGAGTAGTTAAAAGACTTATTGGAGTTAAAAATTTCCAGAAAGGTGGTAAACAACTGGGTAGGATTTTAACCATGATTCACTCTGTATTTGCAAGCAGCAGATGCCAGCAAAAAGAGTAGACGGTCAAAGTGCTGTTGGACAAAAACATCCATTCCACAGAGCAGAAGTAACATACCCAGGGCGTAAATGAACAAAACCATATTTTCGTAAGAGCTGAAGTTTTAACTACCTACCACAGTACAGGTGAAAAAAGTAGAGATATTTGTAACAGAAGGAGATACAGGGATTTGCACTTACTTGGAATTGAGAATTTGTTCCTAGGGAATTATTTCTAATCTGTCTTTTTCCACCAGCAACTGAAGATCACCAGAGGTGAAGATATACAGTTGAGAAGGTATGTTGATCTAAGTAGAGATGGAGAAGCTAAAAATGATCACTAAAGTGTCTGGAGTTCTGAGGTACTGTGGCTGTGAGCATCAAACTAAGTTATATTGACTGGCACCGTGTTCTCATATACATATGGTCAAAATTTGGTGCTTGTGGCTTATGTAACATGGCCACTAACAAAAATAAATGCCATTATACCAAGCAAATGAGAAAGGATTCCAAGAATTTAAAAAGATTTATATCCTTTTAAAAAGCTCGTGTTAGATGAAATAGATCATAAATGGATTTATTGCTGTTGCCTAACAAGTCCATGAGAACTCAGGAGAAGGCTAGCTCTGGATTTGTGGTATGAACACCACACGTGACAGCTTGGTTATAAAGAAAAAATTAAAATATATGTATTGGTTTTGGAGAAAGTGAACTTTGTGATCTGCTGCAAAAAGAGCTATGGGGGGTGTTGTGGATAGTAATGATGACAATAGTACAAAGCAACAAAGGTTGCGTGTTACCACTTATTGCTATAATAAGAAGGTTTTCTGCTATATAGAAGGGATTTCTTCTCTTTTTTCAACAGGATAGGACTAGAAACTTCTATACTGTTTTGGGTGAATAAATTATAAAGGGTACAAAGGAATAGAAATGCATTTAAGAACAGAAAAATGTATGGCAGGGTAGGTGAAGATATTTTACACTTACATTGAATGAACCATATGATTGGAGACACAGCTCAGACTTTTCATATATATGAAAAATATGGGCCAGGTGAATTCATTGTTGGTGGTTTATGAAGAATTGTCTCCTTAGAGAAAAGTAGACACAGGTTTGTTTATATTGCTGGGGGCAGGGGGAATCATGTATTCCATATTTTTTTTTCTCATTTCCCTAAGAGAGCTTCAAAAGGTCTTTCAATATCTCTCACAGCAAATGTAGATAAACTCATGATTGGATATATCAGATCTTGATTTTGATGGATAACACTATATTTCATCTAATGATATATGAAAAATTACCATATTTATGTGGGCAAGTGAAAGGCTTTGCAATTGGATACAAATTTAACAATTTCAGTGCTGCTATTCATTATTTTCATTCTTAAAAGGCTAGTAAAAAATGGTATTAAAAAGTATCTATATGCTAACAGGCTGTAGAATTATACTTGGATCTGTATTACATCCTGTAGATTGGCAGAATAATGCAAATGAATCATGGATTGTCATCTTCTGTAACCAAAAAAGGTTGTGTTCTTGGTGGCAGAGGACGATTGCTCTAAATGTGGAAGGCTACAGCAACAGAGGCCAGGCAGAACTCAAGATGAATTTGTGATCTAGCAGCTCTCTGCATAAGATTGTATTTAGAGTGGTCTTGGTGACTGCAGATATAAATGTTTTCACAAAAAAATAGCGGACTGTATGCAGACTAACACAAGATTTCCATAAAAAGCTGAGGCATCGGGACTGCAGGATCTAACCTATCCATAAGAAAGAAATGGGTTGTTGCTACCTGACAGCAGTGACATTGACTTATTTTAGAAGACTTGGAACTATGCCCACATTTACAAGGAATCAAGTGGAGTAGTTAAATGCTACTAGTTTGTTTGGTTAATAAACTGATTGTAAGAATTTTAATTGCCAAGAATGATGCTAGTTTCAAACATTTCCCCTGATATTTTGTAAGACTTAAATTCATCATAGTTTTAATAAGTTTGTGAGTCATTTTTGATATTCAGAATTGTAATTTGACCTTTCCTTTGGATTTCTCTGGTTACAGATATATCCATTCCTAATACTTAATAGTTGGGAAATTGTACTGTGTTCATTGTAATTCAGTTAGCAGTGAAATGTTAATTGAATACTGCTAGTTTATTTAGATAATAGCTCTAGATTAATTTTTAGATTTTTCTGATTGGAGGAAGTTTTGTGTTAGATTGGTACAGAAATTATTATAATGGTCTTATAACTGTTATTGAGTCTATTGGTACTACAGCAAGCTCATAGCATGCTGGTATACAGGATAGGAATGTGGTTAAGAATTGTTCCTGAGTGGTTTGGGGAGTAAAAGCTTCCATGGTTACTGAGTTCTTCAGTTTCTGGTGTCAGCATTGAGAGGAAATGTATATGAACACCCCTATCTCTGAATTAGTGTCAATAGTGCTATTTAACAAAATGATTCTAATCTTTGGCTCATAACATTTGTAGTTCTATGTTTTTAGTGAAACATTTTGTAATTTTAAAGATGTTCGTGATTATATCCTTCAAGTGTTGCCTTAGATGTAATATTCATATATTAGTATAGCTTGTATGTAAAAGTACATGGTGATCTTTCCTAGAGCTCAAACACACGAAACAACATGCATTAAAATGCATGGTGAGGCCTCACCTTGAATACTGTGTTCAGTTTTGGGCCCCTCACTACAAGAAGGACACTGAGGTGCTGGAGTGTGTCCAGAGAAGGGCAACGAAGCTGGTGAAGGGTCTAGAGCACAAGGCTTATGAGGAGCAGCTGGGGGAGCTGGGGTTGTTTTGCCTGGAGATGACTCTAATCTGTGGTCTACGCAGAGATCCAGAGGAGGAGGAAATCAGTGCAGAAATCTAATACTTATTTTATTAATGATTTCTAAGATATCAATCAGTTCTGCTTCACAGAAGTTACATATATTACATGTTTAAAATTTAGATTGGTCATCTGATGATTTTGTTTATTTTATCTTCGCCACACCAAAATTTTTGATACTTTATCCCAAAGGTGCTAATGTAATAGGTACAGATTTGTGGGCATCTACCCAATTCTTTTCAGTTCTGCCAAGTGACAGCGTTACAACTTGGTCATGACGTGATTTTATGTCCTTTGGGCTCAGTGAGTAGGTGACTCTGTCCCAGGAAACTCAGTAGGTAAAGAATCAAACCCTCAGTTGAAAGCAAAGTTATGAGAGTTAACACTAATTATTGTTTTTGTTACACCTGATTGCTATCTTCATTGCAAACCATTTATTTGATTTTTTAAAATCTATTAAGTTTATTCTCAGCTACTGCATTTTGTTATGACTTTGTTCCGTAGTTCCAAGGCCTCTATAAACATGTTGTAGTTCAGGTGCTTTTGCTATCATTTCTTCTTTGTCATTTCTTACCTCAGTCAAAATTATGTTCTTCTTTCTATTGATCGGAAAAGCGCAACACTATTTAAGAAAAGAATGAGTGCCATTGGGGCTGTCAGCTTTTATTTTCTACACAGAAATAATAGGAGGATGTTTTCCAGGTTTAGAAAAAGATAAAGATAGTAAAAGTCAGGAAATTTTGCTGTACGTATATGTGGGGGGTTTATGGCCTTTTTGTTTTGTGCTACCTAAATTATGTATGCTAATAAAATTATGGTGCTTGTATAAGATACTTTTGTATTAATTACGTAAGATGTGGATATGTTGAGAAGGTGTAAAGCTGTTTTAGTCTCATGTTAATTTTCTCTGAGCCAGCAGGGCACTGACTGGTGGACTTGAAACATGATAAAGCTGTTGTAAGCCCTACGTGTTCTTGTTCCACATAGAGGAATGTTTCATACCTTTATACCAGAAGAGTCTCTTTTACTTTGAGGTATGGGTCTCTGACCTCTCTCTCTTCCCCATTGAAACTCCTCTTATTGCCCTCAGTGGGGTTCACAGTACACGTAAATGATGATACCCTTGGACAGTAGCCCTGAAATAGCTTCTAGGTCTGGAAAAAAGTCATCAAGCCTGCCCTTTTGGAATTACAGGTTACCCTATCCAGTACTGCTTGTGCTGCTTATCAGAATACAAAAAGAAGAAAAGAAGAAGTAGCTGGAACAGGCGTCTCAGCACAGCTTCGCCTGGCATTTTCAGTGATAGCAAGCCCCAGTGATCTGCTACAAGAACAGCTACATTTTTGTCTGTTTTCCACAGTTTGATGAATATTAAGGGAGCCAGGCTTTTGGTGTTCAGATCACGAACGGGGACTTAATAGTTTTTTGAACACAGGAAACTTGGAGGGTAATGCAAAAAAGCATTGTTTCTGGAGAAGAGAAGTGTTTGTACGAGACGTGCCACCTCTGTCTTTCTGTGAGAGAAAAGCAGATAATGCTCTGGGAAAATAATACAGCCAGCCTAGAAAAGAAGGAAAAGCAGGGATCCTGAGGTTGATAGTGGTGGACACAGAAGGATAAGAGCATTTTTTAGCAGTTTTATATGGCAATGTGGGAGTTGTTAAAAATTTTGCAACTGTATGAGTTCTCCAAGCGAATTAATGTGTTCTACAAGAAAATGACTAGAAAGATTAACCAAGTTCATAAAAAAGGAGACGTGACTGCTAAATTCAGAATTTATGTTCAAGTGTGCCTTGTTTTCCTGTGAATGCATGAAAAAATCTCTGCCTTTTTCCCCGAGATTTTTGTTCCTTGTTGTATATAGACTTCCACTTCTTTGATCATACTGGTCTTCCGAGTAAAACAGATTATTCTCTAGATAATCAGTAGCTGTTTCACATACAGGCTTTGCCATTAAATGTCTGTGTATTTCAAATCCTGAGTTAACTGAATAAACATAGTATTTTCATCAAATGATCCTAGCCACATCGTAACAGGCACTGAAAGGTATTTCTGGGTGTGAACCATGTTCATGTCCTTTAAAAAAACTTGAGCACTTGCACAACAAAATAGAAAATTATTTCTAAGTACTATAGATATTCTGCAATATTAAAAGCTGGCAGACAGGAAGACGTTATTTGACAGTCAGCGGTTTTTTAAGTGATTCCAAATCTTAGTCCTGCTGCAAGTCCAGTAGTAGTCTGGAGATGAACAGCTAGAGGTGAATACAGCTAAAAATGCTTATGTAAACCTCTGTTTGCAGATGAAATGTATTCTAAAAAAATACATCTGCAGGTGGGCTCAGAGAGATGGAAAGTTTCAAACTTCGAAGTGGGAAGGATTAAAGAAGTAAAAACTATTTTTTTTTTCCAGAAGTAAAATTTATTTTGTAATTTAGGAAAAGCTTAAATAGACTTTAGTGTTTGCTTAGTGTGTTTTGCCTGATGCAATTTCTCTTTGTGCTTTATGTGCCACGAAGTCTGTGGATGTTTAAGTGGGTTAAGGACCTAGAGTGAGATGCTACAGTGGTAGTCTGAAAATGTTTTATAGATGAATTCTGCTGTTAAGTGTCCAGTTACAAAATTCACAGCCATATTAACAGAGGAGAGTAAGTCCAGTGACAACTGAGATATGGTATCCATTTGTTTATATTTAGAGAATTCATCACATATTCTGTAATTTGCCAAGTCTTTATCTAGCATCATAGAATAGCTAGATTTAGGTGATGAAA
>VXBO01007893.1:1072302-1112011 GCA_013400135.1 Rhinoptilus africanus
GAAAAACAGCAGCAATCTATTAAAAAAAAAAAAAAAAGAGCAAGACAAAATATCAGAAGGAAACGCTTCAGAACAGAATTAGTCCTGGAAGCTATATTTGACATCCAGTGGAAACAGTATGACAAGGCTCCTGCTTGGGTTTTGTGCTGCCATGACCGATAAAATGTAGTCAATAAAGAAGGTAGTGAAAGGTTTGTGCTTTTTTGGGCTTCTGAGTCATGTCCAAAATTGGTTTGTGCATGTTATCTTGCCTCTCGTTTTCATAAGGAACTGTAGACTGTTCTTAAAAAAAAACGGGGGAAGTGGCCAGTGTGTTATGCCGTGTATGCAGTGAGATGGCAAGGATTTTTTAAGAAGCCAGACTGCATATGAGGAGCTTGAGCAGAGTTTACGTGTCTGCTATCGCTCTCCAAACTCCATGCTACAGAAGAGTTTTATGCGAGGGAAAAATGAAGCCAAAGGAAAGGAGCTGCTTTCCCTGCCACTTCATCTGGTTTGCACCTCCTGTTTTCCTTTTCTGGACGAATTTGAAGGATCCAGAGAGCAACAGATTGTGCAAGTCTAGGGATAATGTAGTTCTATGTTTGCAGTTCCCAAAACTTGCAGTATTACCAAGATGTTTTGATGGGGGCTTTCTAAATGGTGTTTACTGTAGCTGATGATTCATTCACAGCTGTTTCAGTAACTGTTACTGTATCATTTATACATTTCATACAAAACAGACAAATTGAGTTTGGCAGGCACTCATGCAGTAGGAGCTCAAGATTTGTAACTGATGCAAGAGCCCTGTCTCTTTCATGAAAGTGTCAAATAAGGAAGGCCTTTTGACTTTAACGAATGTTTTTAGTTTTAATTTCAGATGTTGTGAATCCTATGAATGCAGCAATGGAGGGAAGAGTCTCCCTGTCCTTTTCCTGCTTGAGTGTGAGGGAAGGAATCGTTTGCTGTTGATCTATGAACAGTTGTCCTACCCAGTTTCCCTTATGCTGTAGTACACACTCAGAACCTCCCTATTATTTCGGGATCATGGGAAAAGGCAAGTGTGTAAACATTGAGGGAGATTTAAGTGTGCCTGCAGGTAGGCCAGTGGGATTTTTACCACCCTCTTTTGACACTGGTACATTGCACAACTCAAATTGTGATTTTTATACTGCAACAGTTTGGAAAAGCTCACAGATTGATATCCAGATGTTTACTGGGGATTTCAGAGTAATAACATGGAATTCAGTAGTAGCAGAATTGCTGGGGATTGTGCAGAAGGTTTTTTTCTGCCTTGATTTTTGCATTCTAGTATATGTATTTTTAATCCAATTTAGAGCCCAGTGCCTATCTGAATTTGCTACTCTGGTGTCTGCTAATCTGCATGTGGGGTTTGGGATTCCCCACTGTTCTGGGTTACCCGTTCCACAGACAGAGAGGAGGCGTACTCTTCTTCTGAGTCTATTAAGAATCTCTTGGAACTGGAAGTGGAACTAAACCACACAGGAGATTCTGCAAAGTCATGTGCTAAGAAGGGTGTGTACTGGTTGTCTCTAATTCAATTGCTCAGGGAATAAGCTGCAGCACTTAGTGGTTCAGAATTCAAGAGGCTGAAAGAAAAGGAAGCCTTGACAAATGTGGTTTTTAAATGCAAGTTATTATTTTTTAGCCTAATGGTGAGAATTAAGTTTGGGTTTTAGTTCTTAACCCACAGTAATTCTAACTAATATAGCACCATATTATGCCCAATCATTGGTAATATGCTCTAACATTAGTGATGGTGATAATGTATTATCCTTCTGATTTATTATTCATCAAATTAATCCCTTGGATGTTTCTTTTAATTTCCTTTGCCTTACTCCTGGAGTTAGTCTGTCTTTAGTCCATTGCATGCAGGAGATCTGCCCACCTTTTAGCAATTTTTACATATTTCTCAGTAACAAAGAATTATTTTTTGCTTTTCCAGGAAGGCCTAGGTATTAGTAGAGAACTTCCTCTTCAGAAGATACTTTTTAAGGGACCTGAAATCTTAGACATACAAACCTGCTACAGATATATTTTGGAAAACATAAAGCCCAAAAATCAGTATTCACAAAACATTTGACTGTGGTTCTTTACGAAGTGTTTTGGTTTTCTCCTTTTTTTTTCTTTCTTTTCTGTGAGGGCTCTAGAAAATGATTAAACATCAGAAATAGCTAGAACTTGATGCAAGCAGAGTGCAACTTTGAGTGAAATATCGCATTATGGAATCATCAGCATTATTTGTTATGGCACTTTCATGAGAGATCTTAGTATATTAAGCCATATAAGTGGTTATACCCATATAAAAGATTACAACCAAGGCAAACATGGCTAGCCAGGAGTGTCTTCTCTGTAAATCCCTCTTCTCTCTCTCCACTCTATAACAATATTTAATGAAATAGCCTTTCTCTGCATACTTTAATAATTGCTAGTTGAGAAACATCACTTCCAGTCCAGGCCTTGCACATTTTTTTATTTTAACTTTTGCACATTTATTTATTTGTCTTTAGCTTTGAGCAAAACAGTGCGGGGCTTCAATAAAACAAATGCAAAGATGAAGGTGAACTTGTCAGGAATAAAAGGCTATCAGAGAACTTAATGGTGTTCAAATTTTAAAGCTATTTGTCATTTTTAAAATACTCTTACTGATAAAAGCATAGTTTCTTATTTACACTTCTGTGTGTGCTGATACATGCCTAAAATGCTGTATTAGCTGTGATTTTGGAGATAGCTTCAGCTAAAAATATTTGATGCTGACTGTCAAAATACTGCTGAGGAACAGAGCCTGATTTCACAGGACTCGATGATGTTTTCTAAGCAGATGTTTCCAGATTTTATAATGCTGTTGATCTTAGTTCTAGCAACACAGTCTGAACTGGTGCAAATATGTTCCGATGGCATATGTATGTGGGAAGCAGTTTTGTCAGAACGTCTCAAGCATGATTGTTCTAGAGATGTGTATGACAGCAGGTCACTGTTTAGCCGTCAGTATTCCTGGCTAAAGTGTATTTTACAGCATAGATTTAATTTGACTTGACACGTGGCAGAAGACATCTGTCGTCTGTTGTTTTTGTCTCTTCCCCCTACTTGTATATTTTTAAAATAATAGAAGAATAGGGAAAAAGGTAGGAAAATTTTTCTGACAAGAAAATGTTGTCATTTTACCTTTTAGCCTTTGTGCTGATTTGACAGAACTTTAGTTTTAAGCTCTTAAATTTTTTTCATTTTTATTTTATTTTCATATTGTATTGCTTTCTTGCAGCTCAAATGTTGATTAATTTGATCCTAATTTGTGAAACTAATGCCGGTAATGCAGTTCTTTTCATTCCATCAGACAGGCTAAAAAATTAACATTTTCTGCACTCTCTTTTTATTGTTCTAGTAAAGCAGTGCTGTTATTACATTTATTCTATTTTTAGAATTAAAATGATTGCACAGAAACTTTCAACATTAGCTGGAGACATTTTTCATTTGAAGATAAGGAAGTTCCTAATCAGGGTCAAAAGCTATCTGAATAATAAGGTAGTTTCCTCTAACCTCTGCAGAAGTTGGAGTATGAAAAAAACCCTTTCATAACTCTACTGCATCTATAACACAGTACTGAAGTGCAGATAGAATCTTTATTCATGTCTCATCTCATTAAACTCTGTCCTGTTCATATAGGTATCTGTATGGATTTATCCTAAATATTCTGTACATGTAGCTGAGGAGGTAGTCTTGTGTCATGTTTGCTCTGTGTTTGTCACAGTACTTTGTAAACAGCAATGCATACAGTTGGAGAGAGACAAGTTGTACATCGCTTGACATCCTCCTTCTGCTACAAGAACGCCAAAAGGTAACACTACAGTGTCTGTTTCCTGGAAAAAAAAAGTTTGCTTTGGTAGCATTAGACTCAGGAGAAGGAACTCTTGAGAGACTATAGGGGAGAGAGGATAGATATCCTCCAATATTTGTAATCGGATACTGTTTAAGTTCAAAGCCATGAGTCCATCAGGCTATGGCGCAGTTCTCTTGAGCCTCTGTGGAAACAATAAGGCAGAGGTTTACACGTGCCCTCTGCCTAGGGACTTGTGGGTTACTCAGTCTAGTTCATGTATTGAGGTTCTTCAGGAGTGTGCAGGTGATCTGTGTTACAGACGCCGATACTTCCTGGGAAATATCGATTCAACCATCAGGGAACTGTACGTAATGTACTGTAGGGAAGGAGGAGACTCTCCCCCTTCCTTCTCCCAGTGGACACGAGTCCAAGACAACATCCACTTAAGGCAGTAACTTCATAGGTTACGTTGTAGAAGGTTTTATGTATGACCGTACAGCCTGAGTTCACATTTGAAGGTCAGAAGAGATAGAGTTCATTATATAAGTAGCCCGCATTGTTTATATGTCTTACATTTGTGCTGCTATGCTGACCTTTCCGCTCCGGAACTGACATGGCCCCCAGGGTTTAAGGCAATATACTTTCTCCACATTCAATTGTGTCTTAGAAAAATATTTGTGCAAAGACAGTGCTTCCTATAGAGCCTGTGGGTAGAAGGGGAAGATCAAGGTTTTACAAAATTATGTATTTATTCCCCTTCTCTCCTGAGACCCATAGAGGACTGAGTAGGTCCCAGCTGTGTCACAAAAGAAAGCCTCTAAAATCAGAAGATACAGAAGACAAAGGGTGAGGCAGAAAGAAGCATCATAGCTGCTTTGGATATTTTCAGATTTCATTCCTCTGAAGTCTGAAAATGGATGCTGGCAGGAAGTTTCTCTTTCTCCTTCACTTCTGAGTTTGTAGGAGGAGAAGGAACAGATGACGGACAGCAGCAGCTCAAATCTCTGTACTAGCTAAGCCATACAGCACAGTGCTGGGCACTCATCATCGGTGTTGACAGCAGCAGAGATGGGGGTGGACAAATGATTACTAGAATAGCATGTATATCACCGTGAGGATGCAGTCCACCAAATGTGGGAGCTATTCCTGCTTTTTGAGATGCTAACTGACTCCGCGCTTTTAATAGAGATTGGCTGTGCATTACCCAAGGGGTTAAGCTGTTCTGTGTTAAAGACATGCTTTTACACTATTGTAGGAGAGTAATACATTGCAAGGTATTTCATTTCCTTGCCTAATTAAACTAGAAGGAAAATGAGTGCTGTTGTACAAACAATAAAATCCTCAGTGATTTACTTCATGTTAAGTAGATTTGTGCAGGAATTATTCTGCTGGATGGAAGCTAGATGGTTTCTATCTGCAACGCCATCTGTCTAGATCAGCCATTCAGATCTAGCCCATGTCAGCAGAGACTGAAAGGTGGCAGCTAAAATTTAATTTAGCTCTTGTCCTTTGCCTTACTTTTGCAGAATATTATCACCACTGCAGTTACTTGACGTCTGTGTTGAATGTCTCGGTGGAAAGGCCAAATCATGTTCTCTTGGATGATGGACTTCCAAGCCATAGTTTATAGGCAGAGCAGGGTGTGAAATATCTACAGTTTCTCTCTCCTAGCTGAACAAACAAACAAATAAATCAGCCTTCAACTGACAATTTACCATCTCATGAGAAACACACTGGATGTTTAAATGTAAAAAGAATAAAGTCTACAACTCTTTAATGTTGAATAGGTTACCAGCAAAGCTACATTTGGATGCTGTAATTAATTCTTAATAATATAATAATATAAGAATTTATAGAGCAGATTTTTCGAATATTAATTGCCTAGTAACTTGACTGAAAGATAAAATGCAGTCGTACTGTAGAATTGTAGTGAAAGACAAGAAGCAACACTGAGCTGAAGAAATAACCCTGTATGGACTTGTGGATTCAAAGGAAAAGAAATTGTTTTAGTCTGTGACAGCATGTGGGGTGCTAGAGTTCTTGTCAATGGTGAGGGCTTTGCAGGAATATATGTTAACAGTTTGGTTTAATTTTTTACTAATTTCATTGAGATTTTTACTGTTTAGTCGCTGATATGTGGCAGAAAAGGGCTTTCCTCCTGTTTTGATTTCCTTCACTGGAAATTTCTGAACTGGTTTCAGGCCTTGATTTACATAAAATTGGTCCACAGTTGCACACACACTTCTGCTTATAAGTGTTTTGGGGGTATATTAAAGAAGTAGTAATAAATACAGTTGCATAGAACTTGACCTTAAATGGATTTATGTTCAGTAAACAAAAACAGAAAGCAAAAGTTTAATGTAGTTTATGGGTGGGGGGAAGCCAGAGGGAAGGGGTTTTCATACCTACATTGTTTTAAACACCTGCCAGAAGAGGGAGACTGTGATGTGTCCAAATACAGCATCATTGCTAATCAGCCAATGATGTAAAAGTAGAAATCAATGGTGTCAAAATGTGGACTGACTACCATGCTCAGGGGAATGTGCTCCTTGAGGACCATAAATGATGACTCCAGTACGGAGTATGATACTGTTTGGGCAGATGGTTCCCATGAGTTATTCCAATGAGGACTTGGAAAAAAACTACACTAGAAGGGGCCTTCCCTGAAGAGCCCCATGGGTGCCGAATGAAGCAACTGCACCTAAAAGGCAGGGGTGTGCCTGTCTGTTCCCATTCTTTAGCTAGAGGTGATTAGATGAAGTGGCTGCAGTCAACATTGATGTAGTTGTTGTTCAGAGTTTACTTGGTGGTGTAGAGCAATTGAAGGAAGAGACTTGCATTGCCTCCACATACTAGATTAAGAAAAAAAGAACATTGAACTGCAGCCTGTCAAGGACTAGCAGACTTAGAAGAATGTAAAGCATCAACTGACAAATGGGGTAATAGATCAAAATATGAGACCACAGTTTGGTTAAAAACTGTTGCTTTTGGGCGTGGGGGTGAATGCAGCTTGCCAGAGTTATCTTTTGTCTCCCAGAATGCCACAGAACTACCACTGCTCAATAAGATGACAATGATACGATGATTGCATCATTTTATTGTGTCTGGCAAACCTTTTATTAGTTACCCTAGTGTGCTTTAACATATTGAAAGTAATGTTCCTCAAATCAGAAGGACGTGAGGCAGATTTCAGGGTGATACATTTCACTTGGATGCCATTGGGATTTAAATGTCAAGCTTGTCTTTAATTTTCTCTTCCATGTAGTGGTAAGGCTTTTGGGCACTGGCGTTTATGCACAAGCACTGAACAATAAGTTGACTGATAGAAACTGGCTATTCCCATTGTTCTTGTTCGCTGACCACCAAACTCTCAGTATGCCGTAGTTCTATGTACAGGCTAGGGTTTGTTTACATTGATTTAACTTTTTCAGTTTTCTGTTGTCTTTAGTCTGTATTGTTTACATCAGATGAACTGGAAAACTGCTAACAGTAAAAATACAAAGTTGGCTGTGCAAACAACTCTCTAGCAGTCTAAATGGTTCCCAATAATGGCATTTTACCATTATCTCAAAGGTAACACAGGAAATGAAGAAAAAATTAAAAAGACTAGAAAGTTCTGATCATTGGCTAATAAAAATGATACAGTCATAACAACAGAGTTTAGTTGTGGAAGGTTTGGCTTTTGAGCCTGGACCTATGCTCCCCTGCATCCTGTTTCTTTGTCTAGGATGATAATTACCTGTATGCTAGGCCAGAACAGGGTATATATTTTAAAAAGAAAAAAATATGTATGAATATGCATAATATGAGTTCACCATTTCTCATTTGTCTGCTCTTTTTTTTAATTCTTCTGTGACCTACGTTCCAAAATATAAATTAAAGTGCGTTCAGTCATAGTTAAACAAATTAACCACAATTTAGAATTTAATCATTCACAGATCGCATACAATCTTTTCTTATAATCTGTGTCAAGGGCTTATTCAAGCCTAGAGACCACACATCCATTTGGCTGGATTTCCTAATGTTTATAGATAATTCCCTGGGCCTGTATGCAGCAGGTAGCAGTAAAGGATCTGTGAATGGAAGGAGAACACTTCAGCCTAGATCTGTATTTTGAATACCATGTTGTGATTTTTATTTTGGTTTGTTGTCCTTTGAAAGGTGTGTTTGATGAGTGTTGATGTGGCGGGGGAGCATATTTGACCAGCAGTCTGACTCTCGTACACTTCTCTAGTAGGACAAGAATTGATAACTTGGAGATATTTGTCCATTGATAAATTGCATTTTTTAGGTTTTTACCTTTGCATGTTTATTGAGCAGCGATAGATCTAAGTTTTAAAATCTGTAGATCTCAGTTGAAGGGTGTGTGGAAAACAACCTGATGTGAAACTTGTGTGTGTAGCATAGACATAATCCTCCTTTTGCTGTACTTAGTGGGAACTAGTAGTATCTCTACTGGTCTTAGTTTAATTGCATTGTTACAAGCCATTGAGGTACCAGAACATTTTAGGTGAGGCTTATTAGAAAGATGTAAGCAAGATTTAGGCACTCAACATCTTTCTTTCCCGTAAGCACCAAATACTTAGTTTTCAGTGGAGCTAGATTTCTGTGCCAGGTGCTTATAGATTGTAGCTGCATGTCTTACTTCGAATCTGAGACAGAAGAAAGTCTTGAAAGGTTCAAGCAAGTGTTTTTAATGACATGTTCCAAAGAGTAGGTATTGTACAAAAATAGCAAGCTTGC
This sequence comes from Rhinoptilus africanus, assembly GCA_013400135.1. Lineage (NCBI taxonomy): Eukaryota > Metazoa > Chordata > Aves > Charadriiformes > Glareolidae > Rhinoptilus > Rhinoptilus africanus. Next base: position 1,080,863 of record VXBO01007893.1, read on the forward strand.
AGATCAGAAGGAAAATAGTATCTGTAGATGGATTTTCTCAGAACAGTTTCTGGTAATTATTATGTAGAAAAACAAATGCTTTTCTGGTGTTACATAATCTTAAAAAAATACACTTTTCCACGAAATTACATCTTACATGCGTTACACCTATTTGGCAAGTAGTGTCATTGTACAATACATAGGAGAAAAGGAAGCCCGTCTTGGATTGACACCACAAGAACAAGTTAAAAATGACCGACTATCTTTAGGGACTCGTGTAATGAAACTATACATTAGAGAAACAATGCTGACCTACCCGAAAAGTTAGAATTGCATCTTCCTTTTAAATATATAGTAAGTGTCAGCATTGTGAATTAATTTCTTCCACAGTGTACAGAGTGATAGTTTTCTGTGTCAAAGTAAATCCTAAAAGCCAGGCCTGAAGAAGGAGTCACTGTTTTGACATGTCTCTTTGTGCCTATCTGTTTGGCAGAGTGCTGCAGCGCACCTAACCTCTTGTGACAGAGGAAAGCTAATGTGGCATGCATTGTTTGCCTTGATAGTGTGATACGTGTTTTTTCCTTTCATAAAATGCAAAGCTAAAAAATGTGGAAAATGACCTGCCACTAAAACCACTTTTAAATGCAGCCTCACATCTCACATTGTTATTGCCTAATACCACCAAATTTAACGTATCAGTTCAGAGAAAGAAATTCAAACAACTGAGCTAAACAATAGCTCGGGTATTTGCGAAGGTAGCATAGTAATAACATAGTGTAAGATGTTGGTTTTATTCACGGTATTGTAATGTAGTACCAGGGAATATGTATTTCAGGAATCTTAATGCATTCAGCTGGAACACACAGCAGATTGAAACCACTTTTATTGTTGTATTATATGCATTTCTTAAGGGTCTTCAGGATGTTCAGTACAAAGTATTTTTTCTGATCATTTGCAATAGTTTACATAGAAGTTTGGTAATCCCCAGTCAAGGCATAAGCATCATCTTTTGCATATGAGTTTCACCATAACTGTAAAAGTAAACCTGGGCTTAGGTTTATCAGTCTATTTCCAATTCACTGTGATAAAAGGTTTAGTATTTGTTAGAAAGGAATTGCACTACTGTTACCTTTTTAAGACATTTGCTTTCTGCAGATTTTTTTATGAAGAGGTGACACGTGTGGAGGAAAGACCCTTGGGACTGTGCTCCAGGGAGGAAAGCAGCCCATGTGAGCTCATGCCCTTACTAGGCACTCTCACAACTTGTTACATGCTAATGAGGAGAAAGCTTTGTTTGGAGTTTTACCATTCCAGATAACAGAAAGTTCACTCCTCATTCCGGCTTTCTCCATTTCCTGTGATGTGTGGCCAGTTCTGGGAGAGCTCATGTTGCAGACTTAGTATTGGCATGATAAACAATACCTTTAGGAGCAGAGACCACAGTTAAATCCATTTCCATTAGTATGATACAGATAGTCATATACAATAAACAGATCACATGCCTTAACTGAAACCAAGGCACACCAAAAAAATAAAAAAGGAAAAAACCCAAACCAGCATTTCCTGCTTCTCTCACTTCCTAGTGAATACAATCTACAATTAAAGGTAGCTAAAATCAAATGTATTTACTGTAAGACGTAACAGAGGAAACAGAATATAAAATACACTAAAATTGTGAATCCATAAAATGTGAAATAAGTCTCTACAGTGTCTCCATAGGATAACTCCACCAGAATGTACCTTAAAACTTTTCAGTGGAGCAAAATTTGGGTTTGAAGTAAGAGAAAACAAATGTTACACCTGTTCAATGGTGATTTAAATAGTAGTTTGAGCTGTTAATTAGGTCTGTGTTGGTCAAAACCAAATGCAATAGAAGGATAGTGTGACAAGAACTGACTTTTGCATTTAGCATGTGTATGCAAAATAGGTATCTTAGGTGGGGAATCGAACTCAAGCTCTGAAGTTCCTGTGTTCCCTGTGAACGGGTGATGCGAACATGGAATTTGTTCATAAACACAGAGAGCCCAAAAATCCCAGGTGCAGCTTATCTCCTCTTCTGCCTCATTGCCCTCTGAATGCTAAATCAGCTCAAGACTACTCATCTCACATCTATTCCACTCAGTTCCTATCCTCATCTATAGCGATACTGATTTTAGCCCAGTTACTGTCACAAAAGTTTCTTTTCACTGGACCCTATGCTTTCGGCTAAGTGGCTCCAATCAGGTGCACCTTCATAATCTAAATAGTGAAATTACCATGATTAAAAGCTAAGTTGAGGTCAGAACAAGTTGGCAGTTGTAATGCTTCTGGAGTGATAGAATCATAGGATCTTTTAGGTTGGAAAAGACCTTTAAGATCATCGAGTCTAACCATAAAGCTAACACTGCCAATTCCATGTCCCTAAGTGCTGCATCTACATGTCTTTTAATACCCCCAGGGGTGGTGACTCAACCACTTCCCTGGGCAGCCTGGTCCAGTGCTTGATAACACTTGTGGAAAAGAAATTTTTCCTCATATCCAATCTAGACCCCCCCTCGTGCAACTTGAGGCCATTTCCTCTTGTCCTATGGCTGGTGACTGGGGAGGAGAGACCGACACCCCACCTTGCTATAACTTCCTTTCCGGTAGTTGTAGAGAATGAGAAGGTCTCCCCTCAGCCTCGTTTTCTCCAGGCTAATCAACCCCAGCTCCCCCAGCTGCTCCTCATAAGACTTGTGCTCTAGACCCTTCACCAGCTTCAGTGCTCTTCTTTGGACACACTCCAGCACCTCAATGTCTTTTTTTGAGGGGACCAAAACTGAACACAATATGTGAGGCGGGGTGTCACCAGTGTGACTACAGGGGGGTCATGACTTCCCTAGTCCTGCTGGCCACACTGTTTCTGGTACAGGCTAGGATACTATTGGCTGCCTTGGCTACCTGGGCACACTGCTGGCTCGTATTCAGCTGGCTGTTGGCAAACACCTATGATCTCCCATGTGACTCTGGTGACTAAAATAAAAAATAGAGAGGAGTCAAGTATTGACATTTCCAGGCCAAAGATTAATTCAGATGGCCAAATCTGTCAGGCGATGTCATGGTGACTGCGTATATTGTCAGCTTGAAATGGTATTTCTACCCTTAGACTGTTAAGTCTATCAGAAAATTGTGAAACAACTGGAAAGCCTTGAATAGTCCACTCTTAATTCTTACACGGTTGATTTATGGATTTGATATCCTGGGAAACAGTGTAATGGGAAAGGTTAATAGACCATAATGTATAATGATTTGGAATGAACATTCAGAATCATCATCATTTTCATAACATACAGTTAAGAGATTTCTTCATTACACCCTTTTCCTGAGAATACACACTAGTCTAATTAGTGGAAAGCCTCATTCTTTTAGTTGCAAGAACAGAGGTAGTTGTCAAAGATTAAAACTAAAAACTTTTTTTTAAATGGGGACTGGCTCTGAAAGCCCATTTACTCTTCCCACTCCTCACAGTACTTGTCCCCGCTTCTCTTCTTATGTTGATTTCTGAGCTCATTGTATATCACAGTGCTTGACTTCTTTGAAGTATGGCAAAGACTCAGGATTCCGATTTTCTGAATTCAGGGAGCTCCTAGCCATGAAATCCATTTGCTGATTGTTCAACCCTCCTGGGCCAAAATGTAGAAAATGTGTTCTTGCTGGGTGTGATTTCGCAACAAAATGCTAAATTAATGCAGTGCTCTATTCTAGTGGAATGATACTTAATATTGGTTCGTGTACTTTAGGAGAAAAAATAATTGGGAGCATGCTAGCACCAAAACACAGCTGCATTGCTCACTGTGCGTTTTAATAACACAGCTCACGGGTGTTGTCGAGGGTCACAGCAGGCCTCACTGTGGCAGGTATTTGATGAGGCTGATACCAGAAAGTGTGACCACTGCTATGAGAAAACGAAAACACGATTGTCAGCTTTCATTGAGCTCTTTTGCGACCTTTTGACTGTCAGGCAAGTTTTAATGTTTCAAAACCTTGATTTGATGCCAGAAGCAGTTGGGCATCTAAATGTAGCTTTCTATGATATTTGGAACAAGATAAATTGTGTCTGTTTAAACGAAGTTATTGTACCTTAGTGCCAGCTCTAAAAGTATTTGTTCCTGCAAAATGATGAGCCCTGATTCAGCAAAGGGCCTCTGTCCTGAGTTCATTGCAGCACTGACTGCTGAAATTGAACACAAAGCATGCAAAATTCATAAAATCGTGCCTAGCCCAATGCAATGGATTTGCAAAAGCATCTAGGACTCAAAATGATAAGCTATTATCATGGGACGTGGATATATAAGTTCTTTAGATGATAGTGGTTTTAAAAGCTTTCCTTGATGTCATCACTATAGCTCGTCTGTAACCTTTGTATTCTTTTTTGACTGATAGACTGCCAATAAAAGTGAAATCAGAATTATTTGGGTGTTTTGACTTAAAAGTAACTCCTCAGTTTTCAGAGTAGAGAAATCCATTGATTCTTTCACACAACAATTGTGATTTTGGTGGTTGTATTCCTGGTTTATATCATTCTAATTTATGGGGGAAATCAAGTCTAGAGAGTTTGCTGCATTTTGTGGACTTTAGAAGGTGAGAAAGCAGAAACTGATACAGTATGACAGCTCAATGATGTGAATCGTTAGGGACTGGTGTTGATTTCGTTACAACTCCATGGTCTGCAGTGGAGTTGTTCCTGACTTACACTCTGTATAAATCAGCTGAGAATCGGGCTGTAAGAATACAAACAAGGTAAAGCCGCAAGTGCTGTTTGATAATATAAGCCAGTGCAGTCTAACACTGTATTTGTAGCGAAATGTTGAGATTACTTGAGCCCTATGAGTAATGCCAGGAGCTTTCCAAAGTTTTTTCTTGTTTGATACCCTAATTTCACTACTGACATAGAGATACGAAGATACAGATTCCAAGTATGGGATGAGAGGGCAAAGCAACCGAAAGTAGTTCTGCGTTTCGTTTGCATTACCCCATTTCACCATGTTAAAATAAGATGCAGAATTTTCTAATCAGTGTGTGGCATAACGTGATAGGTTTAGTGCTGTTTATAATGACAAAATTTTCAGTTAGGTGAATTTTAGTGACCAAAGACTATCATGCTGACAAAAGTTATTCCATGATTTTAGGACTGTTAGAAAAAGTTGCTTTATAGTCCCAGTCCCAGGAAAATATTTTATTAAGTCTTATGAACAAGAATTTTTTATGTGTATAGAACTGAAGAATGTTGTTTTATATTTTATAATTGAGAAACAGCCAGGAGGATTTTTATGACATTTTTTGAAGTTCAGAAGAATAAAATACAGTTCTGTCCTCTTCTTGACAATTCTGTCAAGAAGAGGTTTTAGGAGCAGTAGTATTTTTACAGATCTTTGAGTTGCTCAGTGCAATTTAGTTAGGAAAGGAGCAGCTCTCAGAGCAGGATATTTGTGTCAGCTAAAAAGCTGGTAGTTTATTTTGGAAAAAGAGATACTATTACATGAGCACTGAGGCAGATCTTTTAATTAATTTTTAATCACAGTAAAAACAGCAAGCATAGGTAAAATTAGGATTCCTTTATCAGTCTGAGGCCAAGATTCATGCAATTCTATCAGAATATATGCTTATGGAAGAGCTTGCTTTACATAAGTAGTGCTCTTTGACAATGAATGAGTAGGCGGGGAATATAAGATGGGACGGATAGAGGCATCTTGAAGGGCAGCAAATGGGGAGGTAGGCATCCCTTCATCCACATCTCTTCTGGTGTAAGAATTAGGGAGCACTGAGTGAAAATGGTAAGAGCCGAGTTCAAGACAGATTGTTTTTCACAGAGCAGGCAGTATACTCCTGGAAATCATTGCCATAGGATGCTGTGAATGCTCAGAGTTTAAAAGTGTGTCCCTTAGGCCAAGGGAAGACTGGATTAGTGCTTGGAAGAGAAAATCACGGTGGGTTTACAAGTAGAGGGAAACCATATTTGAATCAGGAAATTTCTTGAGCTGAAAATAGTTGATACAGAGAGCATTGGAGGTGTTTTGCCCTATGTCTACTGTTGAGACTGGGTTGATCCAGTATATTAATTTTTATTTTCTAATTGAATTAAATGTCGTAAGACAGTTTGCCCTGGGATTCCAGATGAGTTGGTCAGTAGTAATAGTGGCTAATGTGATAATCCTAATAGAGCAGTGGATCGGGGCCACATCAGGCTGTTACACAAAGGACATGCAGGTGGAGCTGATCTAAACCCCTTTCTGACATTGGCCCTTGACTGACTTGTTGGATGGAAAAGCAAAGTGGGTTCAGACTCACTAATATTCTTTGTTTCACATGCTCTAACAGCAGAATTTGTCTATTTTTACCTTCATAAATGTGATCGTTTTGATCCCTAGACTAAAAAGAAACAAAGACACTTAACAGCATTTAAATCTCCAAGAGAAAAGCAGAATTATGCCTTATTTTGTAAGATACCATTTTGTATTTACAGCATTATTCTTTGACAGTAATCCAGAGATAAGTGCTACATATGGATTTTCTAAAACTACTGTGTGTATAGTCCCTCATGGTTAAAGTTTCTTCCTGTTGTATTCAGGTGGCTGTGTAAATTCTGCAACTGGGCAAGTTTGCTGTGTATTTTAAGATCTGTGGCTTTTCTTATTTGCATAGATACCAGAACAAGAAATGAAACTTTGTAGGCAGTCAGTTTTTTGCTCAAGAAATTTTGGTGCAAAGTTCTACTCACAGCATTATCTTTCGAAAGACATGGTTTGTTGTATATTACCATTATTGTGATTATAACTTTGCCATTATTTCTTCTTGTCTGCTATTTTTTATGGAACTGTCAGACTGCCAGATTAGAGAGGCCTGTTTTGGCTAGAATCTTCCTGTTAATCTTGTATTGTTTCTGTTAATTTATCATGGAATTTATGGAGATCAGAAAACTTAATTTAAGCTCACGCCTTTTAGTATATGTCTTTCTCGTTAAGTTTATATTAAAAATTATTCCCACCTTAAATAAATGTGTGCATAAAATTATAAACATGAAAGCAATTAAAATAATTGTAGAAGTCATCATTATCAGTAGATGACACAAGCTCTGTGCTTTTGCATTACTTGTACAGAATTCCGTTTGGGTCTCATTGTGTCAAGGCAGAGATTTGCATTTTAATGGAGAAAGCATGAAAAACAGGCCCTGTAACTGTTGGATTGTTATTTAACAAAGGGGCCTTGTTCAGAAGGTAGAGTGTATTGTTTTAAAGAGCTGGTGGTAAAGCAGTGCAGGGCAGGTTTATACTTTCTATTACTGCAGAATAGGGTATGTGAGTATATGTGTGCTTGACACATACATGCACCTTTTAAGCCTTACTGTTTTCTTCGTTTGCTTTAGCAAAGCTGGACTATGGTGTGTTGAACAGAAATTGCTTCGATCCACGAGAGAAGGGGAAAACGCAGCTTCCATTGCACGTCAAAGAGGGCACAGAGGCAGCTAGAGTATTCTGCAGAAAGGCACCCCAGGAGCTACAGTTTATCCCTCTAAACCTCAAAATGGGAGAATGGCTTTTAATTTCCACTTCTAACAGGCTCCAGATTCTTCCCTGTAGGCCTCAGTCTTTGATATCAGTCTGTCTACCCTTATTTGGATTTTGTTTTTCTTTAAATTGTAATGTTTTAAGGGAAGTGAGGCATTTGCACTTTAGGAAAATAAGGCAAACATCCTACGTTTGTGTGGCTTTGGGAATGCCGTGTTAGTCTTCCACTTCTGGTCAACAGCTGGACAGGGAAAGAAGGTTGGCGGTGTGTTTTGGACTGTGCTGCATAAAAGCCTCCAGTGAGATGATTTAGATTTTCCTGTGCAGGAGTGACACTCCCGTGCATATCTGTAGTTACTTCACATTGATTTTGAAGCTCCAATTGGCCTTCACTGTAGACAAAGCAAGAGCATAGAATTGTCTGCTTTATATCACTGGGAAGATAATATTTGCAGTTTCTTTGGATGTTAAGAGAAAAAGAGATTATTGCTACTTCCTTGCTTTAACTAGGTTACCACTTTCCCTCCTAGGACTCAAAGTGTATTATATAGCTTAATACATAGGCTGAATGCAAAGGAAATCCGAGACCAGAAAAGAATTTGTACAGAGCTTTGAAGTTACTTTTGTTGATCAAAACCTGTAAAAACTAAACACAGGGTATGTGCTTGCCCTCAGCTCTGAGACTAGCTGCCCCCACGAAGATCCACATACCACTCTTACGTGGGGACATTGCATTCGTTTCTCCTTGTTTTCACTAATATAAAAAGTAGTTCACTATAAAAGTGCGTTTTTCACAGGTAACATAAAAACACCGTGTCAGAATTAGAAGTCTGTGTGTGTATCAGGGGAATTAATGCAACCAGTTGAGAAAATAATAATGCATTGAGACGGTGGATTATGCAGCTGCTTGGAGAAGTTACATTATGCATCACAGTATAGAAACAGTTGAAATTGCACACTGAACAGTATCGGTAGTCATGAATACAGTCCACTAAATCCCCTGAATATTTGGCCCTCTAGTCAAGAGGTACAGAAATAAATAAGCGCATTGGTATTCTCAGCTTAATATAAGCTTCAGGCTCTCAGAAGGCAGCTCCTCAGCTGACATAAATTGATTTCCGGACTCCAAATCGCTATCTGAGGATCTTCACCACAAAATATTATGCAGTCAGGGGTTCTGTGCTCAGTCACAAATATTCAACATCTTTAAGTTATAATTCTTGCTTAGAGAGAGCCTTCTATTTTAGGTTTGTATATTATCACTCCTTACCAGGTTATCTTCCAGCTTTCAGCGTAAGAATTGATAGCAATAGTAAGAGCCCTTCTGGAACCTTCATCTTTTTTCAATGAAAATATTGATTTTTTAAAAAATTATTTTTTTAAATATTTTGTTGCAATTTCATTATTGTCTCATAATGCTAAATGAGCTTGGATTTTGGAGGTGGAAGCACAGGTACAACGGAGACATAATGCAAATATGCCAAATGCCACAACATAAATGCTAAAAGGACTTTGGGTTTAGAAGGAGAGCAGACTTTGTACTTAGTGTAAACTGAGCTTCATACTTTGTTGCAACCTACTACACTTTTTAATGTCGTCACCTTCTTGATAATCTCTGAAAATTTTAACAACACTTCTAGGGAAACACATCCCCAAATTCCCACCTGGCACACAGTTCCTGCTGATGGCAGTGTTGGTGTGCCTGAGTGCACAGAACACAGCCCTTTGCTTCATGGGCAATAAATTTTTTTTCTGTCAACCTGCAGGCCTCATTCTCTTCTGCAACTGTGAAGACATTAATGGCAAATACATGGCCTCCAGAATAAGGTCTGTCTCTTATGAGACAGCATCTGAAAAATACAGAAAGGCTGTATTTACAGTACAGGGCAGATACCCTGCAGGGTGTCTCTCAGTCTGGATTTCCAGGCAGGGTCTCTGGAAGGCCCCTTGGTGGGAAGTGTGGACATGCATGTAGGAAGGGAACAATTGTGCTTTCTGGGAGATCACCTCTGTGGTCATTGACAGTGGTATAGACAGACGATAAAAACTGTTTTCCAGAACAAAAATGACCCCTAGAACAGCAATCTTGAAACAATTTCCTGTGTAAGCTTATTTTGTTTGCTTCCAGCTTTTTAGCTATTTTAAGTTACTTTTCTGTATCTTTATCATCTAGCTTATTTTTAACACTGTTGAGGCCGGAGTTTTCATGCCTTTATTCACTGTCAGTAGTCCTTTATTTTGCAAGCAGTTGCACTATAAAATACAGGAATATAATCCTATCTAATGAAAATGATACTGTTAGAAATAGTTCCTGCAGTGAATGTACTCATTTTTGAACCTTGCACTATATTATGGCACAACCGATTGTTAAATTGTTTAAATTGTCATTTTTATTTAAGTTCCTGATGTTGTTATTTTCTTCTAAATTGTCTACAAAATTCAGCTCCTGCTGCTGTAGGAGTCACATTGAATTCCTGCTGAAGACGGTGGAAGTATTCCTATTGACTTATTTGGTAGAAGGGGGCAGAAGCAAGATTTTGCCATAGGTCTTTATCAGTGTGTCTCCCACAAGCAGCCTCCTGTCTTTATTTCATAAGTTATCCCGTGTGCTTAGTTGGAGAACAGGTAGTGACTTTGTGAGGAATGCGTGTAAGGTGGTGTATCTGCAAGGTAAACTGGTATGGTAGTGACCAGCACTGTTCTTACCACCCTGAGCTAGAAAAAAAGAGTTGAGAAATCCAAAACCTAAGCAAACCAGCATTTTGTATTGCAGTTGTGAAATTCATGGCTGGACATAAGGAGGAATTTGAGAAACATTTGGTCGCAGTCTGGAACCACGAGCAGCCTCTCCAAGAACACTGAGACACTAGTCTAGTGCTAATCAAATCTCATGCTGTAGACAGTTTGGCTGCAGGAATCAAGGAAAGGAACAACTTTTGTCTCATTTTCTCTCAATTTTTTGATTCTCCCCTCATGGATGCTTAGGGAATCTACAATAATTTAGCTGAGGTGGAGGGAATTAGTGTGGCTTACAACTGACAACTGGGAAATAAGAATCAGGCATGTAACTGCAGATCTTGAGGAAAAGAGGTATAATCTGGGGAAAGCTGAAAGGTGCTATGTAAGAAGGTCAAATTGTAATGGATTTGAGTTTTGATGGAAATAGCAGAACAAGTCCATACATCACCTAGCAGCACAGAGTGTTAGCATGTTGTAAGTGGATTCTTGCCCTTTACTACAGCAAAATACAGCTGGCACAATTAGCTCATATTAACCACATATTTTGAGTGTGTTGTCCAGGTTTGTCACAGGCTATTAAAATATGGGGGGGGGGTCCAGTTTTTGTGCAGCATAGGACTTCTCTTCAGAGCTGGGAACAGAGTCTGCATCAAGCTGCAAATCCCACTTTGAACATGGAACTGGGTTTCTTTCTTGGCAGCCTCTGTTTCTTTATTGTTATAAAATCTGCCAGGGAAAAGAGGGAGAGTATCTGCAGTGCCAGAAAGCAAAAATAACAGGTCATTTTAACTACAATGAACATGTATTTAAATAGAGTGATAATTTACAAAAAGTTGGCTATTGCCCCAGACAGATCATTTTTGAATCTGAAACACAGAGAAGTAGTAACTAAGCAACAGATTGGCTGGTGGGAATTGGATCACCTGAGGAGGCTGATGGAAGAGTCCCCAGGTGAAGAGGGTAGGGATTATAAAACAAAAGTGCTTGCAATAGGGAGGTTTGGAGGGAAGATGAAAGGGAAACAGATTGCTTTAAAAAGGGGAAGCTGGTTCCCTTTTCTCGAGAAAAGCTGTGTGTTGAACCTCTGACCTAGCCCCAATGGGGGCTGAAATACGGCAAGGAATTTGAAGTGTAGAAGGGCATGTGAGCATCTGTGTTTCACAGATACCTGTATTTTTATGCTACTGCTTTAGGTAAAGAGTCTAGATTCCTTGAAAGTTTTAAAGATTGTGTAAATATCAACTTGTCCCCTTATGCACAAGGTTGAAGCTCTTGAAAAATTAATGCCTAAGGAGTTATGGGGTCTCAAGAGCCAACACTGCTCCTCTAGCCCTCATACTGCACAGCTCAGAAGGTCTAGTAACCAGTCTCTACTCAGCGAGAGCACTAGAGAAAGGAATGGAAGTTTTTGCAGATATCTACGAAAAATGAAACCAAACAGCATAAGGATTTTAGGACGTCAAAGCAGAGATGTGGCTAGCCATACAGTCAAGGCCATATAGCACCTTGTGTAGATAGCTAAGAGCTCTAGCTTTCAGAAAAGGAGAATTTGATTATTTTCTTAAATAGCATACCTTTCAGCTTCGGCCTTTTTTTTTTTTATCATCTTGGAATACAAGAGGAGTAGAAAAAGCCATTTTATGTCTACATTTGCCAGAACCCTTTGCTACAGGTCTACTATGATAAAAGTGCAGCAAGATGTTCTCTATACTGTGAGACTGAGTAGAAGACAACATGCTTTTCTTCACCACTGTAGAAATTGTCCAGTGCTAATTGTTGGGTTTTGAAGAGGAAGTTTAAGGGGTGGTGTTTGTGGTTGGCAGGAGGTAAAAATGGCATCAGTGCTCCAAGGTCCACTGAAGCCAGTGCAAAACTTGTTTGCTTCAGTGGGTGTTGTATACTTCTCCTCTGTCTTGGTAGGAAGTTGCCTCCCTGCATATAAACCACTGTTTGTTTTGTTGTTCAGGGAAGGTCAGCTGCTACCCTTCCTTTGCATGCACAGTACTGCTCTTCTGCATCAAGTTCAGTCAGTGCATCAGGATGGTTCTTCTACTGCTTGCTTAATGGAGCTCCCAGAGGATCTTCTCATTTCTGTTGTTTCACAAGGGTCACTGCAGTTCTCTTCGGATAATCCCAATTTCTTTTTTTCTTTTTGAACGCCACAAAAGAAAAAAAAACCCTTATCTTCAGATGGGTCTTCGAAGTGTAAAAGATTGGAGAAGGCTGTGCTGCTCCACTGATGTTTAAGGAATTGCTTGTAATTAAGCAGTGCTTGTAATGTAACGACTATTTACCTTCAGCCAAAGTTGTCATAACTGGTTTCATAAATACCATGTGTGTGTGTGTACATACAAACCCCTCTTTTCATATGAAGAACATTAACTAAATTATTCGCTAAATTTGAGTTATGAGTTATCTCTTCTTCTGCCTGAAGAAGAGGCATAATATTCTGGCTATTCTGTTGAAAAGTACTATAACCTGATTTAATGTTATTTTCTCTTTCTTTATTACTTTCTTTCTCTTTATTTCTCACTCTCCTTCTCTGTCTCTCTTTCATTTCATCTCTTTTTAGTGACTAGATATAATTTTGTGATTCATTCTTTGGAAGTTTAGGGAGGATTTTTTTTTTTATTACTCTAAATAGAAGAGAATTGGGCAGCTCAATTAATTTCTGCCTTGTAATTCAGTGAAAGCCTGTTTGCATGTACACTCTACAAAGACTTGGGTGTGACTCAGGTCTTCTACAAGATGTGCTGATGTAGATGAGCTTCTGTAATTACATTGCATTTATACATTAATACATTCTGTGTGTTATTTTAGGATATGCCTGAAGATACACAGTATTTTAGACTATTGTATCTATAGTCATGTGAATTAATTTGACAGAAAACTACAATGAAAAGCATAATGTATTTCAGAGATTGGCAGCCTTGGTAGATGTTTTGTGAAACAAAAGGTTTGCACAAAGAAGTTCCCTGACCAGTTTTTCTTTTCTGGCTATATAGAGCATTGCCTGAAAATCTGCTGGGCTGGTACCTTGATTAGATTAGAGAATTTCAAAGTATTAAACATGAGAGAAGAGATAGCTCATTCCCTAAAATTTCTCTCTGTTGGTTTTAATAGATTTCTCCTAGTTACTTGCTTGCTAACTCAATGAGTGCGTAGTTTGGGCATGAATTTGGGGTTACATAATCCTGCACTGAGAACCATGAGGACAGATTCTCTGTTTAAGCTTCCCAAGCTGTTTGGAGGCACAAGAGCCTTTCCCCAAGCACTTTCTGTGCCAATGCTTTGGGGTTCTGCAGAGCTCTAGTTTTCATGGGTTTCTGTTTGTTTTCCTTATACTAACAAAAGCAATTTGGATGTTGCACATTTTTTCTAAACTGAGCATTTGCGTCTTAAACATTGGCAATGTTTTATTATATAAGGTAATCAAAAAGTTAAACTGTCCAAAAAAGAGAAATCTAAATGTCTTGACTTGTTAAACAGCCAAATATGTAGAGCAAAACAAAGTGAAATATAAAAATGTAAATGAAAGCTGTCCCTAAAGCTTGTAAATTGCCTATTTCACTAAATTAGGATGAAAAGTCATAGTCACTGTTTCAGTATGTGGAGATGGGTTGTGATGAAGAACACCGTAATATTTCCTTGAAATAATCTCTTCAGATAACGTTTCTTTTTTCCTTTGAAATATAGGTCTTTTGTGTTAACTTTCGTAATTCCTTTGGTCTACCACAATGTAAAATTTGTATTACTTTAAGCACTGAAACTTCCTCTCCCCAGAAATATCAGTGCCTTGTCATAGACACAAAGTTGTCATTCATCTATTAAGATTTTAATTGAGTCAATAAATAACTGTCCTGAGTTTCTACACTGGAGGACTGCTGAAGTACGAAAACCTCAATTCAGTCTCTTGTGTTTAATCATTTGTTATTAGACAGTGGGTTTGGTGGTGTGTGTTCATCTGTTGTCTCATCCTTCTCTTAAACATTTTATTGCCTCTTCTCTTCAAAGACAAATCTAAGGCACAGAGGACTTAATGGGTTCCAAAACTGTGCAGCTTGAACTGCACAGGGGAGAGGTGTGATTTTATTAATTTTTTCCTACTTCGTTGTCTCTTATGGGAGGAGAAAATGATGTGAGGTGTGTGTTTCTGGTGGCATGTTGGGGGATTATGAGTCTTGTACAGATTTGGAGAAGAAGATCCCAAGCAAGAGAATCTGCTTGTATTTCATTTCTTTTTTCCCTTCTTTTCAGATGTGCCAAACCACCGTCATCATTAGTGAAATGGTTTTTTAGTGAAGTATCAAAATTTGAGTTGTCTTACCTTTTTGCTGGAAATTGTAGGTAGTGTTTGTATTCTTTTGGTATTTCTATTGCATCAAAGCATTTGTACGACTGCAGAATCTGCTGTGCTGAAGGGGAGGCATCCCATTTGAATTGATGGTAAGGAAATAATGAAATCAGCTGCGGTCTGCTCAGTACTCGTAAGCTGGTTTTCATTTATTAAACCTGAGCTCATCTAAAGCATAATAAACCTGAGTGCAATAGTCTGCAACCACTCTAAGGTACGAAGCATTAACAAGTTACTCATGGAATACTGAACTGCAGCCATGACCAAGTGTCAAAGCCATGTATCTTCTGTATTGATGATATCTGTTCCTGTTTGGCTTTTGCTGCTTGCTATTTCAGCATGAGTTAGCTAGAGCCTGGTGCTCCACAGTGTAGTAAGTCAGTGAATTCAGGACTGGGGCCCCAAGGTCCTGTCTGCCTCTAGCTTTCTCTTCTGTCAGTCTGTCCTGTGTACCTAGCTGCTGAAGTAGAGACAGGCTGGAAATTGAGCAAAATTGCAAGTTTCATATTTATCTACCACGTGACTGCCTATTTTTCCATATTGCCTGCTCCCTGGTGACAAGTGATAGGACAAGAGGAAACGGGTTCAAGTTATGTCAGGGCAGGTTTAGATTAGATATCAGGAAATATTTTTACACTGAAAGGGTTATTAAACATTGGAATAGGCTGCCCAGGGAGGTGGTAGATTCACCATCCCTGGAGGTGTTTAAGAAAAGGGTAGATGTGGTACTTAGGGACATGGTTTAGAAGGGGTTTTTGTCAGGGTAGGTTAATGGTTGGACTTGATGATCTTAAAGGTCCCTTCCAATCTCACCGATTCTATGATTTATAACCAGTTTGTTAAAGCTAGATACTTGCTCTTGTATATTCCTCCTGCCCCTTAGGTATGATGTTAAAGGGTTTTTTGTTATTGTTGTTGGGTTCCTCATCACTCAACAACACAACAGTTCATCCAGCACTCATCGGGAAACAAACCCTTCAAGCATTTTAGGCAGGAATGGAAATACTAATATGAAATACACTTGGCT
Organism: Rhinoptilus africanus; assembly: GCA_013400135.1. Lineage (NCBI taxonomy): Eukaryota > Metazoa > Chordata > Aves > Charadriiformes > Glareolidae > Rhinoptilus > Rhinoptilus africanus. The sequence continues at coordinate 1,096,485 of VXBO01007893.1, forward strand.
TATGCTGGTTTTCATATTCTTTAAACTGTAATTCCCCTGCAATAATATTGTCTGTTCTTTATGGTGTCTGCTAAAGCTTTTGACTTTAAAAATATACTGTATTTTAAGGTTTCCTATTCACCCATTCCTCCTCAACCAGCAAAGTTATATCTCTCCACAATTGCCTGCTGTGACAATAAATAACCTCCCTTCAGTATTAGAGATTATTTAAAAATAGTTTCCACTCTCCACAATAAATCCAATTTCCAAACTTCCTCACGATTATATGCTGCTGTATGAAGTTACACATATTGTGAGTTTGTTCAGTGAAACGTGACTACCAAAGATTTGCCCATCACAGGAATTGTGTGTCAGTGTTTATACACATTATTAGATTTTCACAAAAGGGAATTTACACTGTAACAGAGAAACAAAAAGACAAGGCAGGACGCTCAGCAGTCCATTGAAAAACAGTACCAGAGTGCTAAGGCCAACAGGTTATACAGTGCAATCTCTATCTTGTTTTTTTTATTCCTGCCTGCCAGGGCAACCACATTTAGTAGGAGGTCAGCCGTGACAAGTGACCATGAAGTGACAGTTGGTAGCAGTAGCCCATTTGTCTGTAACTCTCTTTTTCCTCCACCAACATGTTTTTATAGGTGCATTTTATAGACCTTTAGATTCAGACATTCTTCCTACACTGCTACATGGATTTAGACAAAAAATAGGCTTTAGAGTTTCATATAAAGTATTTTAGTTCCTTTAAGGCTGACATACATTTTACTACACATGCAGATCTGCCCCAAGAGCGTTATCCTGCATGTACATGTTGCAGCAGAGTGTGTGCAACACGACTTGCAAAGAGCCCAGGGGAAGGAATAAAATGGGACTCCTTTTGTAACTGGATACTACTGTTCTTCTCATCTTCTGCTGGGGTCTTTACAGCTCCTCAGCTCTTGTAAAGTTACCCAGTCTTTACACTCAATAGCTACTTTCTATGTGGTGCTGGGGGGAGAGGAGAAGGAGGGGAACGAGTGAGTTAAAAATTGCTCTATGTCCTGTTTAGGGAAAAACGAAAACTTCCCTGAAAAAAAAATAAAGTGAAAAGGTAGAATCCAATTGCTTAGTAACTCCAATATCTCTGCTTGCTTATATTGCTTTTCTGTTATATAGTCTTGTATTATTGATAGTAGTGGCTGCAAGGTGTCTGAGAGAGAGATGGGAGCAGGAAAAAACCAATCCACTAATGTATTACATCCCAGGTTCATTAGCATCTTGTTTCCTTCTAATGCAGCAGGTATGTCTGCCAAATGCAAAACCTGGCCCTTTGCTCTAAATTATAAAGCTGAGTAACTAAGCTGCTGGATCCTGACTGTGAATTAATAAAATGCAAGCAACAGCAAAGGTAATTGCAGTATACTAGCACTACTGGTATTAAATAAGAACGTGATGCTGTAAGAAGCTGCACTGAGTATCAGATGTAGGTTGCTTTCCTCTTTTTCTCTCTTGCTTTATAGTCTCTTTCTGCCTTGGCTTTTATTTTGCTCTTTGCTCCTTCTTTCTGGTCTTGAGAACTGAAAATGCTCACTGAAAAGGTAATATTTGACATCCATATTCATATCAAGTTCTAATCTAGTAGCAGCTGCCTTTGAAATGGCTGTCGAATACATTTTTGGTGAGCTGTGCTTGCTAAGCATTTTCTAATACTGATGTCATTAGCATAAAAGAAGGCTGATTACCTAAGTTTGATTGGTTCCCCCCTCTTAAATTGAAAAGAAAAAATATTACAGACTTTTTTAACAGAAATTACACAGATTAGTGTCTTGAAGTTATAATTTGGCTTTACGTCCCTCTTGCCCTCCTGAAGCAGAAGTAGGCCTCAGCACATGTTGTGCAATCAAAAGTAATTTTTATGACTTTTAGCAGGTTTCTTCCTGCAAGCAGCAACTAATTATATTTCAGTCATCAGTCAGGGAACATATTTCTTTTGGATTTATGAAAACCACTCATTTTTGTTTAATCTCTCCTCCACTGTGACAGATTTTATGGTATACAGGATACAGTTCAGTGCACTGTACAGTTCAACCCTTATTTGTTCATACAAAATTCTCAGGAGATACAATGCCATGAGTAACATACATTTAGATGCTTATTTGGTTTATATGGAGAGCAGTTACAGTTGATGGCAGGCTGTGGTAAACATGGAACAAATGCAAGACCACAGATCAAGAAGGATGCTCTCACCTAGAGGCAGAGAGCACGTACCACAGCAGGTTTCCCTGCAGGTCACCGAGATTCGAAGTACATATGGCCCCTGGTACAAATCACCTAGATCTTCTCTCATAAAGACTATCGAAGCACAGGTGACTGATCACAGTCGATATGCTGCTGTTCATAGAACAAACAAAGCTGAGAGGGCAACATGTTTTCCTTAAGATACAGGGAGCATGTCAGAGAGAAATACCTTATAAAATTAGGACAAATAAAGCTTTATTTCTTTCAGTAACATCTTCTTTGAACTGGCATTCCGTGTTGTATAATTTTTTAGCTCAAACATTAGAAGCTTTTCTCCATAGAAATATTCAAGTGAAATACAGTGTTACTTTATGTTAATAACAGATCATTGAAAAGAATTTTGTTTTGCTGAGTTGCAATTGCCTTCCTTTGACTCTTTAAAAAGTAGCTTGACATTCGCTATTGCCAGCTTCTCTCCTCTGTTTGGAGGTCTGGATTGTCAGAGGGCTTGTAGAAGCCATGAAGACGAACTTCATGTTGTTTGCATGCTATATGCAAATAGACCCAAATTAGGCTGTTTTCTGTACATTCAGGATATATTTCTGAGACAATGGATTACAGTTTGAAAGTAGTAAATATGTAGCCATCAAATAAAACCAACCATCACTGAAATATGTGAAAGCAACAAAGCATCTTAAAGGGTTGTTATTTTTCTGAAGACAATAGTGTAGAGGTCACTGATCAAATAGATAGATTGTCTTTTTGGGAGAGAGAGAGAAGAGCTTTCACTTAAATTGATGTCCAGAGGTCTTTTACCAAGTCCTGAAACTTGCTCACCGAATGAAAAAATTATGATCTCCATTTTACAAAAAAGAGAAGGCGATGAAGTCTCTAGCAGAGCCTGTCTTCAGATTTGCTTTCTGTTGTTTTTACTGCACAATCGCCATCCGTTCAGAGTTAAGCAAAAATAAGAGAGGACCTTGTTTGGCCTTTGAAAACTAAAAAGGCTAATTATTTATCTGATTGACTAGAGGTGTAATTTACGTGATGCGTGTTTCAAAGGGAAAATTGTGTTTTACCTTTTTTCCAGCTTTGGTTTCACGTAAAGAGCCTAATTTTACCACATGCTGTACCAGTGATTTCCCCACAGAAGAAAAGTTTCACTAGGTAATTTTTACTGGTATGTATATGCACAGCCTGAGAACCGCAGCTTTTTAATTGACACAGTTGAGTGCAGTATGGATAATAACTGCTATTTCAACTGCTGTTCTCATTCTTTATCTTAGCTGTTGTTTAGGAATGTAAAGATGATTTGAAGAACTTGAATATAAAAACCTGTATCAGAAAACTCTTGACTATTGCTAGCACATGTATGTGGAACATACTGTAGAAATAACACGGCATTTCACAGATTCGGGCACTTTATCCCACTCCAATTCGATATTAAAAAAAAAAAAAAAGTTGACAGCAGAACTCTGGACGGTTTCTGTGAAAGAAGAAAAATATCTGGGCGTGCAGCAGGATCAGAGGGAAAGAGTTTAGAAATGTCTGTTACTTGAGTGCAAATGACAAACAATATTGTGATTATCAGCATCTAAAATGTAGTTCATCTGTGCAAAATACAGCACCTTCTTAAGACTTCAGAGTACCACTTTGCAATGTGTACATAGAATACAGGGCAGAAATGGAGGAATAATTAATTGATGCTGGAGAGCTAGAGCCACTGATAAATCATAAATGTTCTGCCAGTAACATGTATGCAATTAGTTTTGACTCCAGTGCATGACATACTTTTAAGTAATCTGGAACAGGGGGCTTTGAAACATACTGTTCTGAAACGTCACATGTTCTTTTCCTCAGCCAGGCTGTGTTTGTCCTTGTTACACTGGGAAGGGGTTGAAAGATTCGTGGCCTATAGGCCCGTTTGATGCATCTACTTAATGCCTTCTCCATCCTTTTCCTTTCCTTTCAGGTAGAGTCACTGACTGATTTCAGTGGCCCAAAACCTTGCTAAATAACAGTTATTTGCTCTTCTTTTTCAGCATAAGCTTTTCAATTGTGCTAATCTTAAGTTTTCCACAAGTGTTGCTCTCCCACTAGCTGGTTACCCTCTCGGGTGCATTTCTCTCTACCTGTTATTTAACTGCCATGTGCCCCTGCAGTGTTTGAAACATTTCACAGGCCTAGCTGATAGTATGGTCATCTAAAACATAATTATGCTTTACAAAGACAAAATTCTTCCCTTTGAATATTATTGCTAAGAGAATCAAAGAGGTATTTAGAGCTAATGAACTTTTTCTTGCTTTGGATTAAAAAAATGTTTTAATATGTGCCATCTAGGAGAAACAAAAGCAGATATAAATAGGTATGAGATCTAAAATTTTATCTTGTTCCCTGTCTGTCATGGGACTGCAAATGTTCTCTTTCTCTTGAGCTGAGGAACCTCTGTAGTAGTTATAGCATTTTTGTTCCATTACAGGGTGAGTTTTGGAGGGTTGAAGAGCCTGGAAGAAGGTGTGCCACAGCGGTTTGGAGCTGCACAGCAGCTTCCTGAGAACTGTCATAAACTGACAGGAGGAAGCATTGACTGCAGAGTGGCTGATGCTGAAGTTGGCATAGCCTGAAAAGCTTTAGAAATTAATGTTATGCTACACCATGTCCCTTTTTACAGGAGTATACTTATCTAATGTGGTGAGTTGACCGTAGCCAGCAGCTAAGCACCCACACAGCTGCTCACTCGCCCCCTCTGCCCCACCATCAGTGGGATGAGAGAGAGAATAGGAAGAGCAAAAGTAAGAAAACTCGTGGGCCGAGATAAATGCAGTTTAGTATGTGAAGGAAAAGGGGGGGGGGGCGGAAAACAAGTGAAGGAAATCGTTCACCACCTCCCACAGCCAGACCGATGCCCAGTCAGTCTCTAAACAACAGCCACCTTGGCAGCCAAAAAGCACACCCTCTTCTTTCTCCACCCGTTTTTATTGCTGAGCATGACGTTTTATGAGATGGAATATCCACTGGGCTGTGTCCCCTCCCAGCTTCTTGCCCACCTCAGCCTACTTGCTGGGAGGGGAGTGAGGAGGAAAAAGAGAAGGCCTTGAGGCTGTACAAGCACTTCTCAGTAGTAAACACAACATGAGTTCATTGTCAACACTGTTTTAGTGACACATCCACAGCACAGCATCACAGGGTCTGCTGTGAAGAAGGTTAACTCCATCCTAGCCACACTCAGTACACCTATATTTATAAACCCTCTTCAGATTCCCTCAGGGAATGCTTATGAAAAGGGTTCTTCATCTCACAGCATACACAAACCCTAGATATTACTTAATGAATCTTCCACCTCCTCTCTCTGCTACCGGTCGGTCTGCTAAGGGAGCAGTAATTCAGTAACTACACTGAAAGTTCAAACGGTGTAATTGTCATCAAGGGAAAGTGAAGCTCTCTGGAGAATGGTTATTATTTTACCTAGAAAAAAATTAAGAAAAACAAGTAAAATTCTTATCCTGCTAGATTGAAAAATTAACCTGTTGGCGAGATGGGAGTGCTTTTGTGGAGTTTGCAGTGATTATACAGCCTGTCAAACAGCAGTGGATATTTTGTTGAGCAGAATCAGTAATCTGCAAGATTTGAAAGTCTTTCAAAAAGTCGTGTGGGTGTGTGAAAAGTGAAGTAACAAGAATTGTCGTTAAAGGAGAAATGAGCTAAAATGAGTCCGAGGAGGAATTTTATTTTTGAATGCTCAGAAGAAAAATCCCTTGATATACCCGGTAGTTAGATTAGAGAACAGCACAAATGCCTAGAAGAGAGAAAGTGAGCACAAGTTCTTCAAATAGAAACTGCAGTGATTTGATTTAAAAAAACCCAGCATTTTTGTATGTACCAGTAAATTAAGTTCTGTGATTAGAAGTCCTTTCTCCTGCAGTAATGTTTTTCTCTCAAATCTCTAGTCATAAAGGCTGTGTAATAATAAACGGACAGTTAAAACACCAAGACGTATACGGTTACAGGTTGACACACCAAGTTTTTACTTAGTTTGTTTTTTGTTTATTGCTTGCTTCTCAGTGGTGGTGAATTTGTAAAAATGGAGGGCTTTTTTTTCCAGGAATTCAGTTGAAAGCAGGAGTTAAAAAAAAAAGTTGCGGAAAGTTTGCTATAATTTGATAGACAGGCACACAAAGTAAGTGTGGAGTTACACAGAATAATGATGCAAATAGGGATCAGTTCAAGGATGCTAGATGGCTGGTACACAGTGCAGTAAATCTGCTTGTAATGAACTTAAAGGCAGACATGCAAATGAAATGGTTTAATAAGAGAGCCCAGAAGGAAATTACTTAAGATCACAATAGATTATTTCAAATGAAGCAATTCTTTTTGCTCTTATTAAAGTATCTGAGCCCAAAGTTGGGTATTCATTGATGTTTTAATTTGTTTAGTTTCTTAATATACTGCAATTCGTCTGTTTCAGTCATACATTTACTCCAAACTAATCCCAAAATCATTAGATTTTGGCAGTGGAGTTTGTAATGTCTCATTTCTTTAATTCTATGTAATCATCTGTCTTTGGTAGTTTTGTGCATTTACATACTTTCAGCACATTGGCATGAAAATTCTAACAGTTCGTTATTTTTTAGTATTGCAGAAAATATGGTAGCTGTTGGGACTTCTGGCAAACTATACGCAGAAGGAATTTTACAAATTATTGTGAATGTCACAATATTATTTTTACTGTCATTCTGTTTCCTTACTTGGTTTTGTACCTAATTTAGTATGTGGGGGTTTTGTTCTAATTTGTTAGGATTAGTTTAATCAGAACAGAAGTATAGCATAGATCCATTAGATCATGAGACACTCTTGTCTTGAACTAAAATGGAAAGCAGAAACTGGCCAGTTAAACTGAAATCCATATGCATAAATAAAGCAATTATACTCACCTATGACCCAAAATGAGAAATATGTGCTCTGGGAAATATGATGCCACAGTTTTACACAACAGGATCGTGCCTTTGAAAGAAAATCATGCATACTGCTGAGGCAGAATCAGAGAATGGTTTGGGTCAGAAGGGAATTCTAAAGATCATCTAATTCAGCCCCCCTGCCATGGGCAGGGCCGTCTTCCACTAGATCAGGTTGCTCAAAGCCTCATCCAGCCTGGCTTTGAACACTTCCAAGTGTTAGGAATTAAAGGCGTAACAGATGTGTGTTAAAGGTGTAACGGGGTTAGAGGTCATATATCAAAAAAGTGACAATGCTGCTGCATTTATTGTGTCCAGACACCTGATAAAAATCCACCTGGTGTAAGCTGCTGCATGAGAAACTAGAAAGGCATGACGGGGTTGCAGTAAATTATGATTGCTTGCTACTTTGAGGATTCATTTTGAGTAATGGAGTAATCATTGTCGTTTGTTCATAGAATTAGCAGCTTCTTTCAAAAATACAGTTACTGATACTCGTTCTTTTTGCTGTTTGACTTCTGTGGCACAGGCAGATTTGCTCAGTTGCTTCTCGCTCAGCTGGCTAATGGATGTTAATGCAGTGTCATGCTGTCATCTTGTATGGATATCACAATGCCTCAATAAGACATGGAAAACATAGCTCTGAACAGCATCACTGAGAAAAATCCCAAGAACTTTTTATGCCCTTGCTCTTTTCCTGTAGATGAGTAGAGCAGAGAAGAGTCTTCCAGCTCCTTTCTGGGCATTGGATGTGCTGATCTCTCTGGCTGCACATGCAGCTCCTAGGCACAGCCTGAGATGTCCGTGAGTCCAAGATGTGGTTCAGAGCTGAGGCACTGGGGCATGCACTCTCCCTCCTTCATCCATGGTGAAGCGGAGGAGGAGGAAGTTGAGGGCCCACTGAAGGCTTGGACAGCAGCATGGAGTACATGGGGGGTGGCTCAGCCACGTTCTTGGAGAAGGCAGAGTGCATCACACACCGCACAGCTTCTGCTGACAGCAGGGGAGCAAGCAGGGGAAGGCAGCAGTTTTGGCTGGCAGGGTAATTTATGCTGTTCTTGGCTTAGGTCAGGAGGCCAAGTTCAAGTGTTTCAAGGGGTGGGTCCAGCCCCCAGGCTGCCCAGCCCACACTGCTTTAAAACTACTCTCTGTTTCAGCCTTTCATGGAGAACGCGCAGCAGAACTTCTCTCCACCCCCTTTCTTCCCACCTGCCCAGCTTTTAGACCAGGTTAGATTCCCAAGTGGTTTTGGTTTTTTCTTTGATTATAACACTGAATGTTTCGCTGCACTCATGCTTTAGAGAAATCTGTGGTTTGTCATCTGTTTTTTCGCAAGTGTGAGTTGCCAAGCAAGGTAATAGGGTAGTAAAAGTGTTTGACATTAATAAAGCTAACGAATAGCAGTGTTGGACCTATCCTCATGCATGCAATCAATTTTATGAAGCTGGCTTCTTCAGTCATTTCTCCAGGTGCTCATACGGGGCCCTGGGAAAAATGAGTAATAAATACTTAAACACTTCCAATACTTTGATGAATATTTTACATTGTAGAATATGTGAATATTAGTAACATTAATGCAGACTTGAGAGTTAGAACAATTTTTATAACCAGAATGGCTGGTCACTTGGCTGTAGCTTGGGGATACGGGTGGAACTGAATGAGAGAAAGTGTTTGTCAAATTGTCTGCTTGCATTTCATGAAGTACTGAGAGTGCAATTGGAAAATATCTCCTAGAGTATATCTAGTTCTCACCTTTGCGTTCTGGAAGGCTCTGGCAGGCCCAGGGGCAAAGGGTATAGTATAGGCTAGACTGTAGCAAGGGTGAGACAAAAGGAGTGATAACTGTGAAGAAGATTGATGCCAAATGGCAGTATATTTGGCGTCCCTTCTGCTTTGGTTGCTGTGTCTAGGGTCTAAGCGAATGGTGCTGGCAGGTCTGAGGAGAGATATGAGCAAATCACCTGGGGCTGGAAAAATAAGTTCAACTACCGTGTTTCAATCCAGTTTCTCTGAAAGCAAGAAAAAATACTTTAGAAAGCAAGTCTGGTATACCTATAGCAGGGAAGTAGAGGAAACATCCATCTAACTTTGTTTTTATTATTATTTTGAGGCTCTGAGATGACTTTTAACCTGTTTCCATCCCGTTTTCCTCTGTGCTTAAGTTGCCTGCCAGTGAGAGGATGCTATAGCTATGGTTGTAGTCTGTTAAGCAATGCAAGTTTCCCACCTCTGTAGTCCCTGCCTGGTGAGGTCTGTGTCTAGGTCAGCCAGAAATGCACTGAAGCCCACTGGTTAATAAAGCCTTCAGAGACAGGAAAAGGACTCCTTCCCCTGGAAGGCACCCAGCACCCCGCTTGGGCCAGAGGACAGAGCTTTTGGTTTTGCCAGCACTGTTCACCGCCCATGGAAATAAATAACCTGCCAAGTATGCCACTTAGTAACAGTGGAAAACACTCTTGTATTGCTGATACTGCCTTCTGGGAGAGGATGGCATAGAGCAGGCCAGAAGGACAGCCCTTTCTTTTGGGAAGGGCTCTCCACCCTCATCTCGACATCAGTTCTTACTGGAAGGCAAGGTTGTCTTCATTGTCAGCAAAGTGAGAATGCTTGTCCATCAGGAACTACCCTGAGGTACTGCATAAAGTTAGCTCTAAAATCATTAGTCTGATAGGACTTAGAGATTTGGAATCTAGTCCCACTTTTGCAGAATTTAAGTCCTTTCTAAATGAAGTGTGCATGTGTCACCCATCCAAAACCAGCTAACATTAAAGTGCAGGCAACGTTGGCAGTGTAGAAGGCACTTGGAAGCAGAGCAGGGGTAAGAAATGCATTATGTTGCTGCTTGAATGCGAGGCAGGGAAGAGAGCTGAGTTTCCAAGTAAGCATGTTGGGGTCAAAACTAACAAATGATTCAGTAATGAAACATGAACTGATGGAATAATTTGAGAGAATATTTTTCTGCACCTGAGGTCAGAAACACCAACACAGTGCATAGGATGTGAAGTGTGTCAGTATTTTGAATGATATTTAATTAGTTTCTACATCTTTACAGCATACATGAAGTAGGTTTTTGTGGGAAGACCAACTCCGTTTTTTCTATGAGATTTTTTTAATCAGAGGTAATCCTGATTTTCAGTTGTGCAGTTTGTGAAGAGATGAATAAAGTTTCCATTAGGTCAGAAAGTCACATGGAAAAGGGCATGAAATTACTGAAAAGTTATGTCACTTAGGAAAAACAGGTTCATAGTTTTCTTTTTAAATTATCTGAAAGAGACTTCCCCCTTTGCACTAGAGAGGGTATAGAAGCTGAAGAGGGGGATTGTTTGGGCAGTTTGGGTTGGTTGGTTTTTTTTTAAACAAGTTGACTTTTTTTAGAAGAACATAGCATACTTCTTTAGAAGGAAGCCAGCATGTCTTCTTTTTGTGTTCGTACCATTGCTTTGAATTGAATGGATGTAAAAAAACCTTACCTCTCTATTGGAGTAGAGGACTTCTCATGATCATATTAGGGCTTGTTCCCAAAAATAAATTGAGACTTAGGTTGCTTATGCTATCTCCCTTTTCTAGTATATTAAATGCTGATCAGCAGTGATTTGTATTGTGGCTTGCAAACTGGGAAGGCAGAAGTTTCTTTACAATTTTATTTGAAGGGGATTTTTAGCCTAAAGAAATAATAAGGAAAAGTAGGCCAGTGCTCAAAGAATTTAGGTACTTGTATAAAAATTCAAAAAATACAGGAATTAAGATAAGGATACAGTTCTTTTATGTTACCGAACTTGCAAATAACTCATGTAATAGATAGCCGATGGAATAATTTACATGATTTATATGAAAGAGTATAGCTTGTTCATAAAACACAGTTAAACAGGGAAAAGTGCTGTGTTTGTGTACCAGCGATGCATAGGCTTGTTCTGAGGTCCAGATCACCAGTTTGCCTGGAAAGAAATACAGCAGGAGACATTATCTGGCAGGTTTTTAAATGCATTGGTAAGGTTTTGATGCTTAAGGTGAAGGAAATAGCTAGAAGTCTCTTTCTGTAAACAAAGAGAAAGTCATTAAGGATGTCCAGACAGGGTAACATCGTTAAGAGTGATCCAAAGTGTGTTATTATATACAATTCCTATGATGGGAATGAGAAATAGTAACATAATACCAGCAGATTAAAAAAAAAACCCCACATCTAAGTGCAAACTTACCTCACTGTGGAGGAAAGACTGAAAGTGTAGTAAGGGAATAATCCCAAATGGGAGAATGAAGTCCATAGGAAGTAGAAACTGTGTCAGGTTACTAAGGTTAAAGACAGAAGTGTTTGGCACAGGCACTTAAGGGCATTATGAGAAAGACCAAGGCACAAAATGAAATGCAGCTAACAAGAGAAATCAGAACTAAAAAGAAATGTTTTTATAAGGCTAGTTTTCAGCAATTCATTATCAAAATGGAAAAGCTTATTGGTTAGAGTTGTCCTGGTTCCTGTACTATTCAGTGCCCTGTTAGCAATTAAGATAATAGAAAGGTTTTTCAGATTCCTTCCAAATTCGCAATCCAATGTAGTGATTTGTGGGTGGACATACTCTTAGCCAGTTCCATGAAGTTTTGAAAAGTTTCCAGTTCACATCTACTTCCAGATTTTCAAAGCTGTTGGCCTTACTTTTAAGAAAGGACTGCATGCAGTATTGAGATTTGCACCAAAGAGGAAAAAAAAGAAAGAAAAGACACTGAAGGTATAAGTGCAAATGAGCCCACGTCTGCTTGGTTTTCTTTTATAATGATATTTACAGAAAATAGTGATTGTTTCTTTAGGATGCACTGACCCCAAAGACATAGGCATCCGTATATCTGCAGAGTTGGTATCAGATCACTTTAAAAGCACCGCTGTACTTAGGGCTGAGCTCTGTCTAGCAAGTCTAGCAAGCCCATATAGACTGTGATAGCTTTAACCAGTGCTTGGCAACTTGTTCCTTGGAGCCTGAGGAGAATCAGGGCTCCAAATCAGCGAGGGACAGGGCAGCCACTGAGGACAGTCTTTCAAACTAGTAATCTCAAGGAAGCCACGCAGTAGAAACTGTTTCTCTTCTGGTGTTCGGCACAGGTTTAGCTCCAAGTGACTGGCAATGTTATCTTGTTGCTTGATAGTCAGAAGATGCCTAAAGCCCATAGGACAGTCATACCGCAGTTGTCCTCTGATCTGAAATGCTGAGCTACGGAGTACTGGGAGACATGAATGAGCAACACTCCTCTTGGCAGAGCTGCAGACTTTGAATGTTGGGAGTGAGATAAGAAGGAACGTTGTGGTGATGTGCTATAAACAAAGCAAGCAACCAGATCTGTCTCAGCTCTGAAAGAAGTGACTGAATAATATTTTTGAGATGTCTGATAGCAAGTCTGGATGCTTGCTACAGTCAACTAGAAATGCCCTAGAGTCCAGAAGAAGATCAGATAGTCTTTGTCCTAAGCAAATTAGAGGCAACACCTTCAGTTTAATCTAGTGTTTAAAGTCTTGCTTCTCCCAGAAAAAGGCTTAGTGAAGAAAACTGGTAGGCAGACGGACTGACTCAGGTGTGAAAATGGAATTAAAATTAAGATTAGAATTAAAATTTAGATGTGGCCTGCAGTAATCCTGTAAATTATGGGCTTTGTGAGGCTGACTTCAGGGAGCTGCCTTTTTTCTGCTCTTCTACTGCATTCACTGGCTACAAGAAAAGGTAACTTGTACTGAAAAAAAGAGGATCACCTATCTCAGCCAGGAATGCACTGACACACAGGATGCAAACCCATCGTTTCATTCTGAAGCAGAGGGTATCTGGAGAGAATGCTGGGAAGTATATCCTGGTAGGCCTGGCAGAGTCTGCCTTAATGTCTAGGGAAGAAAACAGTGTAAGGTCCAGTGTTTAATGGACAGGTTCACTGCAGAGCCCCACAGAATATACACTTTATTTAGCATTGTAATGGTTCTGCAGTGATGTGCCTTGTTCAGATTTAAGGAGTTTGCCAAGGCAGCACGTGAGCTATCAGATACAATGACACTGGACAGCACAGAGCTGTGACTTGAGAAGACAAAGTCTGCAACAAATGGGAGGATGATTAACAGAAGGGATGACAGATTTGTCAGTCAGAGGCACAAAACTGTTGAGTTCATGTCAGCATTTTAATGCTGTACTTGATATTTAAACCTAAACAAGCAACTCTTTGCTAGTCCATACAAGCATTTAGATTTTCAGTGCACGGAGCTACCCTATATCACATCAGGGAGCTAATTTCCATGGAATAATAATTCTTTTTTAATTCAGCCCTAATTAAAGAGAATGTCTTGTCAAAAGGATCAGTGAGAATTTTACAAACAACGGTAAGGATTTTCTTCAGCAATTTTCCTAATGGCTGCAGTCCAGAAAAACTAAGGACATAGGAGAATTCCCAAATAACAACACAGACGTGAAAGCCTCTGTTACATACATTTAATATTTTTTTTTTAATAAATACCAGTACAATAAGATGAAATAGAGATGTGAGTCTGAATTTAGACTTGCAAGCGATGGAGTTATTCAATGTGAAAAAGAGAGACAGAGGGAGAGAGAGAGAGAGAGATACACAGTTGAATTTCAACTTATTAAGGACCAATTTTCTGGAAGAAAAGGACAACTAATAAGGAGATAATTGGAAGACAATGGAATCAAGCACATAAGAATCATGTGAATTAATGAATTATTACGTTAAGCATTGTTCCAGGCCCAATTTAAGCATGGAGATCTGAAAGCTGTTGAGCAATGTACCCTAAGGAGTTCTGTCTTACTTTGTTCCTAGGAGTATAAGGTATGGATATATTTATATATACTTATATCCCTTTATATCTTATACATAAAGGCTAATGTGAGCTGTGGTTGATATATTTACATGTGAGTTACTGTTTATAAATGAAGTGCTGATGTCCAGGTGCTTCTCGCTCTTGCCATGTTGGGTTAAATTCCTCTGAATTCTTTAATGTTTCACTCCTCACTGTACAAGAATATACAACGCACCAAATTTTAATGGTTTAAAGGTTCCCTTTCAGTACATATTCACTGGAGATAAATATTTTTGAGGAGTAAGAAAATCCTTTGTATAAGAAGGAGGAAATCTTTAGAAAACATGTCTTAAAAAGGATGGCTTTTCAGAAGAGCATTGCAAAAAATGCTGACAAAAATGGTTATAACAATCTTGCTAATGGCATTCCTGAGTAAATAACCAAGGTAAATCAATTCAGGCTTTGTGTAAGAGGGACAGCTTTGAAGCAATTAAAAAACTTGGCCTTTTTGAAAGTCTTCAGTTTGATATGAAGCTTAATCGAGACAGTTAAAATACATAACTGAAAGAAAATTAAGTACCTTTTGAAGTTAAGAGATGGCATTTAATCTTAGAACTTCAAACATTATCAGTCTCTCAGAGGACTTTCAGTTTATTCCAACATTCCTGTTGCGTCTTGAGGTAAGGAAATCTTATTGCTAACTTGCAAACTAGAGTTTCAAACCTTCAAAGCCCTTTTCAGTAGTCTATTGTGAGCAGTTCTGTTCTGACAACAACTTTTTGATACCATTTTGGTAATTCTGGTTTCCAATAAAGCTAGTTCTTCCTTTGGAAGGTGGCTTGAAATCCATAAGAAATCTCAGTGTAAATCAAAGTGCCATTTTCAGCCAGACAGACTCAAAAGACTTTAAAGTTCAGGTTTGTGTGTATATGGTACACCACACCCTGAATTCTGCTGTAGAAAGATAATGCTGGCTATGCTACTGCATTCCAATTATGTGACCCAACCCATATAAAAGACACTCCAAACCTAAAAGTAATGGGCATTCATTCAGGGTATCATGGTGATGTTTGCAAGCTGAGCCGTGGCATTATTCTGATTTATCTACATGGCTTCACATTCTCAAATGTGGACACTCTCCACTGCCTTTGGAGACGCTGCACCATTTTCAGCCACATGGTATTGTCATGCCCAGTATCACAGGAGGCTTTTATACATAATCTTTTTCTAGTGTAAACATATTTAGTTAAAGATTGTTTCCATCTATTTGGCTTTTCTGTGTCTCGCAGGTCCAGGAGACTTTTAGGAATTGTAGTCAGAGGCTAAATTTATGAATTGTATATTGAATTCTCTAAGATTCAGCATTATCAGAGGACTCTCTTCCTCCATATGCCTTGAGACGACACTCATTCTGAGTGTCATCTCAAGACATATGGAGGAAAAGAAGGCCGTCAGAAGTACTCAACATGGATTCACCAAGGGGAAATGATGCCTGACTAATCTGATCGCCTTCTACGATGGTGTGACTGGATGGATAGATGAGGGGAGAGCGGTAGATGTGGTCTACCTTGACTTCAGCAAGG